>CM055906.1:52120893-52720893 GCA_029582155.1 Panopea generosa
CCATTTCATTTGTTGAACTATCACGAGATATGAACTTACATGTAACAGCGTATATAGTAGGTGACCTCTGAAGGCGTTCATGTCAATTTTGCTCGTTGCATGTCCTCTTCAGTATAGTATCATCAAATGCAGCTGCTGCAATAACAACAATATTGACACAACTGCCACAATGACGTCATCAACACTACCATCAATATCATCAACACCAATCACAAACAGAACCACACGAGTCACCAAGAGAGTTTGTTTAGTCTATCGCAGAACCTGATATCTCCCGAATCATGTATATTATCTCCCCGCCCCACCCACACACCCAATGAAAAAGCAGGGAATTGTATGCATGTCCCACAATTCATAGTAATTTAACGCTTACTAAACTGTGACGTCATTCAACTTTTAGTTTAAGTAAATGACCAATCAACGTGCTCAACTGTTGCTTTCCCAACATTGCTATTTAACGGACCAAATTGGGAGAGCCGGGTTCGTTCTACAGACTAGAGTTTGTTTCGCATTTCTTCTTGAAGCTGATAATTCCGCCGGATATGACGAAAACGTCTGAAAAACGAAGTTGGCTGAAGCCTTGCATTCTTGTCACACAATGAGCTGTTTAATAGCAAAAACGAAAGATTCTAGGAAAAGAATAAAAAAACGTGTTTAAAACGTCTGCAAATTATGCCTGTTTTATTGTGTAGCCTACTCATATATTTCCAGACGACATAAACTGTTTTAACAATAAACTACCAAAATACATATTTTTTGTTTAAGTTTATGCTATTTTAAATGCTACCAACACCTGGGTGTCTAAGATTTTCATAAAAGATGCAAGAAAGTCAGGGGGAAAGTAATTATGTCTTAGCATAAAACTTTATTGATTTATCTTACTTCATTGTTAAGTTGACATTAAGCAATAAAAATTTATGAACATCAAATGCAGTAAGGTACATGTAGTGAAAAGTAATTAAGACGCAGTATCAATAAATGACATAAAAGGTTCCATTGAAAGCAACAAAAACGCAAACAAGAAAAAAACACGTTAGAATCGGGTTTATTTACGAACATTACTGAATGGTAAGGTTCATTAGTCTATCCTAGAACCTGATATCTTCCGAATCAGATCTATTAAACGCCAATGAAATAGCAGGGAATTCTATGTCTGTCCCAAAATTCATAGCAGTTAACGCTTCCTAAACTGTGACGTCATTCAAATTTTCAGCTGAAGCATCTGACCAATCAACGTACCAACTGCGTCATTGCAACAACGCCAAAAAACGATGCACAAATAGCGCATATATTTGCGTCGCCATTAATGTACACCACTTTGGAGATTCGAACCCACGGCCCCTTCATTAATGGCGATGCCAATATATGCGCTATTTGTGCTACGCACTGCGCCGCAGGGGCTGTTGGTTCGAATCTCCAATTTGGCTAAATAATATTACCGAAATAGTCCGTGGTCAGGTGAATAAGACATGTGTCATTCCTTTCCATTGAGTCATTTAAAGAAGAAATAATACAAAATATTGAATGTAAAAAAATATATCTTTAAATACACATGATTCAGCTGCTCAAACAAACCAATACACCAATTTTTGTACCCCAATGGTGATTGCTGTGAAAAATTTCTCTTACTTATATTTATATAAGCTTGAAATGCAATAACATTAAATCATACAATAAATGACTTAACGGGATAATTTATCGCATAACTGTTATAAATATGTTACTATTGTTATATATGCGGCATCATTAAATGCAATAGTTATCTATCCTCTGGTATTGTAACACAGCATCAAAATAACTATTTCTGGATGATGTAATAGTGACGACCTTATAGCAGTTAGTTTGTCATTTATAATTTAATAACTGCTTGGCCAAGTATAATGTGTGAATTGTGTATTAATTAGATTGCAATTTTAAATATCATGATATTTTACATATCACTTTTTGTAGTTGTCTATTTGAGACTGCGTTCTGAGCACTGCCACACTGGAGTATTATGCTGCAGACACATGATATGATTGTTATAGTCATATTATACTGGCATCGCAGACCAGACCTAGAACTATCCTCTAAATACTGAGTGCCAAACGAGCAAGCTACTAGTACCATTTTTCAATTCTTTGGTATGACTATATTGGGGATCGAACCAACAATCTTAAGCATGCGAGGCGGACACTCTACTCCTAGACCATCGGTGATGGTCCAGTTCTTATAGAAACATAGAGATTTGCGTTATACGTTTCATTTTATTTCTACAAAATTTACCCAAGTTTTAGGTCAAGGAGTTATAGTTCTGATGTACGAGATGACTTGTATATCAAAAATGAGGATAAACGGTCCGTGATTTTTCATGTCATTATAACAAATTAATACTATTTGTTCTTATACCATAATGTATTTCAACCGTATTATTTGTAAATATTGTAATCACGTGTCTCGTTAAAAAAAAGCTTTCGACAATAAAAAAAAGATAAATGAGGGGAAATGGGACTGGGTTTCACAGTATTACAGTAATAATAATAATAATAACTTTATTTTTCGAAGGTAACATTTTAAGAGTACATAATATAATATCACATATAACTTATTTTCAATATGGCCTTCAACAACAACAACAATAATAAAAACAATAATAAAACGATTGTCAATATTAGACCTATTTCTGAATAATATGCTTAGATAATAATCAATCAAGAAGTTTAAATTGATATTGATCAATATGAACTAGACAAACACATTTAACTTTAATTATAAAAGTATTGTAAATTATTCAACGAAATTATACACTCAAATTAGAATAATAAAAACAATGATCAGACACACTATTATGCATACAGTTTACTTTGAGCCTGAGTAGTTTATATTTCTTTTTGTTTGTAAATATGTTTTTTAAGATTTTGTTTGAAAGTGCATGATTTGTTATTTTTTCTAATGTCAATTGGAATTGTTCTCCACAAATGTTCAGCTTTGAAGTGTAATGATTGTTTTAAATAATTAGTGCGAGGTCTCACCAGGACAAGATCATTATTTTGTTTGGATCGAAGATTATATTTTTTTATTATTTGCAATTGACAAAATATTGATGATGTAATCAGGTGTAAGTTCATTTATAGCTTTATATATATCAATACACCTAAGTGGTAATTAGATCTGTTTTCAAATGAGAGCCAGTTTAATTCATTTGGTAAATAATCCGAACTTTTACGTTGCATGATTATCCTTGAAGCTCTATTTAGTATTTTAAATACTTATTTGTGTCAGTTTTGGAAGTAAGTCCCCAAATGGTATTGCAATAATCGATGGTAGACATTATATATGCCTTATATTAAAGCATTTTCATATCAGAGGAAAGGAAATACGAAATTCGTCGCAAAAGTGCTATTTTCGAATTGATTTTGTTAATAACATTTTTTACATGGTTGTGCCAAGTTAGATTATTGTCAACATATACGCCTAATATAGTCTGTCCTGTTACATTTTCAATTGAAGTGTTACCAATTTGTAATTTAATATTCATTGCATGTTTTGTTTTATAATTTGTACTTAGTATCATACATTTTGATTTTCCGGGAAGAAGTGCCATGTTATTAAGTTTGCACCAATCATCAATATTTTTTTCAATCTGTTTTGTAATATAGATTCAATTATTGATCAATCTCGATTAGATTCATATACAGTGGAATCATCCGCATAGAGGTCAATATTTTTTGTCCTCATTATAATTGGCATGTCATTTATATATATAAGAAACAAAAGTGGCCAAAGAATTTATCCTTGTGGAACACCAGATTTCACAATCATTTTCTATGAATACATATTTTTTCATCTTAATAATTTGTGTTCGATTGGAATAAAGCGATTTAAAAAGATTTAATGTTCTATCAGTAAAATGATAAAGTTTCAGTTTGTCGAGCAAGATTGCATGATCAATTAGATCAAATGCTTTTTGTAGATCTAGAAATACAGCACCAACATATTTACCATCATCAATATCTTTTAGCCATGTATTGATCAATATTGTTAAGGCTGTATGACATGAATGGTTTTGACGAATCCTGATTGTTTTTCATGAAGAATATTGGTAGTTTTGAAAAATTCTTGTAATTGTGTGGCAATATGTCGCTCGTAAATTTTTGAAATAGTTGGTAGTATTGTTATTGGGCGACAATTGCAGGGATCCTCTTAAATTCCTTTTTTGTATATATACATATGACTCTTTCAGTTTATCTGGAAATATTCCACTCACTTTACTATTGTTTATTATCCATGCTAATTCAGATGTAATGTGGTCACCACAGTATCATAATATTTATGGTCCTATGCCGTCCAGGCCTGTTGATTTTGATTAATCAAGTTTATCGATTATTATCTTTACCTCAAAAGGCGTGATTTTCTCTATATCAAATATTTTAGACGTTCGTTTAGATATTGATGTAAATCATTAAAATTGTTCTTTACAAATTTTGTTTTTTCTATAATATCAGAAATATTGATAAAATGCTTGTTTAGTGCATTTAGTATATTTAATTTTCCTTCGATCTCAGTATTTGAATTAATTATCAATTTATTTGGTATAATTATGTTGATATTGTTTGAGTTTGTGATGTCATTTAAGCTCTTCCACAAGATACTAGGTCTTTCGTTATTTTGTATAGCTTTATTGTAATACTCTTTTTTACTTTTTCGTATCATTGAAGTGACAGTGTTTCTCGCAAATTTATATTCATCATTTTTTTAATGTTTGTGTAAATTGTCTCTGTGGTGTATTGCCTCATTAATTTCATTTGTAAACCATTGCGGTTTATTTGCCTGTTTTATTCTTTTTTCTTTGTAAGGAGCATGTTAGGATTTGAGATCGTTTAAACTATCCCTAGTGAGGATTTTGCCAGATCTTCTTGAAAAGATGTTATGTTAAATTTTGAGAAGGACCATTACAATATTGAATCATGGTTCTTTTTGACTCTATGACCTTTTCTAGAACACGTTGATCTAGTTAGTGTTACTGGATAGTGATCACTGATAGTGTAAATTGGAACAATAGTATCAACTATAATGTCAGTTATCGTTGTATTTATACGTTTAATAATTGTAGAACTATTTTTATTTATTCTTGTCAGTGAATTAATAAGTTGTGAAAGTCCAAATTTTGACAGAAAGCTATCCCAACGTGTACTTTTGTATTTGTTTGTCTCATTTTGAGGAAAGTAATTTATGTTATAGTCTCCAAGTGCATGTATTTCAACATTTTTATAATTGGCCATGTCAAATTCATGTTCATATTTACCTATATATGGGAGAATTTTGAGGTCTGTAAACAAAATTAATTAAGAATGGTTTATTTCTACAAAGGTTTATTTGTAACACACTGATTCCATGTTTTCAGTTTCAAGATCATGACGCCTTACGTAGGAAATTTTGTTTGATATATATATAAGGATCCCACCTCCAGTTTTGAATTTACGATCTTTGCGCTCAAGGTGAAAATGTTTTATTTGTAAGTAATGATCCTCAGTTTTTCCCGTAAGAAAAGTTTCACATAAACCTAATATATCAGTAGAAAATGGTTGATTCAGGCGTTGTTTTATTTCATCTAATTTTGGTAAGATGTGTTGTATATTAGGGTTGGCGACATGTAAGCCATTATTTTTGTAGGCAAATGAAACTATTTTGTTCGATTCATTACATGAATTACATGTAATAGATAATATGTCATTAACATTTCTACTTTGAATTGGTTTGTACGACTTACTTATACATTGTATTGTGATGTATCGCATTGTTATAGAATGTTAATATTATATATGAGATGCAGTTCATTGTTTGTGTGCAGTATTGAAAAAGTTTCACTGAAATTATATTTTTGATCATTAAAATAAATGATTCTCCTGATAGTTGCCATGTCAACGAGTATGTCTGTATGCAGCATCACGTTGTCTCTTTTTCATATATTTACAAAGTACATGTGAATATTTGTGTTTTACACCGCACACATGGGGATTCTCTTAGAGCTACAACTATGTACGACGTTTCCATTTATGATGTGAAGATGGGGAAGAGCGAGGGTGGGAATCCCTAAACCTAGTTTAAGCTCCCCTAGTCAATAGAACGAACGTGTCGAGCGCGTGGTCCAGTGGTAGGGCAGCAAAACCATAATCGGAGGGTCGTTGGTTCGATCCTCCCTCACAGCTATGTGTGGTGTCCTTGAGCAAACCACTTTTCCGCATAAGCTTAGTTCTGATTCTAACCAGGAAGAGCGTGATTTGCCTAGGTTGTAAGAACTTGTTTCCCAATCGAAATTAAATTAATAAGTTTAAACTAAACGTTCAATTGCTATGATTTGTAGGACAAGTATAGAATTCCCTGCTTTTTTATTGGAGGTCAATAGACCTGTTTTGGAAGATATCAGGTTCTGGGACAAACTAAAGCTCCCAATGTGTGGTTTTGCATCTGATTATTCCGAGATGATGACTTGTAACTAACTGTATGTTTGTATATTGTAGTTACCATGGTTAGTCAATTTCACGAGTGTGTTTTGTGTATTTATGCTATGTTGGCGTTTATTAATTTAGAATACTACCTTTCTATTATGTCCTGAAGTTTAATAATAAAGCTGTAATTGCTGGATTTTAATTGAAAAAAAAACAATGACATGTGCCTTTACTAATCTATTTCAGGTACGGGCTTCATTATACATGAATACATAGCACGAATACAAAAGTACATCAACATCATTGTCGTCAATACATAGCACTTTCCTGTTTGACATACAATTTCTTATTATTGCCTCTTAAAAAAGCGTTCATTTTATTGCATAAATATAACAGACACCCATCGTGGAGTTATGTTTGTTTTTGTTTAATAGTCATCTCTCTCGTAAATCAGAACTTTTGAAATACCAAAGATTATCTCAATTGAAAAGTAAAAGCGTGTACATTTCAAATATGTTTCTTTTATTTGTCTAATGTTGAACAAGTGACGACAAGAAGACAAATGTTTAATGTTTGGAAAGCATTTTGTTACAAAAATATACCAGACATGTCTATCAGTGTTACAGATACATGTACCATAGGGTATATGAAACAATTCATCATGCAAAGGTCATCATCTTCAGTAATACGTTTTTTGACATAATATAGCAGTACACGTCAATTAAATTTAATATAGTTTAAACCCTTATGTTATTCCATAAAATAGAATAAATATTAATAGTAGAGAAATGCATTTCGACATCATGAGTATTTCCATCTCATGGCGTTGCCCGAGGCGAAGCCTATAAACCACTTGCCTCTCACTTGATCTGGTCCAAACACTTGATGTGAGAATATTTGCCAGTAATATGCGGGAGGACGATTGCTCTGCTCAGAATTCTGCATATGCACCTAAAGTCTTCCTTCACCAATATAACTTGATATTATATATATGATATTATATATAGCCTGTAATGTGCCGAAACTCGTGAAGAAACCTATTCAAAATATCCCATTTACCCATAATACATCAGTGTCTTGAGTAAGAGTATTGATATTTAAAATTATTTCAATCAACTAATCCCTTTTCAGATACATTGTGTATTAGATTGTGAAATATTCCATGCCGCATTAATTAAAGGTTTTAGTACATTTGCGCTTTTTGATAGTATATTACACTCTAGGACTAGTCGCCTAGTATTCCGTATAGGGTAAATATTTCGTTTATTTTCTATATATAAGCATATGTACTTGAGCATTATTGCGCTTTGTACATCAGTTATTTCCAGGGTAGTCTTGGAAAAGCTCCATTAATCTCTTTCTCAACATTCTTGCAATATCAAATCTACTATCACACTCGACACAAGGAAGACATGATAGTTTTAAATCATCTTGTTCATACTACACCATCCCTTACATTTCTGCATTTGCTTAAATATTAATTTGACGTTTAAATTAGGGTTATGCGGTGGACTTTTTTTTGTGCGGAATTTATGATAAGTAAACAGGCATATGGTTAAAAACAACATTATCAAGAAATAAATTGAATGAAGTGTGTTTAACACCATGTCTTAAAATTTGACAGAGGTCATAGAGGTCATAGATAATGCATATGCATAATCTATGTAAGTTTAAACTTATTTATTTTAATTCTATTAAGTTCTTATAACTTAGACAACTCACGCTCGAAGTCTTCCTTAGTAAAACAAGTACAAAGCATATGCGGAAAAAGTGTCTTACTCAAATAATTTTGTATTTGTAAGAACATTGCTGGGAGGGATTAGTTTTCACATTTTCTCGTTTTATAATTCAATTAAATCATGCATCTTTAGCAGTAATTGCATTACATGTCTAGGTAAATTGGTACATGTGACATCAGGCGCAGTTCCATCACTGATTGCCGTGTCACTGCTCATTAACGAACCGACAACCGATTAAAGAACTCCTTAATCGAATTTCAACAAGTGGGATGAGAGGACCGGTAGGTTTGTTTTATTTTTGGCTTCAAGTATTTCAAGCTGCTATGCGTATTTCTAATTCCATTTCAATATTTTTGTCTGCTCGTATTATAGTCCTGTAACACATAAATACCGTGTCACTTGACACGTCCCATCCTTCAACACATGTCGTATTATACGTACGCCGTACATGTATGCACTAAATACTAGAACTGTCCTAAATCTGTCTAATATTTCTAATTTCATTTCAATGTTTATGTCTACTCGTATTTTAGTGCTATAACACGAAAAAACCATGCCTTTTTGACATATCCCATCCTGCAACAAATATCGTATTTCACGGACCCTAAAATTGTTCTGAACGTGTAATTGCTATAAATCAATCGAGGATGAAATTTGCACAGTTATTTCGTCGTTGATATAATATAACCTGTGACCGACCACACAGCATCGCACTCTAGAACGCCACGGCGGTCCTCTTCAAATATTGATTCTACAATAGGGCCAGCTTCCTTTGTAACGGCAGCTTGGTTCAGCATACCCCAATAAAGTAGGACTTAAACTCGATAGAATGAATGTCAGCTTCCTTTGTAACGGCAGCTTGGTTCAGCATACCCCAATAAAATAGGACTTCAGCTCGATGGAATGAATGTCAGCTTCCTTTGTAACGGCAGCTTGGTTCAGCATACCCCAATAAAATAGGACTTCAGCTCGATGGAATGAATGTCAGCTTCCTTTGTAACGGCAGCTTGGTTCAGCATACCCCAATAAAGTAGGACTTCAGCTCGATGGAATGAATGTCAGCTTCCTTTGTAACGGCAGCTTGGTTCAGCATACCCCAATAAAGTAGGACTTCAGCTCGATGGAATGAATGTGAGCTTCCTTTGTAACGGCAGCTTGGTTCAGCATACCCCAATAAAGTAGGACTTCAGCTCGATGGAATGAATGTCAGCTTCCTTTGTAACGACAGCTTGGTTCAGCATACCCCAATAAAGTAGGACTTCAGCTCGATAGAATGAACGTGAGCTTCCTTTGTAACGGCAGCTTGGTTCACCATACCCCAATAAAGTAGGACTTCAGCTCGATGGAATGAATGTGAGCTTCCTTTGTAACGGCAGCTTGGTTCAGCATACCCCAATAAAGCAGGACATAAGCTCGATGGAATGAATGTGAGCTTCCTTTAAGAGATGGAAAATAATTTGTAAACCAATAAACTGCCCAAAACCACAACATCATCAACGCCCAATGTTCAGTTGTCCATCGTTGTTACGAAGAAATGACCCGAAAGTATCGATGCAACTTCGGCTATTAACGAAGCATGGTGCTGCCTTCATTAGTTTGATAAAAGAATCGCTTAAAATGCCATCGAGAAAAAGTAATGAAAGTAACATCCTCAATTAATACTGAGACTGATCATTAGAGGTCATGTTATTGCCTATTAAATACATGCATCACTTTATCAGATGTTATTTAATCGATTATTTATTTTATCAAACTACTATATATATAAATATATATATATATTGCTTAGTAATGAATTCGTAGTAAATAGCCAATAATTTAAAAGACAAATTCGTTATAAAGACGATTGTGGTGACACATCTATTCTTTAGGAATGGTTTGGTAGCATAAGAAAAAATAATGTTTCTATGTTGTTTACTTATCTATTTAATTATCATGCATTACTTTTACAGTTGGTAGTTATATCTGTTATCCAATTTTCTCAAATATCAATGTTCTATTCGTATTTTAATGTGTCGTCTGTGTCGCTATGCGTAAATTGAGTCTGCTACCAGGCATTTTAAGTTTAACTATTCCCGACAGACACGAAAGATTCGTATATAAAACTTTATGCAAATTTAACTTTAAACTGTTATTTAAATAACTACTTCCGGAACACACACGAGACCGCCATATTGGTGCCTATTGTTCTCCTATCTTACATACAATCGGAATCTCTCTGACCGCTTAGTTTTATAAGTACAACGATTCGACAATTATTATATAAGTTTATAATTCATAAACGCAGCACATTACATGTTATTTGGTCTTGCATATTTATATAATTGCTTTATGACATATTGTTATATGTTTATCACATTACTTTCTCTTGTCCCCCCCCCCCCCCCCCCCCCCCCCCCCCCATATAACATGGATTTGTCTGCATTTAATTAAAAAGAAAAAGAAACAACATTTTGATAATTTGAAACAAACTTTGACTTAGAAATTGACAAAAGTGTACATCCTAATTGGACTTTTTATCAAATGCAAATATAAGTGATATTTCATTAAAACCATTTATTTTAATTTTCATTTTTTAACTGAAAAAAGTGAAAACATCATATAGATCATCCATTCGGTTAAGTTAGTGACAATGCATTCAATCGAAAGAAGAGGGGCATGATTGCCTTTCCACAATCTAGCGTAACGACAACATAGACCACACCATTCATCGAATAAATGATTTCGCCTTAATTCACCAATATGACTAAAATTAACTGCTTATTTCATTTAAACCAGAGAAAGGGTATCAGAATCCATCATTAGTATGCATGTCTGATAGAGAAATCTCACTCGATGCGTCAAAATAACACGGAGAAACAGATTCTGTCTTGTATGAGCAGGAATAGGAGAATGAGATGTCTCAGTGTCTGAAAAATAAATTTTAATCAATTTGAATCATTTTGTTTAATCAAAGGCAGTCACATAATTCTTTATGAACTATATTTTATACTTTTATGTGAAGTCCAAGGGCGATTTGTTATATACGACCACGACGAAGCTGCAAGGTTCATAAGTGAGCAAGACATTGAAGGAACAAAAATGAAAACATGCAGTGGCGCAGTGACATAAATCAGATTAAAGCTTTTCTGCCTTTAATAAATTGAAGCATAGATATAGAAAACCTTCCACAGCAAGAGTGTGAGGTTAACTTTGGAGGAATGTGCCAGAAAAGTCATATTTCTTTCTAAGAAATTCCATGCAAAGTTAAGACTTTGAAGACTATGTGAACAAGTTTGACTGCACTTTGAAAGTTCTTAGTGACACTCATCCCCCAAAAGAAGAAGAAGAAGAAAATAAAAAAATACTCTTTTTAAGGATGTGGAAAGATTTTAAGCCGATAATGAAGATAACACGTATTGGTGTTCGGAGCAAAAGGCAATTAACGAAGTTGCTATTAACGACAATTAACGAAGTTACAATTAACGGCAATTAACAAAGTTGCTATTGGCGGCAGTTAACGATGTTACTATTAACGCAATTAACTAACATGCTATTAACGGCAATTAACGAAGTTGCTATAAACGACAATCAACGAAGTTGCTATTAACGACAATTAACGAAGTTACTATTAACGACAATTAACGATGCTGCTATTTACGGCAGTTAACGATGTTACTATTAACGGCAATTAACGAAGTTGCAATAAATGTTAACAGTAAGAATGTTTCACTTTTTCCGCACGTGCTTAGTACTGGTTCTATCCAGGAAGACATCGATGTAAAATAAATAAGTTTAAACTAAGAATGTTTTTGAATCCTTTCCACTTATCTTATATTTGAAATGCTTATATCGAAATGTTTGTTTAAATATATATCATTGTGACTAAAATACTGTTTAAAGTAAGCAGATTTTACCTCGTTTCTGTTTCATTTCAAATGACATTAGGTTGACAAGAAATCAGATGATTTTGCTACACTTAAAGACCTGTTTGATGAAATGAATACTCTGTCTAATGATATGAATTGTCATTTGTGAATAATACGAGAAATAAATAACAGACCTCCAGTAGTAGTTTCTATTAATTGTCTAGACGACTAAATAACGAAGGGTTTATAACGTGCATTAATGTAGCACATAATGGTCTGACGATTAATGTTTTATTGGTGTAAATAATCTGATAAAAAGGAGAAAATGCCTTGCAGAAAAACACTAAAACTAAATATACGAGTGTTTACATTTATATGTATGTGTGTAAATCATGAAAATAATACAGCCACAGTTAATACAGTATCATAAACATACTCAGTGACTTTGAAAACGCACCACTTATACATAGTTAGTTTTAGGCAGAAAATGTCATTCGATTTCAAAAATGTTTATACGTATACGTTAAGACCGTCAAAATTTCATGAATAAGATTTAATTTTTTATGATTTTTTTTCATTTTTATAAGCTACCCCGAGAAAAAAGAAAATTCACAGGTGTCAATAACGAGTGTATGGACAATTTGCCTGGGTATCTATATAGTATTTAAATTAAGTACGACACATTTATGCTGACTAAGTTCGGTGTATCCCAGAAACTGATATATATTAACCCCCAATGAAAAAGCAGGGATTTCTATGCCTGTATCACAATTCATAGCAATTGAACGCTTACTAAACTGTGACGTCATTCAAACTTTCCCTGAAGCAACTGACTTAAATTTTTAAACAACTTGACACCACAGCAAAGTTAAAAAATATCACATCGCAACATAAAAAACTAAGGAAGTTACATGTTCATTAAATTAAAGCTATTTTTGCAGTATATGCATTGTGGGTGAAGTACAGTTATGAGTAAATGCATATCAAACATGGGGTGTAGATGACGTAACCATCGTTTAATTAGAATAGTGAAAATATAAACTTTTATGAATACTTGATTACGTTTTTTTTTTTCAAATTTGTTATTCAAATTTTTGAATTAAACTGTGAGCGAGAAATGAATGCGCACTCTGAGTATTTTCTTAACTTGTATTATGACACACACATAGTTAATTTCTACTGAAATAAGACTTTAAATCCGGGAAACTTATTGCACGTTTCTTAGAGTCAGTTATATATAACGACTTATCTGTTCTAATAAAAGTATCACTTGGAATCACAGCACGCGACCAAGAAGAGAAAATAGCACATCTAGTCTTATCGAGCCATTTTATGGGAGGTAATGGTATATGCAACACAAATTCACGTCTCTCAGCACCGGCTTAAGGTCTCACTTACCAATTACCTCCCTTTGTGACGGTAGCAAGATTCTTGGGCCCAAGAAATTAGGGCTGGGTAATTGAGGTGGGTCATCTACAGCATATACCCCATGTTTGATATGCATTTACTCATAACTGTACTTCACCCACAATGCATATAATGCAAAACATAGCTTTAATTCAATGAACATGTATTTAAAACTTCCTTAGTTTTTTATGTTGCGATGTGATATTTTTTAACTTTGCTGTGGTGTCAAGTTGTTTAAAAAATTTAAGTCGTTTAAAATTGAATCGTTTGCAGTTTTATGTATTAATAAATAACAAACAACAATTTTAATACGTTAACTCACGTAAGACATGTTTATGATTGAGAAAAGTAAGGTTAGAAGATTAGGCTCCCAGTTGTGATGTTACCATTGGCCTTTCCAATGCAGTGACCGATATTGTAACTAAGTAATAGTCTGTAGAACGGGCCTAGCTCTCCCGATCGATTGGATCCGTTAAAAACAATTTGAGCACGTTAATTGGTCAGTTGCTTCAGGGAAAGTTTGAATGACGTCACAGTTTAGTAAGCGTTCAATTGCTATGAATTGTGAGACAGGCATAGAAATCCCTGCTTTTTCATTGGTGGTTTATATGTATCAGTTTCTGGGATACACCGAACTTAGTCAGCATTAATGTGTCGTACTTAATTTAAATACTATATAAGTACCCAGGCAAATTGTCCATACACTCGTTATTGACGCCTGTTAATTTTCTTTTTTCTCGGGGTAGCTTATAAAAATGAAAAAAAAATCATAAAAAATTTAAATCTTATTAATGAAATTTTGACGGTCTTAACGTATATAAGAATATATATTTATACATGCCAACATGATATATCAAAAAGGACTTTCCTAACTTGGTCTTCGTGCCCAGGTTAGACCAAAATGGTTCCCGTTTGAAATATCAACGTTTAGTGACGCATTAAATGAGTCACGTGATTAATTTTGATTTCGATTTGATCCGTCATTCTGATTTACATATTGTTGAACTATTTTTTCATCTTAGAAAGAATCCAACTAACGGTGTGAAGGTCTTCAAGCAGTATTAAAGTGATGTCTAATTTTAGAATTTCGTTTCAAATTAACACTCGGTTTAAAATACCGTCTATTTCACGTTTAGTTTGATTTGATACATGTTTTACCAAACCATTTGGGTTTTATTTATTTATGACAATGAGATGCTTGTGTAAATTTTGAAAATAATATTAATACATTTATAGCTTATTCCCCTGATAAACTACCGTTAAAACTTCCCAGTAACGGATTTGCTACTGCTGTTATTTAGGCTTGTGTCCTTCAAACGCTGCGTTTTCAGTTCCACGTAAAATTTCTTGAGTGTTAGTTTTATGTATGTATTATACTTGCTAGGGTTTCATTGTTTACTGATAAAATAATAACGTGCTGTTATAATGATCGTTAAGTGGTTTGCAGGTGTTTAACATTTAGTTTACTGCAGTTTGAATGCATTTTAAAGACTTTATTACATAACTTGCTTAAAGCTGAATATACCAAGCATAAAGTGATATAAGAATATGATTATTGAGGAAGAATAAATACAAATAATGGTTAATCAGTTATAATTTAATTAAAATCAAACTACATGTAATTTGTTTAATGATTCTAAAGTACTGCCAAAAGGGGCTGTGTGGCGGCAGTAAAACCATTTTTGTTTTTATTTGTGTTTTACGTTCCACTGACACATATACCCTTCATTTAGAAGGGTCTTCCGTGGCGCCGTCTCAAGATCACTTACCTCTCACCGTAAGGTCTTAGGTTCGAGTCCCGCTCGCTCAAAAAACTTTAAGTGAGAAAATTTGCTGGTTACGGTGGTTCTTCTTAGTTTGACTCAGTCTGAGGTTTTCCCCTACCAGTTAAACTGAATATGCTATATATAATCTGAAATGTGTTGAAAAATGGCGTTAAACCTCATTGAAAAAAAAGAAGACAATAACAAAAAATACAACACTTCATTTAGTGTTGCTCAAAAATAAAATAGCGATTAAACTGCTGCCAGGGTACCTGAGGGATTTGTATCCTCCCTTACCTCTCATGAACAGATTCAATAAATAACATACAGTTTCATTTTGTAAACCAATAATTGCCATTGAAGAAATCTTGACGTGTTGTACACGTTAAAGTATTCAATGCAATAGCTATAGGTCTCTTTAGAATTACCTCCCTTACATGACGGTGGCATGACTCTTGCGCCCAAGAAATTAGAGCTGTGTCAATAAAGTTGGTCATTAATTTTGTTATGCATAAATATGTCATATTTCTTTGTGCATTTGAAAACATTGGGGCATTTCCATTAGTTCTGCCAAATTGAGATAGCATTGGGTATGATGCTATGACAGTTAAAATATGCGTATTAATACACTCAACAAATGGACAAAATTGTAAAAAAAGAAAGGATGTCACCAAACCATTTAAATTGTGAAAAAATAATCTGGTCAACCACATGTTTTCTGCTTTTTTGAACCATAAGAGGACCATTAATTAAAAAAAGGCCAATTTAGAACCATTGGTAATGTGTCCTGTGTTCCTGGGGTGCATTTCTCTATATGTAGAACAGTGCAAAATGTGTTGCAGTGCGAGACGTTCAATAATATTTTATCACCGTTGAGGAGGTAAACTTCTTTCATAGTATCAAAGTATGAACGCAGGCTGGTACTAACTCATTTCAAAATCTGCTTTTATTTTTCCCAAATTACCTCATCAAAAAGCAATTTGTAAACAAAAAACGGCATGTACAGTACCTATATAGATTTATCTCTTAAGCACTTTCCTATTTTATTGCAATCAGTTATGTGTTTGGCGTCGACTAGGTATGCGGATGTTGCGCAGTTGCGTGCATGTTTGATATATAACTCTGATATAAACTAAAAATAAATAAACATCCATATAGGACTAGAAAAAACCGCAGTGCTAGTTGAAAGTAGTAGAATAACATCATGTTTAAGGCGCATTCCTGGTTTTGTTAATATGTGTTGTTTCATGATCAGACGGTTCGGAATGAGTTATCATTTATTGATGACTAAAAGAAAGTTTAAACTTATTGTTTTTACTTTGATTGGGAAACAGGTTCTTACAACTTAGACAAATCACTCTCCTGGGTAGAACCAGTATTTAGAATATGAGGGAAAAGTGTCTCGCTCAAGCACAACACATATAGCCGTGGCGGAGGATCGAACCCACGACCCAACCCACGACCCTCCGAACATGGATTCGATGCTCTACCACTGGACCACTGATACTAGCCGTGTGTGACAACAATTCATTCTTTATTTTCATTGGTAACGGAAGACACAGCACAAACTATCATTCTTGATATCAAGGATCAAGCGGGGCGGTAGTGTAGTGGATAGAGTGTTGGCCGATCGCGCCAGAGGGTTAAGGGTTTGACCCCCCTCCCCAACACCCGGTCGACCCGATGCTTCTCATAAAACAACATTCAGTACTGGTTCTACCCAGGAAGCGGACTCGAGAGCGGTTCGTATAAGCTCTGAGCTTTCATCGCAATCGAGCTTAATACATTAGTATAAACTAAGGATCAAAACGTTGATGGAATCTAAATTTTAGAGGAAGTCAAATCGTTTTAAAAGTAGTTAATTGAAAAAAATTAATTTAATTACAAAATGAAGATTTGTATAAAGCAGAATATGATACCTGTTAATAAGTTAATTACTTCATAAATATATAATAGCGCGATCCTCTGTAACAATAGCCACCTTGTATTTTAATGTGGTCGATTAACATAATTGCATGGCTCCTTTTTTTGGTGATATTCAATGTCATTCTCATGCTTCATTTCGTCATTTTACATTATGCTATGGTAACATGACCTTCTGATGTTGTTAGTTTTAATTTGTATGTAAACATTTTGCATCATGATGGGGTTCCTGTTCATGCTAGTGTGGTACAATGACATTTTAATGTAGTAATTTCACAATACGATGTGGTTCCTTTTAATTTTGTAATCTGCTATGGCTATTTTACACTATCAATGTGGTCACTTTACATTATGAAACGGTGATCAAAGAAAGTTTGATTTGTTCGTTTTGCATTTTGATTTGGCAATTTGTTATAATGTTGTGATTACTAGCGAGACGGAATTGCTACTGTAGAAGCGAGAATCATATTCTACTTTTAGTTAATTTATGAATATTTTAGTAAAACCTCACGTCATTAGGGTTTGATCGAAATATTGTATGGTTCAATGACGGAGACACACATTGGAGTGTTTTTCAAAGTGTGCCGCGTTTTTTCAAAGTCATATTCAATTGTTGCGTAAATGTCTACTAGTATTATAGCCCTGAAACATCATGCCAATTGGAATGTTTATTGTAACAACACAAGTTATATTTTATGAACACCGGATTTACGATAGTTATATAATACTTTAAAGACATATAAGTACTAGACGTAGATTGAGCATGATACTTTTACAAGTGCATGAGTGTTGGAACAATGCGACCTACAATCGAAAACACAAAATCAAACTCCCCTACAGCATTGCCGTGATTTTCAGACCAATATTGAGAGCATAAATTACCTTCTGTTCTTTTTTAACTTAAATGGTTTAACCAAGCCTCAGTAAATATTATGTTATATGTGTGGTTTGGATGGTTTAAATATATGTTATTGCATAATTTACATAATTAGCAAATAGGTTAAGCCCCAAGTTCTAGCAACATTTGTTACGACTTCCCTTTTCAATATACAAATAACGTTTGAATCAAGATGGTAAATATCACATTCAATAGGATATAAACAAACAATCAAAGGATATGACGAGATAAATAAAACGAGAAAAAAGGGAATAACAAAACAAAAGGGTATCTGATGCCGACAGACGCAGTATCAGATGACATGTGGGTGTCTTCGCAATCATGTATTATATATAGTTTTATTTACACGATTATTATGACGATTTGAGATATAGTCGGCCTCAATTGGATTCAGCATAGTCCAATGAGGTAGGTTTCATTTCTTACAGAATACGAGCTTCTTGTATTTCTAGACGAATATTGGTGACAAATCGATTCGTTACTAATGTTTTGTCAGCACAAGAAAATTTAGCGTTTATTGACGTTTTTCTATTAAACATTTATGTTTTACTCTAGCGGCCTTAGAACTCAATTTCCTTTCGCATTTCAATATGTGAACTGCACTGTATCGGGTAAATTGAGTTTTCTACCAGACAATTTGAATACAAATATTCCCGACAGACGCGTACGATTTGTATATTAAATTATATGCGGATTAAACGTTAAAGATTTAATTAAATAAATACGTTTTGAAGACACACGAGACTGACATATTGGTGCTTTCTTTTTCCTTTTCTTCACTTTTTGGGGAATTTTGTGAATAATTCGATTTATTTCAGAATATGAGACAATTATTTTAAAGACAAAATATTTATAAATTGTGCATATTTAGTGAACGTCTTTTTTTTGGGCAAATTTACCTAGTTGCTTTATTTCAGTAAACATATTTCTAGCTCTTTTCCCATTCACTCTCTCAGTAACAGTTTGTAGGTGTCTTTCTAAATATACCAGCTGCACCTGCACTTAATGTGTGTGCAATCTTGTGGGTAAAACTGCATATCACCGAGCACGTGCTAGTCTATCCCAGAACCTGATGTAAAGTCTAATTACCCCAATGGAAAAAACAAGGAATCCTATGCCTGTTTCACAATTCGAAGCTACCGAACGCTTACTAAACTGTGACGTCATTCAAACTTTCCGTGGCGCAACTGGCCAATCAACGTGCCCAAACTCATTGTTATGTAACGGACCCAATCGTGAGGACTGGTTCCGTTTAACTGACTATATATCATGCCCCTTCTTTTTTTCTCCAAATCATTACAATGAGCCGAACTAAACTAAGTAGCCAAATTATTGGAAAGGACTGTTGATTATGTGCACAAACCAAATTATTTACAAAATAATATATTTTTTATAGGTTTACGTGATTATTCTCTAATAAGAGTTCCGACATTTTCTTTTCATTGCAATTCAAACAATAAAACAATCCAGTAAATAAATGGAATAGCACCGAAAATTCCAATCGGATTTCCTCCACTTTTCGTGCTATATGCTATACCATATTATTGTTTTCATTAAATAGACGTGAACTATTAGAATGTCTACGTTTAGATATTTTTGCAGTGATATAGTATAGAATGTATGTATTTCATTCTTTATGTTTTAAATGTTAGATTAACATGTCGGCTGTTGTCTTGTTATGTGCTAACGTGACAAGTAATATTATAACATTTTTTCCTATTTCTGTAGCATAACACTGTACAAATGCCATTAGGTCTTTAATGAAGACACAAATCAGATTCCGTTACATTGAAATACTTAGTTGAAGAACAGACTGGCTGGTGACATGATTTATTTATTTGCGTGAAATATTCAAGAGAAATGCACATAAGTCTTCCATATTTGAACTTTCTATTACTATGCAGACGACTAAATCACAAAAGCTTTAAAGAGTAATACGTCAATTGGTATTCGTTCCTATTTCTATAGTGCATAAAACATTTCTAAAGAAAGACCCAAATCAAAGAAGAGACATCTTTTTTTTGACACCTACATATTTTATTTTATATCTACATTGTTAAAATATGATTATAAAAGTAGAGGCCATGTTGTATCCAAGATACCTGTTTTTTGTTTCAATTTATACACTGTTGACTGAAGACTTAATGTTTCCATACTTTAATCGTCCCAAATTTTTTTATGTCTGATAATTTAGATGATTTAATACGAGGTATATCCTAAAAGTAATGTGACGCATTTAGACATATGCATGTTTGTGTTCCAAACACAACAAATCTTGGCATGAAGACATTTCCATATCTTATTTTTAAGCATGCACAATTTAAATATTGAACACCAACATTCATTATCAATTTCAAACAAGTCAATACTTACATGTTACAATGTACGGGGGCAGGGTCGGGGGAGGGGGGGGGGGTGTGCTATGGGGATTGACGTTATTTATACGACGTCAAGTTGACATTCAAATGAAAGAAATTATTTTTCAAAGTAAGAACCGCTATTCAAAACACTTCCACAGAATGAACATGGCTTAGAGACCCTGAAACTGCTATTCACGAAGATCTTACCTGAGTTTCAGGACAGCCACATCAGATTCCGGTCTTGTAGATAGCTGGCGGTCAGTTACTCTTGTCTCACCATTGGAAACCCGTGAGTATCATCGATAGACAAGACTCCGGGATACACTTTCTGTTGTAGAGTTATGTGAATTAAACTTCAGAGTATACTGTGGGGTCATATTACACCCAACACAAAATTTTACCACACTCCAAATTTCCATTCTAGGCGTGGCGTTGCCAATTTGTTTCACTATATCCAATTCGCACTTGTTATTTCAAAATTGCGCACAATATTCAAATGTCTGCCGATAACATCATAACTTTTGGCGCCACAAGTAGGAAGTTGTCTGCTTTCCAAGGCGATGTTATTTTTAACGGCGTCTAATTTCAAATTCCCCCATACTTCTATACTCGCGTTACTTTGGTGACTTATGCATGAACCTAACGATGACTGAAAGTTGATTTGATGTATTATACTATAATATGTGCCGATCTATCTACTGATACCATTGGTTTGCACGTGACGTCCTAAATACGAAAATGACAGGACTGAATCTGAATAGAACCATCGATATTCCATAAGTAAATGGCAAATTTTCTCGCATAAAGTATTTGGAGTGAAAGACACTCAAACCTTAGCAATGGCCTTGCGACGGCGCCATGACCCCTATATCACAATTGAACTGAAACCAAAAATAACATAACAATAACACGTACATAATCAATGTTTCCATGGCAATTTTCGTCAATAGCAGATTTTATAAATACAACCATATTTATTTAATAATGATGCCTTTTCGAACAACATTGTAAGTTGGAATTAAATTAACCAATATATCTTTTTGTACAATGTTCTTTTGGAAGTTTTAATATTTTATAATCATTGAAGCGGCATAATGGATTCCTAATATAAAAAAATGAAAACAGACAGGTACTTAATCATCTTAAAATTGGCAATTTTATTTCACCAATTACCTCATTAAACACGATTTGTAAACAAAAAGGTATACACAGTAGAATTTTCGCAATGTTAAAAGCACATTCCGATTTTATTATTACAATCAATAATGTGTTCGGCATTTATTAGGTCTGCGGATGTTGTAAAGTCACGTGCATGTTTGATATATAAATCTGATATAATTTATAAAAATAAACATCCATGAAGCATTAGTAAACATGCCAGTGCAAAGACGAAAACAACATTATAATAAAGATTGCTGAGGAAATGAGGAAATATGCACAGAATATTCCGTATATTCTTAGCAATATTAATGATTTATGACAGAATTTTATGTGTTTTCGTGATATTTCGACAAGAAATATTGTCGATAATAAACACTTGGTGTGTTCTAATTTTAAAAATTTATTGCAAAATCATAATACTGACAATGCATTATCTTGATATAATCCTCAACGCAGTTATTATGACTTACATTTCCATTCGTAGTATTACAGTCTGATATTGTGCGATTTCACGAACGCGTGTTTCGAAGCGAGCTATTTATTTTCATAAGTGACTTAAAGTAAATATCTTTTTTAATTTTCATTTTCGAAAACAAGAGAAGGACGCAGCATACACAATCGCTCTCAGTAACGCGAATACAACGAATGAACGCTATAGGTATCACTTAAGACTTACCTCCCTTACATGACGGTAGCAAAAATCTTACGCTCAAGTAATTAGATATGTGTAAAGCGGTTTTGCATTATTTTTGTTGAAAATGCATAAAATGTCATATTTCTTTATGCATATGAGAGCATTGGAACATTTTCATGATCTCTGCCAAGTTTGGATGCCATTGGGTAAATTTTAATGAATCTAAAACAAATCAAAGACGCGTAGTTATACGCTGCAACAAATGGGCAGAATTGTCAAAAATGAAGGGGTGCCATCAAACCATCGAAATTGTGAAAAAGCAACCTGGTCAACCCCATGTTCTTTCTGCATAATTGGACCAAAAAAGGGTTATATATGGGAACAAGCACTTTTAGAACCATTAGTAATGTATCAAGTATTCCAGAAGTACAATTTTCAATCTGCAGAACAGTGCACAAATGTTGTGTGAGGCGTATAATATGAGAGAAGACCAATTCGTTTGTAGAAGAGAAAAAGGGACCCGGTTTCACTTAACCAAGTTTTATGAAACTTTCCTTATTACCATTTTCGTATTTTGACTCATTGTTTTTTATCCTATTAAATTATTAAATATAGCTCGAAAACAGAAAAAAACTTAAGCCGTTGCTAACAGATGTGAGAAGTGTTGCGTTAACATTATTGCTCGTTAACATACTTCAAGTTAATAAAAAACAGAATCTCCTTTTTTTCTTGGTTGTTTACTGTGCCTTCAAGCGATTCTCTTCATAAGACATTATCAGGGGGGAATTCCAATGATAACGTTATGCGTAAATAGTTAGTAGGCGTACGAACGCTCGGTATTAAACACACAAACACATGAATGACAGGGACTTGTATACAATTGCTGGCCTAAATTAGTTCAAAATCACGTTATGATACGCCACTCATATCTTTCCTTAGTACCAGATAATAGTTTGTAGAACGGAACCAGCTCTCCTTATTGGGTCCATTTCAAATCAATGATATTGAGCTCGCTGATTGGTCAGTTTCTTCAGGTAAAGTTTGAATGACGTTACAATTGAGTAAGCGTTCAAAAGCTAAGAATTATTGGACAGGCATGAACTTACCTGCCTTTTCATTGGGGTAAAGAGACCTTATTCGGGAGATATCATGTTGTGGTATAGACTAACAGTATAAAGTTATATTAATATTATCGAAACACAAGTAACGTATTATTTTCTTGCTACAGTTAATGTAATATATCCAGGAACCTGATATCTACCGAATCAGGTATTTTAACCACCAATGAAAAAGCTGGGAATTATATGCCTGTCCTATAATTCATAGCAGTTGAATGCTTACTAAACTGTGACATCATCAAACTTTCAGTTGAAACAACTGACCAATCAACGAGCTCAAAAGTGGCTTTCCCAACATTGATAATTAGCATACCTAGTCAGAATAGCTATGTCCGTACTACAGACTACAGTTAATTGGCCACATGAACCAAAAGAGCCATAAATAACAACAAAGCTGAGTCAAAATATGACGCGATCTTTTACAGCTGCCACACGGAACGTATGATGGCCACTGTGAAAATAAATATATATACAACTTTATGTTTAATTCCTTACGGTGTATTAACTATTGATGTCTGACAGTTTCCACGTATTCGTTTGTCATGTTATACCCATAGTGCATTTACAATTCTATGTGGCTATTCTGATAATGATCCTGCATACAACTCTGAGTTTGTTTAATTCAATTAAGTGTTTACTCTTCATGCCTGACACTTTCTACGTATTCGTTTGTCATGTTCCGTCCATAGTGGCATTCAAAATTATACGTGGCAATTTGCGTAATTGATAGATTGATTTGTTGCCATTCAAATATTTATATATTGCACATGATGGAATTTATCAAGATATCACGATAGGCTACGTCCAACAAATACAAATACAGATGAAATGGCATCTGGTTCTAGTTTATACTTTACCAATTCAGTCTAAATGCTGGAACAACGGAGCACAAAGAAGGCATGACATTTGTTTTTCTATTTATCGACTTACATATACAGACACACTTAGTCTAGTTCATTTGTCGTAATAAGGTGTTGGAGAACTGACAAATGGGACATGCTGGTATAGACTGGGTGATAAAATATAAACCTTCTGGAATATATTTTTTATTTTTTTAATATTAATAAGATATGAGCTTACGTGAAACGGTAAAAACTATTTATTTAGGGTCTGTATTCTTCTGATATAATCACAAGAATCTTATGCAATATATGTGGTGCTGCATTCACATTCTCAAACAAATTTGTGAGGAAAATGTTGTTGTTTTGTTGTTGTTTTTGAATGGGGTTTAACGCCATTTTTCAACACATCTCAGGTCATATATGGCTTATCCAGTTTTACTTGTGAAAGAAAACCTCAGACTGAGTAAGAGCATCGTCCTGGCACACTTTCTCACATAAAGTTTTCGGAGCGAGTGGGACTCGAACCTACGACCTCAGCGGTGAGAGATAAGTGATATTGAGACGGCGCCTTAGACCACTCGGTCGCGGAGGACCCTTACCCTGATGAAAATAATGATGATATAAACTCTCTATAAACCACAAACGACATGCCTTGATAACTTTCAATCTTTATTTGAGGCTTAAGGAATACAAAACTTTTCATCATAAATAACATATTTAAATACACTCAGCTCATGGAAAAACATCACTAGTAAATACACAAATTTTGAACAATGTGGTAGTAGTAGTTGTTAGATTACATGCATGTACGATATATACAGTAGAGTTGATAAAAGAAGCTATATGCTCTCTTTGTATGTACCCGATTTTAAAACAAAACAAAACATTTTCTTGAAAATAAACGATAAAAGCAACAAAAGAACAGAGAGATATTGAATTACAGATTACATATGTATTAAAATAAATCAACAGGGATGTTCAGTCGAAATTACATTTAAGAGTTATCACAGTAGTTCACTTGCTGTTTTTCAAAGTTATGTGTCAAGAAACGGTAATTACAAAAGAACATGCAGACAAAGCACTCCGAATAATTCTCATTTATTTTCTTATCAAATATAGACGGCGCAGATGTTTGCTGTTTGATTAACAGTCACAGGAAAAACGTGCCCTTTCAGCACATGTATTGGAAACGTTACGAGCACTTTGTTTTATTTTTTTAGAACAATCAGTATTTCGTTTAGTCCACATACTTATCTAAGTAGTCCAAGTCAGTTGTATCGAATTTATAAAATAGTCCTTCATGAGCAGACACATTAAAAGCAGGTGCGGTGTTTTCTCTTCTTGGTTGTCTTCTGGGCTTCCACATATAAGTTTTATCAGATATTCTTGACTATCACAATATAGCATGACAATATAGAACCTTCTGCGTGGCGATCGAACAAATTGATATCACACTTTGATTCACTATTGTTATCGTTTCTAACTCTTTTGGATTATGATACTCGTTCAGTGTTGCTCGAAAATTGAAACTTGCTCATGCCGATGTTAGCGTCGAGAGCGGTGTTGCATTTCCTAACCCCATGAACAAATCCAAATAACCCAAGACTGTAATTTTATTTTTTCTTAGATGCGTTTTATGCTTTTAAGGTATTTCTTAGATAATAGTTGATATGCTAATAAGCACGCAGGATGGAGGTAAGTCCGCGTGATATGTTACAGTTACAGTATTTCGAAGGGAATCTTTTGAAATGTTGGATTGTTTGAAACTTTCAATATCAAGAATGCATAAACATACATAGAAATCAAAAATATGCTTATTGCTGACATATTGACAGAAGAACTGCCATGCGGATATGCGCATGAGAAGACAATTTTACAGAAAATTGCAATACTCCCAATTTTGAATAGTTTCTGACAGTGACTACTCCAGCGGTAAGCATACCTGGTGTACATATACATAACGATCGAACTAGCTATCAGTCTTATCGCAAGTTTCCATTTTCCACATATATATTACTTTAAATTTATTGTTGGCTAATATTACATTTATATTTGTTCTGTTAATCTTTGTAAGTAAATTGATACCTCTCCGTGTGTTAATGTTCGCACAGCTTATATTGATTGGACAAATATACATTGCTATCTATCATAACAGTATAATGTTTGCCCCGTAAGCATACAATCGTTTTATTACCATGTTTTCACTACGTTTTAGCTAAAGAAACGGGAAGCAATTATTTTATTCACCAACGCACACATTTGGACCAGTTTGAAAGTTAACTGATCCCATATGCTTTACTAGGAATCCAATCCCTTAAATGACGAACAAATCTCGGGGGATACCATAAAAGCGTTAATAACGAATAAAAGCATTAATGGGAGGAATCAAACCTGTCGAAACAGTTATTTATATTTTTAGGTCAGACTTAATTGATAGTTTTGCTGAATTCCGGAATTATTAACAATAAATGCAACCATCATCAGTTAAAACTTTCACTTAGGCATCAATAGTTTCATAACTGATATTGTATTTGATTTATATGCACATATTTATATATATAGTGATATGTAAAGATTATTTCTGATTCCATGGAATCATGGAACATATTCAGTGTTGCTTATCAATAAATATCGCTTTAGTTGATGCCAGAAGGTATTACTAGTCTTGCATTATTACTATTCATGACATGTCCCAATAAACCAGATTTTGCTTTTTTCTTCTTTTGGTTGCGTTCTGAGCTTTCGTGATATCATTTTATTATTGCTGATTTCCTGGTATCATTAAGCTTTGGGAACGAAATACCGTCTAAACCAAAGCTAAGGGGCGGGGCATAATGGGCGTTGTATACTGAACGAAACAACTAACTTTTGTATTTCCAATATCTTTGTTGATATATTGAATAGTGTTATTATATTATGATATTATCGACAGTCTTGATTCTTTTGAGTTTATACAGCGTAAATGCTCTTTCTTATTCTAAACAAAATGTCAAGGAAACTGCGTTAATACTTGTTGAAAAATACATAAAATGCCAGGATCATAAAATGTCAGGTGGCGGAATATCTGCTCCGTTCAGTATATATCATGAACAGTCTTAATAAAACCGAGTCTGCTTTTTTCTTCTATGTTAGGTTTATATGCTTCTAAGGGATCCGGTTATGTTTGGTTTAAAAAAGAACATTATTCGTTTTGTCTGCAATGTATAAGTATTTTACATTTCTGTAAAATGTTTCAATATGCAATAAGATCATTCTACTAGAATACATATTATTCAATGATGATTTGTTGAAGTTTCCAATTTTTTAGATTTAAATTTAAATCAAACTTGCGTTTTATATTGTATAGTACGCTCTTTGAAAATGTTAAGTTTCGTGACATGACTTTCAATTGCGTAAAATACGATATGAAATAACTGTTATATAGAATAAACAGACATGTAGAATAGCAAAGGAGACATTTAGAGTATATGGGTATCTGACCATTCATGTTAGGTATCTGGCCAGTCATGTTGGGTATCTGGCCAGTCATGTTGGGTATCTGACCAGTCATGTCAATCACGTTCTCCGTAACATGTAATAAAAAAATGTCGGCTGCAAACAGAACTGATTTATAACTTAACAAAATGTTATTTAATTTCGATATTATTCAACGTATGATCTAACTTGAATGAACATGAGGGTACTTTACCATAATACGAACTTCATGAAATATGATGCGTGCTTTGTAACATCCTTTGCGGGTTTTAAATTTAAGTGCAAAGTATTTTCTCTGTAACCATGTTATTTAAAAAAGAGAGAGAATATTTTAAAAGTAAACATTGTTATCTAGAAAACAACGATGTTGTTTTTTTTTACGTAAAGTGACAATTAACCAAAAAAACAAACAGCAACAATCATAATTTGAAATGAATCCGTAGGTATTGACAAATGTCAAAATGCATGAGATTAATTTTGATTTTTTTTCATATTGTAAAACAATAAACTATGTTAGCATTTGTTATACGTATTTCTTCAAGGCTATGTATGCGAATAGATTTGTGTAATAATGTAGTCGACAACTAAGAGTAACACGTGTGAACAGTATGACCGTAATGCATTCTAGTATTATTTTATAGTGTGTGATTTGTTGCAATATTCTCCCTTTTCTCTGTATAAAGGGAACATTTTATGCAACAGATAGTATAACAGATAATTCATAATGCTGAAGTGTGTGAGAGAGAGAGTGAGAGAGAGTGAGAGAGTGAGAGAGATTTAGAGAGAGAGAGAGAGAGAGAGAGAGAGATAGAGAGAAAGAGAGAGAGAGAGAGAGAGAGAGAGAGAGAGAGAGAGAGAGAGAGTAGAGGGAGGGAAAGAGTAGATGGAGGGAGGGAGGAGGAAAATACAATAAAAATATTAGACATATCAATAAAATAAAGAAAAAGGTTAAAAAAAGCTTTTTGTTTAAATCTTAAAGTAAAACAAGTAGAACATGTGACGAAACTAGAAAACAAGTAGAACATGTGACGATAATTGAAAACAAGTAGAACATGTAACGAAACTAGAAAGAAAACAAGTAGAACATGTGACGAAACTTGAAAACAAGTAGAACAAGCGATGAAACTTGTAAACAAGTAGAACATGTGACGAAACTTGAAAACAAGTAGAGCATGTGTCGAAACTTGAAAACAAGTAGAACATGTGACGAAACTTGAAAACAAGTAGAACATGTGACGAAACTTGAAAACAAGTAGAACATGTGACGAAACTAGAAAACAAGTAGAACATGTGACGATAATTGAAAACAAGTAGAACATGTAACGAAACTAGAAAACAAGTAGAACATGTGACGAAACTTGAAAACAAGTAGAACATGCGATGAAACTTGTAAACAAGTAGAACATGCGACGAAACTTTAAAACAAGTAGAACATGTGACAAAACTTGAAAACAAGTACATGTGTCGAAACTTGAAAACAAGTAGAACATGTGACGAAACTTGAAAACAAGTAGAACATGTGACGAAACTTGAAAACAAGTAGAACATGTGACGACACTTGAAAGGCATCAAACGTTTATTCAGAAGTGAAAGTAACAATACGAAATACGAACACGTTGATTGTTTTGACTATAAAACAATAAGAAATGAACATATTTTTGCTGAACGTTCATTGCATCTGGAATTTCATATACGATCAAAGTCATACATGAACAACCCCTTGGAAGTATACACTTTACTCGTGGTATATGAAGTTTATTTTTATAACGTTGAAACAATAGTTTTCATTCTTTTATAATCGCTAACAAATCATAACACATATGGCTCGAATACATTATTATATATAATAAGTTAATGGATATGGTCAAATACAAATCAGTTATATAAAGTATATTATACATATATAGCAAGTAAACTCTAAAGGATAGTTTGAAAATGATTATAGCATATTCGTACATTCGTTACGTCAGTAATTACGTTGTGTAACAAAGGACAGTTCATGTGTCTGTTGTAACAAGCACATGTCTAGACGTAAGGTCTCGACGCGGGTCAAGGTAATACATTAAATGAAGTAAAACATAACTTAATGATAATAAAACAGTAAGGAATGAACATGAGCAACGATTGTCTTTAAATGCCTATTTATACTAAACAACCGGAAATTGTCGCCTGGTGTGCGAATATAGTTCGCTATCAAATAGTTCCAAGCGTTTTGCTCTAAGTGTTGACCCAGTTTTTTTGTCTTTTTGAATTGTGATAGCTGACATGTGCATTTGATTGGAAGGGACGTTTCACACCTCAATATTTTTACACGACTCTGAAACTGAGTATTTTACAAAATAACATATAATGGTAAATTATAGCTTTGACTTGTTTCATAGTTAATAGGCACCACAAAATGTATAAACATCATGTAACAGTGAAACAGACAAACAATAGCGACTTAACAGATGATTTCCACTACAACAACAAATTTGAAAATACGAGAAATCCGTACATGATCATGTCTAGTTTAGGCAGAAGCTATTCATTACTGATACATGCTTCTATCGCAAATTGTTATAGGAAAATCTGGATCCGAGAGCGATCATATATGCTCTGAGCTTATTTCTAAGCCGAGCTAAAATAAACAGTATACAATAACCCATATTTCAAACATTGAACTTCATATTATATGGATAAAAACTAAATAATCTTAGTATGCCATGTATTCCGTCCTGTCCACGTAACTATATATATACATGTATATATGTATTACATAAAGAATGCAAATGGTCATAATGCTATTAAAATAGATATAAAAGATAATACAATTATATGACAGCACGTCTTTGGCTTTTTTTGTTAGTCGAACTAGAACAATCCAATTTGATTCCGTCTGTTGTGTTAAGTTTAGCTGTTACCACTTAATCTTCCCCGTTCATATATACACCCGTTTTTTATTATGAACTATACTGTACTATTTCAAATAAAAGTTTATCTATTTCCTCTCGTGAATTTAGGTCATTTTTAAGATAAAAATAGCACTTGATGAAAATATATCTAAAATTAACTATCCAAATGATACAGCTATAATGTATAAAACGAACTGATAAAAATTAAACATAAACAAATCCAGAAGGCTGGGGTTAAGATTGCTTCTATGAAATTTATCGCTAAACAGCACACAATGAGATTATAATGATGCCCTATATAATATCAACAACAAATTATATTTTTTTCAAATTACAATTATATATGCCAAAAACAACACTTCAATTCACAATTATGCACCACTTTTAATGCTTTCCTCACAAATTATTTAATCTTAACCATGTCTTGTACTTTACATACAAAAAAATGGCATGTCGATAACGTTTCAAATTAAGTTTGTCAATTAAATCATTTTCGATAACACAGTTATTGTTCATGTTCCTGCACAATAAAACATTACAAGAAAGTTTCATCATTAATATTTGTACTCTCAGCAGCGGTATTCGAAGATTCTTTTTGGCATCCACACAAAGACATTAGACGGGTTCTAATGTTTCTATCAACAAACCAAAACATCGGCGCCACTCCAGCGCTTGCAGCACCGGTCCATGTTACAACTTGATTCAACTCGAGTGATGGTACACACGTCTGTGAAGTACAAATGGATAACAGGAAACTCACACATTGGAATGGAAACCACATCCCCAAGAAAAATAGATTTATTAAGCAAATTGAAATCACCGTGTCCGCTGGTGCTGCTTCACTTTTATTGATCACTTCAACATTTATGTTTCTTTCATTTTCATTCAAAAAATGCTCATTCCCATTATGAACTGAGTGCGTGTGTGACTCTGTACCTTTCATCGAATATTTTTCAGTTGATCCGTTAGCTGAAAACGAATCAAAATTCCAACGTAAAATTAGGTTTTCAAGCGTGAGAGCTACAAGAGCAACAAGAGGGATAAAATACGTAATTACTGGACAAAGCATTGCTACGTTGGTGTTAACTATGACGACACACTCTCCTGGAATATGGGTATATGGAAGCGTTCCGGATGTCCATAACGGAACTACAATTGACAAAGCAACGAGCCAGGGCGTCATAACGATCAGTTGACTCAAGCATTTCTGAAATATACACGTGTAAGAGTTGGGATGGGTCATCAGAAGAACACGGTCTATATTTAGCAACAGAAGAGTTATAACGGAAGCAAATGGTAATATCAGATCGAAAATAATCCATAGTTTGCAGACAGTGTATCCAAGATCCCATGGATGAAGTATGTAATACACTGTCAAGGGAAGAACAAAAATACAGATGAGAATATTTGACACAGAGAAATTCACAATTTGAATGTAAAACACATCACTGCGTGTGATCTTGTCTTTTACGCAACAGTATATCACTAATACGTTAACTATAAGCGTCCAGGCGGACAAAATTATTCCAAATACTGAAGAATTTGTTTGGAGGTTATGCAGGAATGATTCATAAACTGTGGACTCATAGTCGTGTTCATTATAGTTCCCTGTCTTGTTGCCATGGGGTTCCAGGTTTGGTAAATGTTCATTCGGTGAAGACGCCACGTAGGTTGTGGCGTTGGTAGGAAGAAACGAAAACGTCAAACTTATATTCGTCCGAGACGCCATCTACAAAATAAAAGTAAAATTTGTCAACGATTATGTTTAAACATTGGAAATATTAATATCATTCTATGTCTTCAACTCTAAATAAACCACATACTGGTATGACATATAACAACGGCAATAAAGTGTACAGATTGCTAATCGGCTAAATGCATAGAGAAAAACGCTTTATTGGAACAATAATGCAATATACAGGCATAAGTTGCATGCAAGTTTGAATTGCCCTTGTTGTTATAATTATTTGCAGGCATTGTTTATGTATATGCACATGGGCATTAAATAGAAATCGTACGTTTAAGATAATATATTAAATATATAAATTGTATTTGGAGTGTAGTTTGGCATAAATGTAATGTTTTCCAATTCAATAACCGATAATAAGATATAATAAAAGCCCAAATACGAATATACGGATAGCTATGCGGCTACAAAGCGTAATCTATTAAAGAATCCTTGTAAATGAAAACAGACTGCAGGCGACCCATTACTAAATCGATTACCATTGTTATTCGAATAGCAGCCTGCTTAATGGCATGCATTATTATTACAGTATTACTGTATTGATTGGAGAGGAGAAATCAGTTTTGATATTATATTGACATTGTGGTTAGTAATATTTATATAATAAACACATTTTTAATAAATTACCTTTAGTTATATGTTATAATATGTCATGATCTTCTCAATTTATAATATTTGACTTGCGATGAATATTGTATGATGTTTTTGTTGAAAAAAATAATTTAATTATAATGTATATATTATTAGGCAATAATAACTACTGCCCACCGTCCCTAATAACAGCAAAACAAAAAAAACAAAAACGATCAAACAAAATGTTTAACAAATGTGCATATTTTTAGAACTTTTCCTATCCTGTCTGTCTGTCTGTCTGTCTGTCTGTCTCTCTCCCTCTCTCTCTCTCTCTCTCTCTCTCAGAGAACAGTCAAAAATTGTATCCAAAACACTACACCGATACTGTCAAATACTTTTTATTAGCGATAACTTTATTTTTGCAAATTTTTGCAAGTTTCAACACTCGCAAATTCAAAAGTTTCGCTAAAGTTACCATGTTCACAGTTCGAATGTTTTCAATATCTAAATAAAAAAAGGCATTTCCGACAATTTCACTTTTCGAACGTCGCTAATTCAACATTTCGCGAATAAATAAAATAGGCTAAAATAGAAGAAATTCGCGAAATCAAGTTCACAGTTTGACAGCAGTTAATACATGTTTTGATAAAAACAGTGATCGATAATAACCACACCTCAGAATATAAGTTCAGAAGAAAGATATTACAAAAACAGTAAATTGTGTTTTGATGTTATTTTTTAAGTTTTGCTTTGCTTAATAAAAAAAATCATTATGATTGGTTTGGTTTAGAATAGCATTTACTTGAAAACAGCTTATGGTTATTAATATATACATTTAGCTAAAAGGAATTCATCTTAAACTCAACAGGTGAGCATTAATTTTCAATATATGATAAGACCGGATTTTCTTTGGATTGTAAACAAGAATCATAAATTCTATGAATCCACAAGTAACATTCTTAAAAGTTACGTTTATTTCAACTAATAAAGCTGAACACCGTATTCTATTCGAAATAATGATTACCTATATCTAGGAACCATTTCATTTCTTAATGTTAAGATTTATTTAGATATCATATTCACGTATATCTTATTAAAGCTCAACTGCACGTGCATTTTATCACGGAAACCTTTATTTATTTGATACGCAATGACAGCTCCTGCAAAGCATCAGGTACTTGTTAATCATATGCTTTAATTTGTCTGCACCATTTGAGAGTTCAGCTGCATGCGAATAATACTGTTTATTCTATGAAAGTAACCTTTTCTTAATTTTAGCAACCAAATGGTGGGCCATTTAATCATCCCGTGATAAGTGCATGAAGGTCGTGGTGGTCCATCCCTCTCTACACCTGATAAAATTACTGTGTTACATATAATATAAAATAAATCTTATTCTAAAAGTTATAATAGATTATAGCATTTTATTTCTTTTTGTTTATCGTCTCAGAGATAAACAGTTTTTTTTACTTCTTTACCCTCCATTTTTCTTTGGAAGCACTATTTTAAAATTATAAGGGATGATTTAATCTCAGAATTTTAAGTTGTTGTTTTTTGTTTTGTTCTGTCACCATGCAAATTGAAGAGAGAAATATGCTTTTTCATTTTATACATACACTATCTCGACATATGATGTAAGAAACAAACAAAACAAAAAACAAACAAGTTTTTTTTCTCGAATTAAAGTTTTGTAAAATTGTCTTTTTGTAAACCTTAAACCCCAAGTTATACTGCCAGGGTAGCAAATATTTGTAAGAAGAAACTAACAAATTACAACGCTACCCAAGGCTGAAAGGTAAATTAACACATATCCATGTGTATAGATTGCATCTCCCTCGAATTTCAAATTTTGTGTCAGTTGGATTTAAACATTTTTTTTCTAACTGCATATAACGTATAATCCGCTGGTAGGCCGTAAAACTACATCATTCATTCATTCATTCATTCATTCATTCATTCATTCATTCATTCATTCATTCCTTTATTCATTCATTCATGCATTGATTCATTCATTCATTCGTTCTTTCAATCGATCGTTTGTTTGTTTATCATATTCATTTGTTTGTTCATTCAGTCTAATGAACTCTGAAAATTTTTTTTTTAAACCTGTTCAACGACAGGAATCAGCCTCGAAAGAAATATGTATTAATACTCAAACCACATGTCACAAACGTGACTACGCCCTATTTAAAGGTTAATAAATAATGTCGTATATTTTCTATTAAAAGCAGTAAAGTATTTAACCGCAAATTGCATGATATAAAGTTTAATTAGATTTTCTTCTTACAAAAGCCTTTCAGATAACAGTACATTTGAGGCAATGCCTAAGTGCAATAAAACTTCAATAAAGAAGTATAAAATAAATAAAGTGTAGAATTGAGTAGTGAGATTTTTGATAATGGGATAAAGAAAATGAAAGGATAGGATACTAAAAAACACATTATATGCGTTCTAATGGTATATTGTTATATAACAAACGATTGCTCGGGGCTCATGTCTAAGACATATACTCAACGTCTTTAAAACTGCAAGAGGCTCTCTTGAAACAAATATATCGTATTACAAGTATACCGTATTCAATGAAATGGTGTCTTGATAAATATATAAATATGTATGTACACGTACTTAAACATTTTGAATATTTGTACGTATTTTTGAAAACGTATTATGTAATATCATATTTTTGTAATAGGTTGCACGTGTTTTTAGACGGCCTCAACATAGACTGGGTGACATGAATGACAAACTTTCTGATCTAAGTCTTGTTCTTTTCTCATTTAATTCCAACAATTTTACAAAATTTAACAAATTAAAGCGATAAAATGATAGTAGATCTGGGTTAAAGGCGTTACAGATATTTATTATTAAAAAATAAAAATTACATTTTAAACAAAAATGAAGAATGTGATATTTTAATAGGTTTAAACGCCATTTTCAATACACAACAGGTTATAAATGTATATGGCATATCCAGTTTTTTTTAATTTGATGAATAAGTTCCTCAGAGTAGAATCACCATCTTTCCACAAGAGACTGACCACATTTCTCATAAAGGTCTTTAAACTAAGCGACACTTGAGCCATCGACCTTACGTCTCACTACACAGTTACGCCCCCTTTTTTATGTGGGTTTACATTCCTGCTATGTGGAATTCTTTTTTACCATGGAAATTCTAGACCTTATTTTATATAGAACAAAGAACAAAATTCAACTGTGTAGTGATACCTAAGCGGTGAGAAGTAAATGGTCATTTGACGACTGCCCCAATTGTTTATGGAAAATAGAGGAACTAACATGAGTGCATGCTTTTTCGTGTGTTATTGGTATTGTTAAAAGAGTTGGAACTATTTTATTCGAAGCACAGTAAACATGTGCAGATCAATTAACTTATTCCGTATCGATTGATTGTGTCATCTACAAGCGATGTATTCCATTAGTAGCAAGTAACAAAGTGACCTAAATAAACACAAAACAAGTTGTCAGTGAGTGAAGTGTCATTGTTATATACTGTTGTTTGTATTTGTTGCGCTGTAGAACTCGTTGTGGTTCAAGGTGGAGCAACCAGAATCTTGGGTTAATTTGAAATACTTTACAATATTACATATTAACAAACATTTTGTCAAAATCGTTTGCATGAAAGAGAAGTTTATAGAATTACCTCTCCAGAATACAGAACAAATGCTGACACATGTAGGGTTCTAGTATAGTATAAAATATAAAAACGTTAATTTCATAATAAAGATCAAAGGTAATTTAAAATATATATTATAAAGAAAAGAAACAGAAGTTGGAGGGATGAACATGAACATTATAGAATGAACTATGGTAAATGCGTTTTAGGGGTGTAGGGAAAGGGTTGGGCGATATAAATGACGTTAGAAATGACGTGTATTTTGAATGTAATTTTGTACTGCACTTAAAAATGGTATCGATACAAAACTTTTCATCTCCAAAGAGAAGTTAAATAGTTTTTAAAGATAAAATTTTATGTACAATTATATTTAAAAAAAAAAAAGATTTTTTTTCATCTGAAAAACCCCCCCCAAAACAACAACAACAACAACAACAACAACAACAACAACAACAACAACAACAACAACACAATATATATTTATATATTGATTCAATTACCTGGTGTTAACAAAGATTTAGATTTTGTGATATGATGACTTTCACAGAATATGAAATTCACCAGGTGCTTTTTTATAATTTCAGAAATATATGCATAAATGTATATAACCCTTAGGGGAATGTTTCGTAATATTACACAATCATTAAGCCTCTGGATGAGTTTACACAAAAAACATAACCATAAATCATAGAACATTGTGAACATCTCATTATTCTTTCAGGCTTATTTTATAACCAATCATTAATCACCTGCACTCGTATATGTTTAAATATTAAATTGATTAACATTCTTGCAATGATATAATTACCGTTTATTTTTATAACATTCCTTATCATTTGAAATATTCCTACGATGCAATTAAAATACTAAAATTTGGATTCCTTAATGTTAGTTTATGTTACATTGACCTGGACAAGCATAGGGCCTGAAGGTGTCGTAATCCATAAATGTTCTTCATTACAACATGTCGTCCTATAATACAAATCGTAGTCTAGTGCTTTATTATTTCATAATTCAATCTTATTTTCGTTACTGTAATAAAAGAATTTTCATTGGATAACGTCAATTTTTAAGATTTTTAGGACCTTTTTTAAAGAGTAAATCATATTTCCGTGGGGAAAAAGGGAGAAGGGTCTTAACTGTAAAATAAGACGTAAAGGAAGAGAGTGTGTGCCACTTCGTCGACAAAAAATAACGCGAGACAATTTTATATGATTATCTGAACAAAATGTGCATTTAAAAGATGATCTAGGTAGATTCGAAAGACTAATGTCTCCATATTTCATATTCAAAATTGGCCACTTTTCACAACTCAAAGTTCTATGATTCATTTTGTTTTAATGGGACGATATGTGATACTACAGTGTTACAAGTGATGTTATCTTGGCAATCATCTATATCACCATTTAAAACTAAATTCAATTCAAACTCCTAAATTAGCAAAATTTAAATTGTTCAATATGGAAATTACAAATTCCTTCAAGCGGTTTAAAAGATATGGAGTATATGCACGACATTTACATTGAATCGACATATGTCAATTGATTTATTAAAAAGTGCCGGACAGACTAACGGAGAGACACAACAAGCTAAAAACAATATTTCTCCCAAAAAGTAAAGGAAACATAATTTGATCGAACTTTCACATTCCAGATTAAATGAATTCTTTATGAGACACATACATAATATGTACATATGTTATATCCAATGCAACCACTATCTCTCCTGTTTTTCAAGCACAATTCAGTTCTAACAACACTCGATGTCGATTATATCGTCAGTCTTCATCATTTATTTATTGACCTAACTTTTGTAAAAACACCAAATTGACATTGCGTGCAAGAGTAAAACGAATTATGAATCATGTAATGTAACTGTGCAAGTGAATTATAGTTTAGTCAAATGTGAAAGAAGATAAATTACAAGATACTAAAACTACTTAAATATGTGCTCAATTTTATGGTAAACGCAAAATGGGTTAAATATCGAAACTTGTATTTTTTAAGAGATTTTGAACGAAAACTGTGAGTGGAGTAACACATGAAAGAGCGTGTTGTACACTTTTAGAGAATATATCATATATCTATGGTAATGTATAATGTATTATACTGATAACGTAGACCAATCTCTTGATTTGGCGGACATAACATGTTAAACTAACGATGTGGTTACCATAACAACATAAAATCGTTCATACTAAATATAATCTTAATTAAGTATATGTAAAGAGAAACTATATTTAAATTATTTTCTTAGGAATATGTTGTGAATAACTTATGAATAAACTGTAGTTAAACCAAAGAGATCTTACATCAAAATAAAATCTGAAATAAACTAATAACTGATTAATGAGAGGTTATTTGTTAGAGTGGATATGAGATTGGTGGTTATTGTTTTTTATTGTTATTTATTGTTATTTATTGTTACAGAAACAATGATACAGATTTTATAAGTTATATAACAATGACATTTTTTAAAAAAACAACAACAAAGCACAAGCTCTTGTGTTAGATCCTTGGTAACGGATAAGTCAACAAGTACTTTTTGCTTCCTAACAATACTCTTATCTCCTGACAGAATATCGTGTATTTCTAACAAAAGGCATTATCACATTTCTCCTGGTGCTAAATTGTATTTGAATAACATTTTGTGATTCACGTTGATTTTGATAAAAACTATACAGAAGGAAACGCAATCATTGAACTTTTGCCAAGTTATGATTACTAGGTAAACATCATATAACATGCGTTTAAATAACTTTAACAAGGGAGAGTCAATATTTCAATATACAAATGTACAACCTCAACAGTACACAGCAATTTTATTTAAAAAATATATATATTGAATGTATTATATATACAAATTACAAATAGTTAATTGCTTTCCATTCGTACCGAAATTATCAATTATCTACAGTTAATTATACATAATTATCGAAGAATTATTAACAAATACACACATACATAAATGTCCTCCTGTATCTACATGTAATAATAGCTTATAATTCTCCGTTTTAATACATATGCTGATAACATAAAGCAAATATGTATAAATAATGCCATCATTTCTGTCTTGCATTGCATGATTATATTTTTATGCAAATTTGTATCATCTAGATTATGGAACATATGCATTTCAAATTTCATGTCTTCCATTTTTCAATTAATCGCAAATATTTATAAGTAAATTTATACTGAATATAGGAATATATAAATACTAGTATAAGCCGGAATATATAAATACTAGTATAAGCCGTTATAGAGTTCTTCTAATTCATTTAGTTTGTTACTTAATATGAATATTGACTGTATTGTCTTCCCTGTATACTGGGAAAAACCACAAACAAAACATACTTAAAACCTGGGAGTCATATATTCTATGTTTTAATAATTATTTTGTTTTCATTTGCAGTACTATATTATCATTATCATCAGTTTTTACTTAGCCCTAAACTAAATTACTTTGGTATTTAAAAACAATGAATATTTAATTTTCAAATACATGTCCATACGTTTATTTTACTATCTATTTTTTCCATTTATTACAAATCCTATACTTAGACAATATTTATTGAAATCCTAGTGTTTTCTATTCTTTAGTTTAAATCAAATCAACCTATTAAACAATATAACTGCCATTATTATTGTACTTCATTTGCACGAAGGACTGGCAGTAACGAATGTTAGCAGCACTTGCGGCCCAACCCTCCTGCTTATATGTGTTTTTAAATATATTTAGTTACATTACTATTGTAATATATATATATGACTATGTTCAATACATATGTTTAAACTAACAAACTAAGCATAACTCAGAATACATACCGTGACTATAACAAATCCAAATCTTTCTAAACATTCAGTCTTCAAGCTGCTTCGATAACATTAAACCGAGAAACAAGTTCCGACAATGCGTATCTCTGTACAGGTAAAACACTTGTAAATGCTACACAGCGGATAACAGTAGTGAATGCTGCAGAAATGGCTCCTCAATCCAATTATAACGCAATGGAAATTCTACTGGAATACCAATACAATGTTAGATTTCAGATAATGGAGCAATACGCATAGGGCGCCTTTCTTGTCGTATTAATTACCAACATATCAACTGAAATATTACCTTTATTACGCAATTAATCATGCAATAAAAGTCATAGTTACCACAATAAATAAACTTTTATATATGATGTTCATGACAAAAAAAATCATTAAATTTTGATTGACTAGTTTACATAAGACTTGTAAACATGATTTACTTTAAATATAACATAATTCTGCCCCATCATGCATGCTTAATAAAAGCTTTGATTTATATTTATTTAGCTCAGATTTTTGGTGAATCGCTCAAGAGTCAGTTTCTTGAAAGAACTTTAAACTGATAATTAGAGGCAATCGAGCAGGGCAAGGCATCGAGCTGAAGACCGTTGGCACGTACAACGAACATGATATCTACTACTCTACTGCTCCTTTTTGTTACATTTTGATGAAAACTACCAATTATAATGATTTTAATTTTCATAGATAAACTAAGGACTTATATAGATAGGAAAAGTAGCTAAATGAGTTGTTATGAACGTTCACGTATTCACGCGTATTCACGCAAAGTCTCGTATTCAACATCCTACCTTCCATTCATCTCTGAAATATAAATTAACATTATTTCTTTGCACAATTGAATTCTCTACAAAATGCAAGACTATTCCCAAAAATTGTGTCTACAATTGTTGAAGTACTTATGATTACAAAATTTGTATACTGCAACTAAAATATCAAGAAAAGTACTTGAAATTTTAGTTCAAACTGCAATTTTAAAATTCAAGATCATTTTTCGTGTGTAAAACAATAAAAACTCATTTATGATTACATACACCTTCCATTGTATGTAAAAGACATATATGCCTGTGACATTTGAATGATTAATTTGTCAAATTGCATATTTTGCTATTATTTCACTCATCAAAAATTGAGGCTGTATACGACGCGAATTAGTGCTAATCTCGGGAAATCTCGAAAACTCTCTCCGTGATCCGTCTAAACCATTAGTTGAGGACTTATAATATGATTCCGTTTCTTTAATTCTTTGTTTTAATACAATGCAGTGTCTGCACAGAAGTCTACGATTCAAAATAAAATATTTAACAGCTCTTTTTGGCAAAACGTTGTCTGTATGATATTCCTTCCTGCGAACAAGATTCTCGCTGCTTGCACCAAAATTGACATCGTACACGGTTGATATTATGACAGCAGCGTTATTAACACGGAAATGGAAGATATCCATTGACAATTTAAGCGTTTAGATTTTGTGTTAATATATTATGTTACTGTACTGTTCCCGGTATTAACAGCATTGTGGAGGCTAACGTCGCACTTGAGGTGAATTGAACCTTTGTCTTCCTCAACCAGTTTAATCCGAACCTGGCTTATCCAATCAATAATGCGTCTGACTGTTTATATCAAAAACAGAAAAAAGGTATCGACTTGATCATGTTACATTTTGCTACAATATTTTATTAAAAGATTCACAAAAGCTTAGAATGCAAACAAGACAAAAAGAAACTATACAGACTCAGCGTTATTGACGAAAAACATGCAACACCCAAACGTTCAATAGGAAATACTGTAGCGGTAGCAACATTAAATGAGTTTCATGAATAGAACTTTGAGAATGGTGGTAAAACGGATTCATTTGCACTAGTCTCTGTTAAAGTAACAAAACATATTCTGTTTTATCTATTCTTCCAGAAAGCCAGGAAACGCAGTTGCAAAACAAGTACTTCTCAGAAAAACACACACAGTGCACTGCAGTATACTCGGAATTTAATAATTGTTAGATAAATGCGGATGCAAAAATAATTATTTCTCAGAATGCAATGATGTACTGCAATATATTAGAAACTGTATAATACAATAATTGTTAAACAAACCGGAGATGCAAACACAATTCTTCTCAGGAGGTAAGGCGAACCTTTCCTAATATCCCATCCACGTGAAAATTGGCCCGATGGATTTATGCGTAAGCAATTCTTCAAATGAGTGATTATATTCCGGTAAGTTAAAAAAAATGACTCCTCGAACCATTCCACTTGCCAGGACGATTGCTAACGGTTGATTTCTGTTTTATTCGTAATGTTTTTGAGGCAGATGCAACCATAAGTGTTTCCCCAAACAAATATTAAAGTTAATCTACAATATAAGTCTTCATTTTTATTGTAAGTATACATTCCCGCTATGAAAAAAAAAATCTTTAAAAAAAAAATATATGTAGAATTTATTTTTTACCTTGGAAATCGGAGCATTGTCTTGATTCTGATTTTCGTTACAGCAGTCTATACAATGCAGTCATTAATTTAGTTGCAAAAGGTAGAAAACCAATGCAGTTTTCCATTTAACACATGTCCCTTTCCATAAATAAACACTTAATGCAATAGATCAAATAGCACAATGTCAAACAAAACATTAAATTTGGCTATTTAACTGCAGCAGCTTTGCGATTTTAAGTCTGAAATATAATTGTAATGTTTAATAGCAAAGTATTGACATGTTATTATTTCTGCAATATAGATATACTAAAGCAAGCTGGTTTAGAGAAAAAACAACCACATATTGATTGATATATTGATTGATTGAATGAATGAATTAATATTAAGCGTCATTTTTATGCCATCGAGGGCTGACAGACGATCGGTTAAGCTAACCACTGTTTCCTGGGATCCTGGACGGTTAACCACACCCCATCTCCGCAAGAAACTGATAACTTTCCCACTTAAATCAGCAGTGAGAGACGAATGATTATGAGACGCAATGTCGTATATCAATCAACACGGAGATTGTTGCAGAGAAAAAACAACCATATGTAATAAATGGCGCTGATCTCAAACGTTGAGTCCGCATGCTTTATACTAATATAATAGGAAGATTGACACTTATACCATTTCCTGAAATATTTTATTCCATGTTTACCACCTTGTGCTTAAAATACAATAGTCGTTGCCATTTCATAAGTATAAATAAGTCTTTAAACTACTGCTTACACTGTAAAGACGTAATTCATATTTATCCGTCATTTATGCTAGCATATTTTGAAAAATAAATAGATTGTTTACAATACAATGCAATCTGCGAATTTCATACCGTTGAATGTGTATTGACAAGACTCCGTTGTCTCTTACAGTATGAAGGAAAATAAATGAACGTTAAAAATGCTATTAAAGTATGCGTTTGTTAAATGGGTGTATTGCTTCTAATCAGTAAGAACATCATTGTACTGTATAGAAGGGGTTTTAATATAAACATAACTGAATCACTAAATGGTGCGGGTTTTTTTTCAATAAGTTCAAATAATAAATAATAAATGAGAGAGAATGTAAGATTCTTTTAATCACATTGATAATGAATATTGTATATTTACCATTTACCATCATATGACGTAACGTTTCAAATTGTCGTCATTTTACCAATGCACGTACGAGACACGAGTTAAACGGAAATCAGTGAACGGCGTATCAAAAGTGATATTACACTAGGTTATTATCAAATATATGTCTTGGGTTTATTACACTCACGCACAGTAAATTATGTGATAAATACATAGATAAAGTAAGTGGTTCCTGGCCAGATTATACCAAATACTTGAAAATGGTACTTAAAACTTCCTCGCTTGGCGTTCAGCATATAGAGGATAGTTCTAGGTCTGGTCGGCCCGGTGTCAGTATAATGTGACTGGGTGGTGTATCATACCATGTGTCTGTGGCATGATACTCCAGTGTTGCAGCGCTCAAAATACTGTCCCAAGTAGAAACCACCGCAGCGTTATGACTAAAACACCATACAAAAACAACAACATCATCATACTTTGTTTCGATAAACATGTTACAATGTTTAAAATTAAGGTCCTAAAATGACGTTGACCCAGGAACAATGTTTATTTTCATCAACGTCTCAGCATTTGATTCTTTTTCTTTTGATACAGCCATCGTCTTATTGCTATTGACAAATGAGCCTAGCACTGGCTGAATTTTAAATTCTAGCAGTCTAAACACGACTTCAATTAATGTTGTTGCGAAAAGTTCAAAGCAATGTAGCGTTTGATTTAAAATAAACAAAAACACACCTTTTATTCTAAGAAAGTTATAGTAGCAAAGAGAGAAATAACACTTGATATTTGAAATGAAATTGATGTCTTAAACGACAGTACTACAGCTAGAATACAACAGTATGACATGTTTATTCTGCAAGATATAAATAACGACGCCAATCGGATGAGGAAGAAACGAACAGCTGCAAAATCAAAGAATTATATAGAGAAGGAAAGGCAACGGATTGGTATTCGTTTTTTTTACTGCTGATTCAAATGGAAAAGTTACTTGCGGAGATTGGGTGTGCTCGAGTACTGGTTAAACTTACAGGATTCCAGGAAACAGTGGTTATGTTAACTGATCGTCTGTTAGCCCTCGATGGCATAAAAAGGATGCTAAATATTCAATCAGTCAATGGTATTTTATGATAAGTGTATTTGTTATCCATACTTTAGACACTTCTTTTGTTATTTTTATGTGTTCAAAATGCCATCTTTGTTATGTCAGTAATGACATTATTAATGAATTAATAATTTCTGTAAATGCCACGTTTTGTAAATATATTCTTTCAGTACTTAGTAGAAAATAAATTACTAACGGCGGTCGACAAAAAGTTCTATAGATAAACTCGATACATACAACAGACTTGACACTATTCAATGGCATGCTGGAAATCCGAAATATTTTTATATCCTTATTACCTGTTATATTAAGGATCTATTAATGTTTAATTAACAACCGCTTAGTATCAAAGTGCACCAGTAAGCAATTAATAATAATGAGTTGGCGAATACGAGGCATAACATCACACTTCATTTACTTGTCTTTTACTTCCCAAATAATCAAAACTGCGTGTGTGTGTGTGTGAATATGACTCGTGAAGAGGATAAGTGTCACAAAGATTTAATTGGAAACTTATTTCACATTTTTCCACTTACTCTTAGACTGACAAAATAAACATTAGTGGCAAACAGATACATCATGATTTTTGCATGTTCACCATACAAGTGGAAGATAATTTTTATATTAAATGTATAGAAAAAAGTAGAACTAAATTGAAACTCAAATCCCAATGGAACCTAGCCATAATTACTTGTCAAGAAGATTACGAACGCAGTAACTTAGAATTAAATTTGACAACAAACAAACCTAAGTATTCTGCTTTGCGGTATTTTATTTCTTGCCAAGGGTTCCTTCAGCCAAGAAATATAAACAAATATCTAACAATTATTCTATTTTATCTCTGTCAGTAAACATTGTTTATTCATCTTATGAATACAGAGTTTTTGCAATGATTGGTCATGAACTTTGGTTTACGGTCGTGAGCCTCCCGTCTCTGAAAGCAGTAGAACCCGGCAGGAATTGAAAATAATTCGTGTTCGAGCCAACGAAGTGATATTGTATGTGTGACGAATTACGTGTGCCTAGAACTTGTTAAATGCTTGGCGGATCCAAAGTACAATGGTTAGATACAATGACCAACGTTATATAGGTGGGCTACCGTTAAACTGTAATAACAAACAAACAATATGAAGCAGTCACTTTGTTTGTGCAAAACAATATATGTTGTACTAGATAGATCAGACAAAACATTCCAATGTCAGTTACTTGGCTGGTGCTCTGGACCGTTCATCATAAAACAGAATGCACTTAAGCTGTATGTTATTAAGAAATGTTTCTGTACGTATGCCGGATCGATGCGATGCATCATTTAGTTCCAAATGTCACGAATGCAACAATAGTATATGATAACTTTGTTGGCTAGTACACGGATGGCTGGAACACCACATATAGCTCGAACCACTTATCTTGTCCCGGCCGATTCCTATGATGTATATGCATGTATGGTATAATGTTGAACAATACTTAGATCGATCAACCCTTATCTCGAACTATTTTGTCCAGTCTTGTCGTGTTCGAGCTATCGAAGTACTACTGTATATTAAGTATATTTAAGACTTCAGTTCGTATTACGTGTTAACCGCATAATGTCGATAAAGTAAAACACAGGTGCAATGTCTTTATATAAAAACTAGATTATCCTTAAAACTTATAAATTATATTAAAATCTTCAGATGATGTGCGCTAGAAGCTTACTGCGGGTATTTCCGTTGATAACTTTCACTGGAAATAACTACGGTTACTGGTATATTTGTGTTTTGCGATATACACATATAATGCATTGTGTCGTCATTGGTCACATTTGGCCAGAACTAAACTGGCGAGGTTACTTTCATTGACTCGATTTCGATTTATGATGTGATTACGGGAGAAAGAGCAAGGTTGAGGACAATGGTTAACCGGGTGCTATGGTATTTTAACCACTAACAATGTGAAGGTGATGATCCCCTTTCTAGTTAGTTAGTTTGCTCTGGTTATGTGTACAACGTGTCTTTGATAGCGTCCTTTATGATTATGAGATGAATTATTTATGACATAGAACTTTGGAAACCATGAACCCTTCGCCTGGATACATGCACTCGTAATTGACGCCTGTGAATTTTAACTTTTGTGGGTACCTTCGAACAATGGCGAAACATGCATAAAAAATTCAAGCACAAAATTTTGACAGTAGAATACAGAAATGGCGATATTTACTTGTATACCTTTCGTTGAAATCGGATGATATTTCTGCACTAAAATAACCTGTTTGTAAGCGGTGCGTTTTCAAAGTCCCTGAGTGCATATCATCATGATTGCTATCTTGAACGTCTAACTAACCGTCTAGGTAAACTCATTTCAGCTTGATACATGGGCAAAAAGTATGTAACAACACTTCCGTCAATAAAATGAAATAGTTGGGATGTATTTGATGTAAGTGTAACCTCTTATTTCAAATAACCATTACCATAAACACTTAACACGGTTACGTCAATTAACATATAGTCAGCATTAAAGGGGAACTTCTCACCAAACGGATATTTGTCACGTGTTCGCGAATATCACCCGTATCTTTGCTCCATTTTACCAAGTAGTTTGATACGTGCGGGACCTCCGTAGCCGGTTGTCTAAGGCGCCGTCTCAAGATCACTTACCTATCATCACTAAGGTCGAAGGTTCGAGTCGCAAAAAACATTTTGTGGTTCTACTCAGATTCATTCTGAGGTAGCCCGTGTGGTTCCGGCTAATAATAGAATCACTGCCGATATCTGCAGAGGGGTAGGAATCCTTCGAATGGGTGTCATGTTCATTTTATCATTTTTTGTCATGTTCACTATTGTGGTTAAATTATCAACACCTGTGTGGTTTCAGGGAGCAATATGAGTGATGACAGAATAGGACAACTGTGGCTCATGCATGTCGTAAGAAGCGACAACTTGAGTAATACGATACAATTTGCTGAAACTCTGCAGTTCTGCAGGTATCAAGGTTTTAGGTTCATTCTGCATATTCATTTGTTGGTGTATTTTTTTTTTTAAATATGTATGTTGATTTGTTGTTTTTGTACATGTAAAGTGAACCTAGAATCTTCATTCCTGTTGGCGTCGAATAACGTATAATGTGTTGGTATGCCGCAAAACCCTATTCATTCATTCATTCATTCATTCATTCATTCATTCATTCATTCATTCATTCATTCAATCATTCATTCATTCAATCATTCATTCATTCATTCATTCATTCATTCATTCATTCATTCATTCATTCATTCATTCATTCATTCTGAGGTTTTCCTTCACAAATACAAACGGGATATGCCATGTAAAGTTTAATATGTCTATTGCGCTTGAAACGGAGGGAAATGCTTCTAATGTATCTCTCTTGTTTTTTGAAAATTTAAATTGAATGCGGATTTATAAATGTTATAATGTACTGTGTTACTTTATATATTAAGTAAACTATACATAACACAGCTAAGGAAGGAAAGTGAGCACAATAAAAATGGTTTCAGGTAGACACAATGCGTATGTAACTATAGAGAAAGGGGTGTTGCTGGCCAACACGGTTGTCTATTAACAGGTAATTGATATGGATGTATTTCCGATTGATTAAGCGTTTATAAACAGTTAGTTCGTATTTACAGAATAGCACATTTGGAAATGGCTGAAACCGACAAAACGATTCAGTGTTGTCTAATCGGTTATTATACGGTTTATTTTAGAACTTTTACTTTGCATTTTCGTAGTGTATCAAACACAGATGGTTTTCTGCCGATACATCTAACGTTCTTGAACAGTTAGTTGTTATTTACAGAGAAGCAAATCTGGAACTAGATCAAACAAACAAATAAGTTCAGTTCACTGTCATTTAGCTGTCATTGTTAGAATATGGTTTATTTCGTTATAAAATATTTGCATTTTGGTAACGTGTCGAACACACACAGATGATGGTTTGCCGAGATATTTGGCGTTTATATAGAGTTAGTTGGCATTTACAGAATATGGCAAACTTGGAACTGGATAGAACAGCCATCATAGTTCAGTGTCATTCAATTGATTGATGTTTTTAAATATCATTGTAGATCTGCATTGTGTTCACTTTATACAGATGGTGGCTGATCGATGATACAGTGTGGTGATATATCATCCAGTGTCAAACGATACCGCCGCCAGGTGACTCGATTACAACATAAGAAATTTAAGAAAAACATACATTTCAATTTAAGATGTCAAAACATGTCAAGTAATGGTGCATATACGATCCTTCAGCATGTTTACATTAAGAATAAAAAACAAGATATATTACTCGTGGAATATATGAATACATTTTATTGCCTACAATAACTAATCTAAAACTGGTTACCAAGGTTACCATTAACCAGATAAACTAAATTGTTTTATAAAACGTTTCGAAAATAAAACATTTAAATATAAGAAACACTTAAACCAGATTAATATATGTAATAAACAACGATGCTGTACAAATTTCCTGTTTGATCGATTTGAATTATATTATGTCCGTACATATGTCATATTAAGATGGTGTAAGTTCACGCTAATCCATTTAACAAGGAAAACGATATGACAATAAAATGTAATAAATGTTTATACCAATGGTAACAGTGCCGAATATCGTAATATTGATTTGTGATTAGTTATATAGACTGGTTAGTTTCCTTGAGACAGAATACTGAGCGCTGACACACTGTGATATCATGCTTAAGACACATGGTATGATACTCCATCCAGTCACATGACTATGACGTCGGGCCGACCAGACCTACAACTTTCCTCTAAATACTGAACGCCAAGCAAGAAAGCTAATTGTACTATTTTTCAAGTTTTTGGTATGATCCGACCGGAAATCAAACCCACGACCTTCCACATGTGAGGCGGACGTTCTTACCACAATATCACCACAGCGATACGAAATAGTTCACTTATTTAAAAGCGGTCAGTGTACATACTACTAGGAGGTCCACTAGTATTAACCAAACCTTATCCCTGCAAGTCACTGAGTACTCCTTCGCGTACTCAGACATCGGACATTCATGACCGTATAACAAAGTTCATTGGGCGGATATTTGAACTCACGACACCTGGATTTACACTTAACCAACTGATAAAATGTAGATGAAATATATTTTTCTGCATAGAAAATACAATTCGGTTTTCATCTCTATGTTTTGGATTTAAGGAGTTAAAAAAATATACCAGACACAGTAAATGGCTTCAAAAACACTAATATATGTTTAATTTACTTTGAGATACATTTTGTAGCAACGTGTATACATGAACATAGTGCCAAAATTAGCTATACTGCATATTATTGGTTAGATATATGTATCCTAAATATAATTCTCAGGCATTATCATTAATTCTTTATAAATTACGTTATGTTTGTACACACTGTCGTCTTAGTTCGCTAACATCCATATATTTGTCGTGCAATACGACCAGCAAATACAAGTGAAGGCTTAATGTTTATATTAAAGTCAGTGGTGTAGATTCTGCATAAAATGAGTCTGTAGACCCAGCTCTTCTGATGGTGTCAGTTTTGCAGCAATGTTTGGAAAGCCAAATTTAAGCACGTTGATTGGTCAGTTTCTTCAACTAAAAGTTTAAATTACGTCACAATTAAGTAAGTAATCAATTGCTATGAATTGTGGAACAGGCATAGAATTCCCATGTTTTTAGGGGTTAATAAAATTATTCGGGAAATATCAGGTTCTTGGACATACTAGCATTATATTGAGTTACATGTATTTACAAACTGATCAGAAATATTGTAGGGTCTTGATTAATGTTTATGTTGTTTTCATGACTTTGCAGTCTACCATACAGTTCATTTATCACTCTCGGCGATGATTCTGATTGGCTGAAAACGTAAAGGAATGTTCAGGGCATATATCTTTATAGTAAGCTTGGTTCTGGTTGGATGAAAATTGATCGCAATAAAATGTTAGTTTAATATGCTTGTGCCAATAATAAAATAGATGTATGTTTTTTTAAACTTATTTCATTCACTTTATTTTGGAAATTGCATGGAAAGTAATATTAATGAAAGTGAACTTTCTTCACGCTGAAACCGCGTTTCAAATATTTTACATAATGATACAACTATGTGATATTAAACAGCACATGTCGGACAAAAATATCATTGAAACGGTCTTAAATGAGATTTTGAACCGAAAAAGCAGTTTGGAATATCTTTAGAATAATCAATTGATTGAAATCCCCTGCCTGATATGCAATGCTAAAACATAATTATCTGCAGAATCAAGCCATCATTAAGATCTTATATTGGCAACAGCAGTTTTCTAGATATCGTTAAAGATAAAATTTTCCTCGAATGCTGCTTCCGGATGTCTACAAAGTTATTTAAATACAATCTGAAGTTCGAAAGTTAAGTGAAGGGCTGATAAAACATGGAATAGTAAAATGTTCTAAAGATTTCAACAAGAACAGAAAATAGCAAGCTCATATTTATTCTACCTGATGTTCGCAATGCCGAGCTAAATGATGGGCTGATAATACATGTGAGAGTTTAATGTTAAATTTCTACAACATTGCTACAAGAAAAGGAAATAATCGCTTGGTTGTATTATTGTATTAAGTCTCTTTATTTGGCATAGTAGTAAAAGCATTTAAGGTCTAACTTACTACATGTAATAACAACCCCTTGGCGACGGTAGCATGATTATTGCACCCAATAAATTAGAGCTGTGTGAATCGGTTTTGCATTATTTTTGTTGAGAATGCTTAAATGGTAATAATATTTCCTTGTAAAAATGAATTGTCAAAAATGAAGGAGGTGTCATCAAACAATCGAAATTGTGAAAAAGAATCTTGTCAACCCCATGTGTTTTCCTGCTTATTTGGACTAACAGGGGGCTTTTAATGGAAACAAGGCACTTTTAGAATCATTGGCAATGTGTTCAGTGTTCCAGAACTGCATGCCTCTAAACGTAGAACAGAACAAAATAAATTGGTTTGTAAGACGTTTAGAGCAACACCACTTATATACATACATCCCCTCAAAACCCTGTTACACCTATTACAGCCGCAGCAATTATATCAATTATATTCACTATGTAATATATTCACATGTGTTTGTATCTAAATTAGAATATTAGGATATTATCTGCTTTCTGCAGCCAGTTACACACATTGAAATCGTTTAAGATAGAAATTAAAAAACAATTTAGAACTGTTTAAATCTTAACAAACAAAAGCTACAACTGGTAAAACTGGATCCAGATTGTATTTATGTTCTACGCCGACTTTATGTAGAGTTTCAAGCGATTTCTTATTATCAAAACGTATCTGTTACAGTAACAATCTCTTCTGAATAAATAATAAAATTATGATTTTTATAATATATGTTTTAGATATTCTATATTGTATTTATTTTATATTTCTTGGGTTTATCTTAACTTTTATCGGAAACGAATTCTTATTAGCAAAAAGTGTATATAAATATAACAGTTTCTTCTGAATATATAATAGAATAAAATATTTTTTTCAAAACATATATTCGTTGGATTTTCGATACTGGATTTTTGAGTTTATCTTAAGTTTTATCATAAATATGCCACAAGTACAATACAATTGGGATACTAGGAAAAAAAGACCACCGTGTACGTAGTCAGACATACAAAATTTTTGTCCTAAAACCTAAGTGGTTTTGTTTCATACCGCTGGTCTTTTTTCTTATGGCTTTATATTGTCCTTTTTATCGCTTATGTATGAAAAGTTACGTTCCATGAAATAATTGTTTACGAGGAAACTCGATGGAACCGTGCCCTCGCCAAAATATTTTTTCCGAACATCATATCCATTGCAGATTCTGTATTGTTGAATAATATTCAATTTGATGTAAGTGTTGATCCGTGATTTCTTCTCTGCTGAATGTGAAGTATCTCTTTTATCTTTCAGACATATCAGTCATTGTTGCAAAATTACCAAGGACCGACAACTCATTAAGGTAGAATATAACTTTTACAATTTTATTTTTACATAATATTTTCTATGAATATACATTTATACAATATTAATTGTACTCACTCGAAATATAGTGGTCAACTTATGTGGTAAACTCGGAAGAAAATTATGGAATTAAATTGAAGTTCGATATCGGACGATACAACAATGTACAAAAGAGGCCAATGGTAAACTAGTTTTACAATAATAAAACCCCTTTACTCTTTTCTAAAATACTCATTACTCAACGGATTTTTACGAAATAAACGTCAAAAAAACTTAAACCTCAACCCAAAAATGAATATGTGAAAATGTGTTAACCCTTTTTCTATCTAGTGATATGTTAAACAAACATACACTACTTGACCGATATGCGTCTACACCATGTACATACGTTGTTATTAGCTGACACTGATACTTCAGGCAACGCAAACCAACTTATTTTGTAACAGTCATACAATGTATTAAAAAGCATAACCTAAATAGACAAATGTATAAAAAGGATATTTATATCTTTAATCATCACATAAAATGAAATACGAGTCTGTTTTATCGTTTTCTTATAATGTTATATTTATTGCCATTGTTATAACTCACGAACTATTTATATTATTCAAACAATATGAAAATGTAATATCTATAAAATATAGCAACACTAATGTGATATTCCCACTGCAGTCTCCCAAGTAATATCAATTATTATTTACGAAAAAAGTCAACTATACTGTCTGCGAAACCAAATTCTTTAAATTGCAAAAAAATAAATAAACATTAATGCATAAACAAAGCGCTGACGCTTTGCTCAATAGCAATTTTTATCTGAAAAGTTTTTTGTCGAAATTAACATTGACTACGCAAAGTTGTAAGTTGATATTCTGAAAAAACACACTTATTATTGAACTTCTAAGACACCGTTAAAAACATTCAAAGCATAACATTAAATCAAAACGCAGTGTCTGATGGTTAATTAACATTCGAGTTATACAGCTGCTTGTCATCAGTGACTTGTTAGAAAAGAGTCAACAGGGACGTAGCTTGGCTGAAAACGATGTGTAGGCACAGTGGCAGGGGGTCCGGGTCATGCTCTTCGGATTTTTTTCAGCTAGGCCTTCTTAGGTGCGTTAAAGACGTATATTTCTTATGCTTTTACAGGTCTGGTTATCCTTAATATAAACCTTGAATTCACTGTTTTATAACAAAATATATTGATAAACTGATGTTAAATATCTGGATTATATTGAAAAATTTTTATGTTGCTAATTTATAGTTTACGCCCGCCGGGGGTCCGATTTTTATTACATTTTTGGCATTTTTATTGTTTTGCTTTCTCAGGAAAAAAGTGTAGGCACATGCCTACAGTGCCTATAGGAAGCCACGCCACTGGTCAACAAAAACATTTAGATCGGTACTTCTAATCGCAATATATAAGTCACATGTTTCCCTGAATAATTCAAATGGCAACAAATGCCAACAGTACCAAAAAGCACATTGTTGTAATAAGAGACTAGCAAAACATTGTATCTATTTGTTCACGAGGTTTCGAGTGTCACAGTTATCCCATATTTCAGCAGAGTCTTTCAAATGAGAACAAATATATACTGATGTTTTACTCGAAGATATCATGTTTTACACAGCAAACGTTTGCTTTGATTATTGCAAGAAAGTAAAACACGATATATGATTCTTTTTCTATTAACCATTCCTTAGCCACGTGGTTCAATATCCCAGACAATATAACGCACGGATATCTTAATGAAAGTCGCACCACTAGAAATGTCAAGGAGGCAATTTTCCGCCAATGCATATTGTATGTCCTTTATATTTTGGTTAGCATTCGTTGTGATTATTTAATACTGAGTTTGTTTTGTTACGGCAAATATGCCAATCTCTTGTTGGTTACATATTATTCTCTGACCAGATGTAGAACTATTCCTTAAATAATGATGGTTAAGCACGGGCGCTTCTAGTCCAGTTTTATATGATCCAGCTGTGAATCAAATATTCCGCACACGGGGCGGACGTTTTACCGCTAGACAACCGCTGTTGTATGAAATTGTTTGCCATTTTTGTATATTCATATTGTCGGCAAATTCACTGTTACAGTAGTTTTATACACGAGCATACAGTACATATCACAGCATCATCAGTTGAGTCGGTGTAATAAAACAGCTTTGGAGTACTTGATGTAAGTTGTGTTCTTCTTATTTTAATAACCATAAAAACTTTACAAGAAAACGCTTAGCAAACACTCAAAAAGCATCAAAGGAATACTCCTTAGTAAAAATGTAATTATAACGTGTTTACGAATACCGCCCATACCATTACAATTATTTGAATTTCCTTCTACTTTAATCAGCAGCCCATTTGATTAGCTAAGTTTGTGCGAATATCATAGGAGTTTCTGTTCATGTTTGATCTTTGTCTTTATATTGACACTTACACTAATGGAAAATGTTGTTTTTAAATCACTGTAGTATTTTTTCTTGCTATCTGCAAACATTCAAGAGTAAAATCGAAGTAATTCTTCATTATAGTTGTAATTATAAAACATTATATTGTCACTTCTTCTGTATGCATGCACTGTATCTATTTTAATTACAAAATAGTATCTAATTGTAGTAAGATTTGTTGTCTAGGTTTTTAACCTTCTATTATTTTACAGTGGTTACCATTATCCATAGAAAATAACTAGGTCAATAATTCTTCCTTATCTATATTTTCAATAATTTACAAACGTTGCAATTATGTCTTTTATCGTCGGCGAGAATTAAGTAATATACATATCAGGGACTTATCTCTGTATAAGTGATTGTATATATGCAATTTACCCAGAAACACAACATAACAATAAAGCACCCTTAATGTTAATAACTCCGTGACAGAGTGATCTAAGGCGCCAACTCAAGATCACTTACCTGTCACCGTTAAGACCGTAGGTTCGAGTCCAGCTCGCTCCAAAAAAAACTTTACATGAGAAAGCTTGCCTGTTACTTGTGGAAGACGATGGTTCTAATCAGATTCATTCTGAGGTCTTCCTCCACCAATAAAATGGATATGCCATATATAATATGAAGTGTGTTGAAAATGGCGTTAAACCCCATTAAAAAAATCAATTAAATGTTAATATCCATTGTCCAATATTCCATTATGATATGACTGATGTTAAGTTATAGAACAAAAACATTGTGTCATATCCTTAGTGACAATACAATGTATTGCATATTTAAGTGCAACAATAGTTTGAGGTCAACTTTATATTGCGCTTTAATATAACTGAGATTATTGAAATGTACGTCAGATCCCCGTTGCACTAACGTACCTAAGCTTTCGAACTTATAAAACTAAAATATGATGTTAAAAAAATAGTCAGGGAACCATTGTTGTCAATGTTATACTTATGTATGTGTACGAACTTACGAAACCTAAGAAAATAATACCTGATATGGAACTCGTAGGAATTTTGCGTTAATGGAATATATGTATGTGTCATTATTGTTTATACAAAAAAACATAAACTTATCATGGTTAATTAAACAGATATTGGTCCTTGAATCAGGCAATGCGCATACATGAACGTAATGTCATCATTGCTGTAGAATGAATTGTGAGTTTAAGAACTTAAACTGATGTAACATTTTGGAATCAATCTACATCCCTAACGTTTAATATATACTGAGAAATTCGTGAAAATGCACTCGTCTGTAAAATTCAACATCCAATGAGATATTATGGCTCCAACGGGTCTTTCAGCTTTTCGGAATATCGCTAAATCGAAAGTTGTTGTCAGATATGTATCTCAAAACTCATTAAAATACAACCTGTTGTTGATAAGTTAAGTCAAGCATAAATAATAGAATAGAATTTTAAGCTAAAATTCATGAAGTTTGTTCGTTAAAGTCTGAATACAAAAATCAACCGTTCGTTTTATTTAACTTGTCAGCGATTTAAGAAAGGATAACTCTGTCATAGACTCTGTTGGATCACAAAAGCAATATATAGACATTACATAATTCTATTCAAATGTGTTTATATCTAAATTAGCGTATTGGTAGGATATCTAATATTTGCATATTTCACCAATCACACAAATCAAATCATTCATTCAAGTTGTATATATCAGAAGTACTCTGAATGATGAATGAGCTTGACTTTGATCGTCTAGATTTTCAACCTAGTTTTTTTTACATCACGGCAATGTATATAGATACGTTCTGGAAATCAATAATAAAAGAATCCTAATGTCCCTTCATTAGGCGGTAAACGTGACCTCAACAATATACAATTGAATATGAAAGTCATCAATGCCTAGCCACTGATTATTAGCACAGGGCTGGGGAGTTAACTTTGAAAGTCACTGTTCCTCTGATCTGCACAGGGCGTGGTAATCGTTTTGAATTGAATTGAACATTGAAAAATAGTGTATGCCTGTTGGGGCAACTGCATAATGATTGTATGCCTGTTTGGGCAATTGGATATTTGTTGTATGCCTGTTGGGGCAATTGAATAATTGTTGAATGCCTGTTGGGGCAATTGAATAATTGTTGTATGCCTGTTGCAACAACTGAATAATGATTGTATGCCTGTCGGGGCAACTTAATAATAATTTTATGCTTGTTGGGGCAACTGCATAATGATTGTATGCCTGTTTGGGCAATTCGCTATTTATTGTATGCCTGTTGGGGCAATTGAATATTTGTTGTATGCCTGTTGGGGCAATTGAAGAATTGTTTTATGTCTGTTTGGGCAATTGAATATTAATCATAGCCGTGGACAAGTTTCGCCAACAATAAAAGTATAAAATCAATTTACAAAGATGTTCCTCTCTTTATGTATATGTTTAATGAATATAAAATGGGATCACTAGGTCAATTGTCAAATTACGAGTACACAAAAACCTTGGGATCATTTAATCGGTTGTCTTCCTATAACCTGTCATTTGTCTTTCTTAAACTGAAGGTTTGGGATAGCAACGTTGTTTATGTTTCTGCATTTACTTTACAAAGAGATTTCAAACGAATCTTAATAACCAATGTAAATATATTAGTGTTTTCTTCTGTACCGTCTTAAATATATCCATGCAATGATTTAGAATATAAAAAGAAACAGCCATCTAATCTTAGACTAACCTTTCCTTTAATTTCTAAACTTTTTTTTTAAAACGCGTATTTTAAACGAATAACTATTCAAGTTTTAACTATTATTTTACTTAAGTTAAAAATATAAATAGAATATACCAGGTAAACTATGTTTGTGTATGTGCTCTTATGAATAAGCAGTTTTTTAAAAAATGTCGTCGCTGCAAGCATACTATTAATCCCATTTTATTGTAAATAAACGCAGATGTTGAGAGTTTAGAAGTCATCTTCATCTTCGTTTAGATGAGTATGTTGCATGGCTCGGAAAGTTTTAATGTTTAGCAAAACACTGAAAGGCTACACATTCTTCGAAACTGGTGAAGGCATATTGTGCGCATTTATCTATAATTACGTACTGTCGAATAATATAGACGAAAATAAACATTTAACAAAAGAAAGTTCTCGAAAAAACAAGTTGACTTAACGTTTCGAAGTGTTTCGAATCGTTTCAGGCCGGTAATGAAAGGTTTCCCTCGCTGTATTTATGCGACCCTAACTTTATAACTGTGTTTAACTTATTTAAAATATTAAACAAGGAAAATATTGTAACGACAACAGCTGTAATGATTACTCATAATGATTTCATTTGTTGTTGATTTCTCAACAATCATTATTTATAATACATTTTTATTGATTATTTGATTTAGGTCAGGGTTTTCACATCCATTTTCTTTCGGCTAATTCTACGTACATGTTGTTAAAATTGACTAGGTGTCTACTATCATTCGGTTAATTCGACGTACATGTCGGTCAACTTAACTATGTGTCCTTTATCATTCAGCTAAGTCTACGTACATGTCGGTAAACCTAACTATGTATGATATAAATGTTGTATATTAACAGAAAAAACAACTGGGTTTACTAAAAAAAAACTGCTCCGAAAGGTATGTTAATTTAAAGTCCGTTCTAACACATGGTATATCAGTCCAGCGAGTAAACCAAAATACATGTTTTTCAGCTGCTTTCAGTAAATTCGGAAATGACGTGACGCAGCGTGCACATAATTACCCTATACATATGCACCTTCAATTTCAAATTGGGAAATGAATTAGTTCTTATAAATGTTTATCAATAAAAATAAAAAGTCAGACGTTTTGATTTCATTTATACACGCAAATGGAAAACTTACATTAGCCTCTAGCGATCGAGAAGCATCAATCGTTTTCAGAATGGGTCAAAGTTATGTAATACAAAACAATTAAATTGGAATTTAACAACGGTTTAACAATTGGTCCGGTAACCAACGTTCTAAACTTTGTTTAAGCGTAGTAAAACATTCTATAAACAACACACAATCTAAAAACATACTTCAATAATATTTACTTTCTCTATTGAATATGTGAATACTAGACGAAATCGACATTCCGTATCTAAAGAACAAATAACAATTCCCGTGAAGACGGCCATACAATTAATGTTTGTTTGGATAACATGTTCGATGATGTACGCCTTAGCTTTATAGCAATACTGGAATTCTTAACTTGGTCCATCTATAAATGGATCAATAGTTAGAAATAAACTGAAGTTGTCCAGGAAACGCCAGAAATGTCTCGTTAGTTGCGATATATTTAAGCTATTGCTGCTGAATCAGATATAGAAGCAGAGATGATTGCTGTTCTTTGATCGTTTGGTTCAGTAAAATGTTGAAATGACAGCGTTATTCCAATATTTCTATATTGAATAAATTTATGTATATAAGGTTACATTAGACATAGTAGACGCTCATTTATAACATTACCTTGTTGCAACAGTAACTGTTACATACATGTAAGACGACATTTGGCAGGAATGAAAATGTTTTACAATAAACGTTCGACGCACAAATAACTCTTATAAAATGCGAAATGTGTTAGTTTAGTTTATACTAATTCATTTAAGTTCTATTGCGATGAAAGCTCAGAGCTTATATGACTCGCTCTCGAGCCCACTCTTCCTCGGTAGAACCAGTACTGAGTGTTGTTTTATGAGAGACAATGTGTCGACTAGTGGATCGAATCCGCAACCTCTGGCGTGAGCGGCCAAAACTCTTCCCATTGCACTATCGCCCTGCTTAAATGTGTTACAATAGATATAACAATGGTAATTCAAATACTTGAACTAGAAAATCAGTTTATTTTGAAATTACATAAATGTATTATTTTGATGTATGAAAAACGTATACTAAATTTATAAAAGTCGACTTTGCCCATTTGCAATAGTTTGTTTTTAACTTAGTTTATTTTATGAAGTAAACCATTTTCTTTATCAAGAACAAAAATCTAACGTTAATTATACGGACTTTAATGTATGCCATTAATATTGCACATTGCAGTTATAAAACAAAAATCAATCTATGTCCGCATCATTAACCTTCTGTGTGCATAATTACTGACAATTAAAGAACGAACACAATCAGAGTTTGTTAATTTACCGTTTTAATTTGTAACTTAATATGTCTTCCAATGTAAACGATGAATTTTTTCATCGCATACCTGCATTCATAAGACATCTGCGTGGCATTTACCTCGAAATTTAAATTCAAAATGACAATTATGCGCAATTTATAAAAATGCCAGCTAAGTGATAAATATTCAAATTAAAACAAACTGATAAATGCACGTGACTGAACATTTAACATAATCAACACTACATCAGCATGGTGTACTTTATGTGAACAATTATCATTTAAATGTTACTTCTTTGTTTTAGACTATCTCTAAATGGCCATACCTCTCGTTTGTATTTTTATGGCAAGACAGAGTGGTTATATGAAACAATTAGATTGAAACAATATAAATATAGAAAAAAAAACGTTTGATATCTATGGACGCAAGCCGTGCATTTTATGAAAGAGTAAAATGAGAAGGCGAAAAATCCGACGAAAGGACATGCATATATTATACTTTTATAGCGAAATAAAGACAAAAAAACAAACAACAAGAAATGTCACTGGTAAGTGTCGCATGCCCCCCAAATGGTCGTTGAAAAATAACGATATAATAATGTTATAATAGGTAGCGATGTATCCATGAATATAAAGAGTAATGGACTGATGTTTCAGACGAAACATGCAATTTCATTTTCTTACATTAAAGTGTGACCTTGACCTTTGTGTAACCTTGACATCTGATGTAATGGTCTGGGTATTTCATCAGTTAAATACTTCTGAAACAACATCATGGCATGCTGATCACTTGTGTCAAGCTATTTTAAAATCCCTAAATGTAAGACAAAGTTACAGATCAATTGTTGATAAATTGAGCCAAGTGTTTTTGAAATCCATCCATGAATGATAAAGTTAAAGGACGGACTTGAAATCTCAAACAGATCCAAAGTGTTGTCATACATAATAGAAATGTGACCTTGACCTTTGAGGTATTGGTCTAAGTTTTGCTTATGACACGTCGTCATGCCATCTTGATAAATTAAGCAAAGTTAAAGGCAAAGTCACAGACCAGACACACAATATCAAACAAATTGAAAGTGTGACCTTGATCTTTGAGGAAATGTTCTGGGTTTTACATGCGACACTTAATTATGTCATGTTGATCAACTGAGCCAAGTGTTTTTAAAATTTATCCATATATGACAGACTGGACAAGAAATTTCAAAGAGAGTGAAAGTGTTGTCAAACAAAGCTAAATTGTGACCTTGACCATTGAAGTAGGGTATTAAGTGCAACACGTTGTCATATTATGTTGATCATTTATAATAAGTATTTATAAAAATCCATCTATGCATGACAAAGTTGATGCGTACATACATGTAACAGTAATACGACAAACATATTTGGGCATACAAAATCGCCAGATACAAGTTAATGAGCATAAAAACAACAAAAGAGGTAGTATGTTCTAATCTGCCTAATACATATATGAACTACAGCTAAAATAAAACGTACTAGGAGACCATGAGGAATAAGGATGGTGGTGGTGGTTGGTAAAATTGAAAAATGGTGACTTGAAAAATGCCACATCAAGTATCCTTGAGTATCCGGTCAGAACTGAAAAACTGGTTACCGCGTTCTGCCCAGCCCACATCGCCCGGGAACTGATATATTAAAATGACACCGAGTAATATTTTAGTAAACTATACCAGCCTGATTAGAACATAAATTATCATTCTTAAAATACTTTATCTTTTATATAAACTACATGTAACACGAGATGTTAATTTAATTGGATAGTAGCTATTGTTATATTATTTTATATATAACCAGTACGTGTTTAAACGAAACATGTATATTTGTTTAATAAATTACCTTTTAGCTTATAACCAGTTATATTGCTAATATAATATACACCTTTGTTTTAATAACTATATACGTCTTTAGTAATATATTTTTTCTAGTCGTAAGCATGAACCACAAATACTGCTGCTACTGCTTCTACTACTACTAATACTACTTCAACTAGTATTACTACTACTGCTATAACTACTACTTCTACCACTTCTACTATCTGTAATTCAATCTTGTCAGAAGTTAATGATTGAAAAATATCGTTTTCATTTAAAACTTTCCATATGGAAATTGAAAAATTCTGTTTAGAATATGGACCATTTATATTCCAATAGGAATTTTGAGCTATAAAATTCCAAATAGAAACTAGCTATACGTAACGTCAATAAAGTCTGTTTTATAAAACAAGTTTTTGGAAATAAAAATAAGTTTTCCAGAATTAATGTGCCCTGGTTATATATAAAAAAAATAAATTACAATAATTGATGTCATATTTTCCGAAAAATAATATTAGATAAAATCTTATTTGTTATTACTTACAATGCATATAATATATACACACAACGGCTATCCACTGTTTCCAGTTTATGACACAGGAATTAATAAACAAATCAGTTATGTATTTTGCATGTACGAAATGTACAAACTGTATCCAAATATATTTCAAAAATGTTTACAAAGAAAAATGGATAGTACGATAAAATGCCTTACAAGTTATAAAAGAGTCTACTATAAAGGCGTTTGCACATAAATATATCACTAAATTGAATTATATTGATAAGAAAATGACGTAAAAGATTAAACAAGATTTTGCGCTTCTTAGTTTTCTTAGTTTTGTAATTTATAGTTCACCACAAAGAACACCAGCGAACCTTTCCTCATAAAACTATTTTCCCAAGACAGATATTCGGTATCTCTAAACTTATAAATTTAAATGATAAACTTGTTTTTCTGTACTTATGTCGGGAAAATAGAGTTGAATAATAAATATTCAAATCTAAATCAAATAATTGACTTCACTTTGGGAGGAACTAAAAAACAGTCAGTAATATAAATACGATTGTAGCTATGCATTTTACACATGGCGTCATTAGCTCCAATTTATCTGTATTCTAGGACACTGCCCTAGGCGATATTAGTATTATAAAGCTAGCCATTAGAAGGCTCGTGTTATATGATTAGATATAAACGTTTTGTTTTATTTCCTATTTTCTTTAAATAAAATGTAAATAGTGTTCCTGCAAATATTTTAAAAATAATATATAAATGGCTTAAGTACTTGTTTCAAAACTAAACGTCGCCTTTTCGTTCGGAAATAGAACCCACGATGGCCATCATACGAGAGAAGCTTTATCTCCCGAATCATGTAAAGCAAAACAAAATATATTTAAATGCTGTTTTGGAAAAGGCGACGATACTCCTAACTGGTTATGGAAAGCGTTTGTTAAAGAGAGTATCGATTAAAACATAGCTCAGAGTTCAGACTACAAATTTCCCTGATATCTCCTAAATCGGGTATGTTAAACCCCAATAAAAAAGGAAGTTATACTATGTCTGTTTATAGTACTTTGATGCTTTCCAAACTGTGACGTCATTCCAATTTCGTTTAAATAACTGACCAATCAACGTGCTAGAATCTTACAGCTATGTGAGGGACCTAAGTCCTTTGTGTAACGCATTGGGGTTTGAGTGATTTATATACATTTATACGTAAGTAATTATAAACATCTTCATAACTGTTATACATACTCTGTCTAGTCACCGATACTGTGTTTCTATGTAACACGTTTACTGAATTAGATAATAATATCGCGTTAGAATGTAGCTATTTTGCAAATTTTTTTTGGAAAAAAATAAATACAGTTAAAGATTTTCCTAATACTTAAACAACATGCAGATGGCATGTAGCACTTATATTCACATATTTAAGTTTTTAACTATCATGACGTACAGCGAGGGAAACGTTTTAGTACCGAAAGTTTTGCGTTTCAACTCCGTTTCGACCACGTTTGTGGTTTGATAGTTTGTTCGTTTAGAAACGTAAGATTTTTTTGTTTCTGTTATGCCGCACATGCTCGAAGAACTGCGTTTCCGTCCATTATTTGTCCTTCGGTCAAGCCATCCACTAAAGGATCATGAAATATGTAATAGTGAATATTGCCGATTCATATAATATATCTGTATTTTGCGCATATCGAAAACATTATAGCCAATGCACTTCATCAGACATACGGTTTAAAAAACACAACATTATTTTCTTTAGTATTTCCACGTAAAATATAAAGCGGAACATTATTTTCAACGTTTTTGTATGATACAAGTATTAACACGTGTCATACATGTATATCATATAATATGTTTGCACATTTTTGTCTAGTTGTTACAGTTACATATAAAATTTTGTTTTAAAATAATATTGTTGCTTGTAAATTATTTTGTAAATATTACAACTTAACAATTAACAATTTCTACGAGAAAGGGTAACTGCTAAACATATATTTAATACGGAATTTTATGCAGTTTTAATAGAATTGTTAACTAAAAGCCTTAAATTATAGTTCTTTTGTTGATTATTTACTTCCTGAAGTAACACTAATTTTATTTTTCATACATAAAGTAGATAAAGCACTAAGAGGAGACTGAACCTTAATTTTCTCGTGGACATTTTATTGAAGTAACACTTGATTTAACTGTTGTTTTACATCGCAAAAATACTTTTCCGCTATTCCAGAAGGATGGGATTACTAGAGATGCTACATGTATAATGATGAGAATCAGGTTCCGTTGTAAGGTTAAGTTTATTATTCTCATAAATATTTTATACCAAAAAATCACATAATTTCAGTGTTTTCATCAATAATTTGATAGTAAACTTGAATAGAATTTCGTTTTTTTCTTCAAATTAAATAACATGTGATGTTGTGAGATTGAAATTTCGGAAGCTCTGATAATCTATCAGCTGAATAGGCGGCATTTAAACACAGCACTTAGAATCTTTATATGGACTCAGTGATTTTGTGTCACCATAAAGAGAATTTATATCTCGTTTTATGCGCTTGGTTGGTAATATATCCATTTTCAGCCCAGTTAGTCGCGACAGCTTATCAACATGCAATGTGACTAAATTGCAGAATTATGTCTAATTTTGTGTAAAGTTTGTGGATAAAGTTGCAAGGAATGCAAATAAATTAAATAATACTTTTCGTAGATTAACCTTGTTTTCGCCTTTTTAACATTATTTCGGTTATTCAACAGTGGCCAGTACATACAAGCATCGTTCTTAGAATTAAAGTAGCGTTAGACACACCTTATCTCTGCAGGTCACTGACCATTTCCCCACATCTTCAGATGTGGGCGACACATGACTTTGTTAATTGTGATAAATGGCAATATGGCATCTAGTGAATAAATCTATTAGCAAATACATTTTAGATTATTAAATTAACAGTTTCGGTGTGTGTTAAGTGTGATTCTCCAAATCAAACTTCATCGTAAAACTCGATTTCAGTCAGTGATTATGAAAGCCTTAGAGATAGCCATAGTGCTACTTTCACCGAGTCAATAAGTTAACAGATCGTATCCTTAATATGAGACTCATTAACGCCCTCTCATTTTTACGGTGTATATTGATGTTAAAACGTGTTTTGTTACATGTGCTATTCTGTAAGTATATTTGCTATTATGTAAGGTAATCAGTAAACATACATATATATAACCAGTAATGTGATATAAATGTGTGATACATTGGTTTGTGATATGTATTGATACGTTTTGGAATACAATCTCTTATAATTTTTTTATAGAATGACATGATTATTCGTTAAGTATAATGTTTTACATAATGTATATAATGTATGTTAAACATGATGCGACTTAAATAAAGAAATATCTATCTACCCATTAATAACCCCATCACATAGAAAATGATATTTGATATAATTGGGACAGATATCCACGTGATACGTTATCTTTCAGACGGTTAAGTATTAATTTTCAGAGCATTAATAATAAGGACTCCGAGGTCCAGGGGTGGTATTAAACAACATTCTTAAGAATATTCTTAGACTTGAACTTAAGAATGAATTTTGAAAAACACACCGAAAGACCATTGTTTGAGGTCAAAATTTGCAAGCGTGTTGAGACACATAATATTTTGTAAAAAAAATCTCACAATTATTCTATCTGCCATGATAAACCAGATATCTAAGGTTGAAATTTGGATTTTCAAGCTCAAGTCTAATAATATTCTCAAGAACGATTGGTGAATACGACCCAAGGTTCTTTCTCATAGATAATACAAATGTTGATATTATTAGAGACACTTAAACCTGGCTACATGAGGGAGTTCACTCATTAGAGGTTCTCTCGAGGGATAACATCACTCTGAGAGACGACAGAACACCTGATTGATATGTTAGAATTTTGATAGCCATAAAAATAAGATCATCAACATATCAGTGAACATCAGCACACTATTTAAATTAGTATACTCATAATTATGTCATATGTGTTTTAAAAGTGTGTTCAGAGTTATCTGAATGCATTGCCAGTTATATCATTATATCATGTAATATCTTGCTCCCAGTTATATAACACACGGTAAATGTTTCATGTAAATGTGTTCCCTTGATCATAATGAACACACGACACATAGTTGATTGTTATGTTATGTATGTTCACGTTATAGCCAGGTTTCAATCGAATCCAAACGCAAAAACCCTGCATGTGCATGTTCATGGTCTTATTGCGGCTGAAGTCATTTCTGCATTAATTGCAAATGTTGCCGCCCCTAAAACCCGCTCTCATATTTTGAACTACACCAACAACTTCATAGGTTGATCCAAACCAATACATGGTAATGAATAAACCTGCACTTGACACACTCTTTCAATATGGTCGGCAATCATAACATTGATCATTCTGATCATCGTAGCTACATTTTGCACGTGTTTGCTGAAGTATTCTAAAAATCCTTGTAAACTCGTGCTAGTGCGTTTAGAATTTACGTCAGCTTATAATATCCTGAAGTATTTACAAGGTTTATGAAATTGCTAATCCATGCTGAGATTGATGCTGTTTATTGTGTACATTTAAACGTCGTTTCATATTCAAAATAACTTGGCGTACCATGTGTTGTGGAATTTTAATACATTGCAATTATTTATAACCATATTAAATTAGTGCTTATATATACGTATACATACGAATGTTTATCATGTGCTTGTTTTCAGAGATAACATTTAGAATATATTCTGCATTCAACCGTTATTTAGTCTGTTTACGAATGACATTGTAATGTATTTTGGTATATCTTACATGTGAAAACAATTGATACTGGTGCATACTTAAGCCGGGAGTATATAATTATAATTATAAAACAGCATTATATAATTGAATTAAACTTTGAGCAGAGGCTTATTATTTTAAGGAGTAATTAATATGCATTACTTTTGAAACCATCCAGCAGCGAAATTATATATAAATTTGACCACGAATAATTATTTGTTACATTTTACTGCTAATGGTGAAAATAGTAAAAAATTGATGATACTATTTTCTTTTTTTACCACCCCAACCCCAATAAAATCGGATTTTAATAGTGTTTTAATGTGAAACGTTACTTGTTATCAACTATAGCAATACAATGAAAACTGTAGAGATATCAAAACATTACTTCCGCGTGCCATTTAGAAATCATTTCCTTGTGTCATTTACAAATAAAGTATTTAATATCACCTGTGCTTTTATATTTTATCTGAAAATATATTTTAATTTCGAATTGATAACGTTTTTTGTTATGAAATAACAATATTTCATTAACACTGCGAAAACAAAAATATGCTTCTTATAACAAGAAACATTGCTATTGTAGTTCGTTTCCACGCAGAAGGGGATTGGTTTAAACATATTTATTCATTCAAATGTACATATATACACATAAGTTTAGGTATAAATATGGATTAGAACGGAAGATAAAATCTTATAAAGTAATCCATTATCACTGTACTAGCTAACATCTTCATATTTTTAGATATTTTATGTAAGTAGGTTACGGATGTGTGACTTTATATCATATATATATAACGTATTATCGCTTTAATGTCTTCAACATTGTGAAGTCGTGGATAAATATATATTAATCTATGCCTGTAATATATTAGAAGTGTCCTTGTGAAATCAGTATTTGTATATTTTACATCGATTGTGAAACAAGTTCCTATAAGTTAGTAAGCATGCTCGAAGTCTTCCTGGGTAAGATCAGTACTAAGCATATTCAGATGTCGAATGATGGACTGTTATACACTTTAAACCCTTCTTGTAAATTATGGTGTTGTCTTTTAGAATAAACCATCCATTAAACCCTTATTATATTACACGTAAGTAGTTTATAGATTGGTATACTAGTTTAATTCATTTATTATACGTCCCATTGTTTTTCTATCAAAATTAACCAAGCGTAACAACACTGCACGATACACCAGTCAGCCATTTTGAAAAGTAAAACAGGCCAATATTTATGTGAGATATTTGCCAGCATAAACTTTAAAATACCTGTTACATATCTATTTTAATTATATTTGATTATATGTTTAATTTTGTATTAATTAATAATCAAGTAGGATATTCATGTAAATGTCACCGTTGTATTCATTTCTCGCGCACTCATTACACAACATCACACATAATGTTTTAATTTGTATGTATTGTTTGAATTGAAGATTGGTAAATTGAGTTGGTTGATGAGAGTGATTTGAGATCGAAGTGATTTGACATCAGATGAGATGATGTGAATAAATGAAGATTGAAACCTTCACTTACTCTATCAAATGTTGTAACATATGCCTACCACCCAATATTTAGCGGTTTGGTCAGATCGGCGACACGGATGAAGGGTCTTACTCAAGGACAACACATATGACCGTGGCTATGGATCGAACCCACGACCACAGATTTTCTATCCGATGCTCTGCCACTAGACCACGCCCTCAACCATTACAATCCAATATTTCAAACAAATTATCAGCTTTTCGCATTTTATTGCCGTTAACATTCTTTCAAATATAGATGCAATAGTGTCAGCTTTTCCGTAATATATATGTATATATTTACTTCTATCTACCTCAAATATTTGGCTTAAAATGGATTCTCATGCATGCCTTTTCATTTACGAAATAGACGCTTAAATAGGATATTCGTTGTTTAAAATAGAAGTCATTTGCAAAATGTTCAATAGCATGAAGTTCAACGCACATTATTTTATGTTTCATAAAAGTATAGAATATTCAGGTATACAAGTTTTTAATCAACTGTTAAGTATATGAACACTTTGTAAGGCGAACTATTTCACTGACAGTTTAGGATCCGACTTATCTAACCGTGATCAAAGTCATTTTACGTTTAACGTTACAACAGTATACATTGCCATATTAACCATAAACAATTCTGAAATACAGCGCGCATGAATATCTCAAATTTCCTTTAATCGGCAAATCAATGTCTCGGCTTCAATTATAATATAAGGGGAACGAGCTGAGGAATGTCAACTGATACGGTTTAAAGTCGTTATTTATAATAATAATGAGGGATTTACTCGTATATATTGATGGCCCCAGTACATAACTGACTCGGGCTTATTTATCAATCAGGTGTATGGACTCATTAAATAATGTTAGTGAACTTTTTTAATTAATATCGTTTTCTTTTTAGTATCTTATTTAGATTTTTTTTCTCTATCGCCATTAATTCAAATGTGTAACTATACGTAAATTATCGATCTATTAAAATTGTAGAAAAAGTAGTAGAAAAATGAATAATTTGTTACAAAGTAATAATTGACATGAACTAAATATATAAATAACTATTTACAAGTCTAATGAGGCATCATTTGACCTTGACCCAATTCATAAAATTGAAAACAAAAAACTCTCTTGACATGAGGAATAGAGTTTAGTTACATGTAAAATCTATATAGATAGTTCCTATCCACGAATACAATTTTATGGACGACGATTTTATGATATAATATTTTGATGTACAAATGATGACGGGCGTTTGTCTAATTATAAAGCATCACCAAATATTTCAAGTTAGCAGACGTTAAGAATGAATGAATGAATAAATAAATGAACCATAATTAACTTAATAGAAGAATGAATAAATGAAAGAAAAAAATGAATAAATCAATCAATGAGTGAGTGAATGAATGAATGAATGAATAGCTTTGCGGTTAATGACAGTACAACACATGAGTGTTATATGACGCAAACAGAAATCCTTTGTTATATTCTAGACGCGCGCTCTCTCTCTCTCTCTCTCTCTCTCTCTCTCTCTCTCTCTCTCTCTCTCTCTGTACGAAAACAACATAACACATATGTTGAAAAATACATCATCAAATGAAAATGATGAACCTGTAACATTGATGCATGCAGTAAATTATATCCCATTTTGAGGAATGTGCTACTCTTGCCATCACTGAAACAACACAGCGGTTACTTGTGGAACGAACATGAAGAAAACAGGATAAAACCTATTTGGAAGATTCCACTCCTTCTGCAGAGATGGACAGTGATTTATTCCTACCCGAAATCACACGGGCGAGACTTTCGAAAGGGAGGTAGTTTTTTTTATCAGGAATAAACGCTTTAAACGTTACAGAAAAAAGATAAAACATTAATTTTAAAATTGATAAAAACATCTTATTATCATTAATAAATGAAATCCGATAGATTTGGTATTTCAAATTCACCAAAAACATGGCAAACTCGATATTTAAATTGGAGTGGTAAACTTGAAACGAAATCCCTTTTCTGAAAAAAGACAGCACGTAAATACTACTTAACGACATTTGCATCGTCATAAGGCCTCTTTCTAAGACAAAACAAAACAGTTTTACCACGTGGAAACCTGTATAACGAATCAAATTGAAACCGTGCGACCCTTTTGATAAGTCACAAAATATGTTACAATTTTAAGCGGGAAAACTATTTTAGTCCAACACAGACGCATCGCCGACGTTAGGAAATCACTTTTCAATGTATTACTTAGATATGTTTGAATAGATATCCTTTTGACAATATGACGTAAGTAAGTATTAAAGGCATGATATATTGGAACCAAACGTTTTTAGTCAATTTTATGATTTAACCCCCACCCCCTGATATATTCCCTTTAAGAACACATACTAAGTAACATGTTTAGCCATTACAAATAATAACAGACATTAACATGGTTATACTAATGGATACGTTTCTTGGCGAGCTCTAACATTGTTAGAGCTGCATCATTCGTCACTCGGACACTCCAGTATCTATCGATAATTTGTATAAATCTTTGTAAATAATCACGTTTGTTATTTATATTATCTTTCTTTGTTATGCCAGAATTGTCAGACTTCGTGACTCTAGATGTTGTTTTCGGAAAACAATTGATTCTAAAGTTGTGATGTTTTCCTGTTTTAGTTATACAACGATACGGTCAACGTCTAGCAAAATCAATGATATTAATATAGCAACAATGCAAACCACAGTGTAATAAGTATGTTAAACTATGGTTTATTCTTCGTTTTCTTGATATTTTGTAAATCTTGACTTTAAATCTTTTTGTGCAAAACATATAATATTTCTCAAAACGAGATTATAATCTTTTGAATCCATAGAAAACAAATGCATTTTGATGTGGTTGAGTGACCTGCTTTAATCTTTGTACAGCGACATGAATTACCATGAATATAATGATGGCATTTTACTCCTAAGCCTTGGGTCTAAGCGCTCAAAATCACTTACCTCTCACCGCTAAGGTCACAGGTTCGAGTCCCCTTTACTCCAAAAACTTCATGTGTGAAACTTTACTTGCGGAGGGATGGTGGTTCTATTAAGAAACGTTCTGTGGTCTTCCTACACCAATAAAACTGGATATGCCATATATAAACTATGTTGAAAATGGCGTTAAACCATATTCCTAATCTTTAAAGTGGCGTAATGCCCACCTTACGGCACTCTTGTGTTTACTTGTGAATGTCATCAAAAGAGCCAATTTCGCTCTGGTCTGTTGCAGCACAGTTTAAACGTTTATTGCTGCATACAATTGTGAAGAAAATGTATTAGAAATAGAGAAATTCGAGTAATAAAGAAAGCATTTTAGTTTCGGTTTCAAAAGACTTATTTATTCCTAAAACATTTTCTAAACGACACTTTCGTCAATAAATCTACGTAAAAAAGGAGGAAAAAATGTCATCGGTAGTATATTTAGTCTATACAAGTGACCGTCTGCTACTTGAAAGAGTGTATGAAAATGAAAAAAAACGTGGAACGAGTGAATACCCAGTGTTTGTTGTATGCATAATTATTTGCCCACGTGATTCACGGAAATGATCGGAATCGTCTAGGATGACTAGGTTAGTGAAATAAAAAAAAATGATACTTTTGTAGATTATTATTTCGAACTCGTGGCAGGAAGAGCTGGGAATGATGGATCGTTAGCCATTATTTACAACAACCTTTAGACCTATATGCCTTTTTTCGCTCAATTTCTGTTTGTCTTGTCAACACTAAAATAATATTCCCATGGTAATTGGTTTTATGCAAATACATAAAGGATGTTTCTGTTTTGTTGACTTTTTACTTTCTTATTTATTTTACAACGTATGATTGTGCAACATGATACACGTGTATCGCCTCGTGCATGGGCACGTGTAAGACGATATTCTAGCGAGGATGCTTTATCGGCATCTTCTAGTCTGATGATGTGACGACGGTGTACATGTTGGGTTTTTTGCACGCAGATCATGTTTAAGTTACAAAATGGAGGTTGTTGCAATTGACTGTTCTAAATCAGCGACTTGAAGACTCCTCCGTGGCCAAGTGGTCTAAGGTGCAGTCTGAAGATCACTAACCTCTCACCACCAAGGTTGTAGGTTCGAGTCCCCTAGCTCCAGAAACTTTATAAGAGAAAGTTTGCCAATCATTTGAGGTCTTCCTCCACCCAAAAGCTGGTCATGCCATATATAACCTGAAATATGTTAAAAATGGCGTTAAACCCTATTAAAAAACGAAAATCGAGGACTTAAGTGTGAATTTATTGTACATTTTGACTATATATGTGTTGATTGTGTTGTTTCTGTTTTTACTGAACTCGAAATATATAAGTAAGATCTAAATAATATCGGTTTCCTATTTACCACACGCAATTTTCTACAACATACTTATTGTACTATACTAGTTATACTTATCACTAAAATGGGTAAAAGTTTAGTATTTTTAATTAAGAACCAGCAGAGATTTATCATTGCAATTCTCTTAGAAATGTTCAAATTAGCGGTTACATGTGTACAAAAAAGAAAATCCGACAAATTGTAAGATCCAACTTTAAATTAAAAGAAGATTTTCTTCTGACCATTTGGATGTATGACCTATTTACTTATTTATTTTGTAGAGTGCACGTGACGGATACCAAGTTTTGACGGTCAACAACTGGCTCAAGTAATAAGACAGCCACGTTATTAAGACTTGGATAAAACAATGCCATTAAAGGAAGATCTAAAGAGAAGTTAAATATACAATGTGATTTCTAAAAAGTTAATATACATTTCATTTAATAACAAATTAATTAACGAAAGCTGCCGTTCGTTGTGTTAAGCGTGGCTGCATTTATATCACACAAATAATTGCAGAAATAGTGCTGGTGTAGGAACATAGCTTCTTATAGGCACTGTAGGCACGAGAATAATAATGCTATAAAAATCAGACCGCTATGGTAGTATATATTTAACATCATTTTTTCAATTTAGATTCTTTTTGATAATAAAATAGAAAATTCAAGGTTAATTTTAAGAATAACCAGAATAAAAAGAATCCCTTAAAAACCTAAGAAATATACGCCAAAACGCACCTACGAAAGTCTAACTAAACACAAATTCGGGCGAGCATGCCCCAGACCCCCTACAACTGTCAGGAAAGCTACACCCCTATGGTGGTGTTAATTTTAAAAAGAATGGCGTTATCAAAAGTCGTGATTACGTCTCCCAAGGGGCTAAAATAAGTCATATATTGCACAAAATATAAAGTTGATATAGGAAATTCTGGACGTATTGGCAACGCATCTTTCGCAATTACAAAATAATTGGAATTATATTGTTGATAAAGAAGAGCTCTTCATATGGAAATCACCATGACTTAAACATCTACTATAATTTAATTTTCAGAAAACTTTATAGTTTGTCTTTTTTGAAAATAATTGTTCAATGCTGCTTAAAATAAATGCAATTGGACACTCAAAACATTGTAACTACATCGTTATTCTTGTCGTAATATTGTTTTACACTTCACACATGGTTGATGCAGCGGCATTTGCAAGATGCTATTCTGCCGGGGGCTATGTTTATTAATCCACTCGTTATATAATATGGCAATAAAGGAAAACGTGAGTTTTGATGCAACACTAAAATAAGTTTAATCTCCCCAGTGACATCTGCATCAAACTTTCTGCAGCTGATGTTTATAAATTCACAATTCATGATGTTTTTTTTGTTTTTGTTTTTGTTTTTTTTTTTGTTTCTATAATACATGTAGTGCTTGTATTTGGTTATGTCCGTTTGTCTTGTAAATCATACATATAGTCATCGATTTTAAACACCATTAAACATCACATTGCATACATTAAATAGTTACCAGTAAGTTGATTTGTTGTTCTTCTTTTGATAATATGTCTTTAACTAAAATATCTGATCACTAAAATGATTAACCTCATCCAAGTAATATTTATAATTCTAAGGAAAATGTTATAAAACCAATTAAATATATTAACTATCCAAATGAAATCAATTTACGTGGCATTCACCATATATAATCACCTCTCTGGTTATTCTTTCAGTTTAGAGTCGTCCATTTGTCCCTCAAACAGGTCAACCAGTAACAATGTATAAGTCATTGACAATGGTTTAAGAATTTATATTATTTCGAATGCATTTGGTATATAATTTATGTAAACTTGTATTCACCGTATAAACGGCTTTTAATTTTTATTAGTTGTTTTATTGAATAAAAAAGCTGTTTGACATATATACAGTGTTGTCGTAATTACGTCTCACTACACAGTTATCCCCCCCCCCCCCCACCCCTTTTTGCCAGCAATCGTAACATGAGTCTTGCACTTAAAAATGTCCTAATATACGTAATTTGGATTGAAATAGTTTAACATGGTTCATAGTGGTTGTGATTTCTTGTTGCAGATGAGTAAAGCAAGTTATTTTTATTTTGTATTAGTGAATATATTCCTGTTATGAAAATAATACTTTAAAAAATTCTATGTTGATGGTTGGTTTTATCATGGAAATTCTAGACCTTATTTGATATAGAACGAAATAAGAAATTTCAACTTTCGAGTGAGACCTTTTAAGCATGCTTCGTTATGGACCCCTTGTGATTTGTTCGCACTACTTACAGTTTCTTTGATATCGTCATAGATATTCATCTAAGTTTGTAAACATGTTTAAAGCTGCCAGAGAAACTTTAAAAAAATCTAAATTTATTTGGCAGTGTTCACACCAAGGGAGAAGGTTAAAGATGCTTGTTTCAACCAACATGCTTTTTGCGTGCTATGCTTGTCTGAAATACGTGGAGCTCATATTTCATTTGATCAATATCTTTCATTTATCAATGTTTTATAATACTTCACTCAAACTATGATAGTTCCCAGTTGGTAGAACTCTTAAAAAACATGCTTCGTTCGTGTAGCAGGTTAGTTTAATAATTAATATAGTTTAAAATATCATGCAAAGTCAGAAAGGCATTTGTGATATATGAGCAAACATTCTTGGCAGTACATTTAAAAGGCTGTATGGCATTAATCACAACTGGAGTTAATTAGTTAAGCAGCCCTTGGTTTACACTATATTTTATTTAAATGTGATCAATACCATCACTTTGTTATGATAGTTTTTTTCACAAAATATGAACGCAATGTAAAATGATACAATAAGCAATACTTTTGATAACAGACAGTATGTAGGAAATACGCAGCATGACATTGTATTGTGTTATAGGTCTTATTTATGAGTTACCTCCATTACATGTAGGTAGCATAATTCTTACGCCTAAGAATTTAGAGCTGTGAAAACCGGTACGGCATTATTTTTGTTGAAAATGCATGAACTTGTCATGTTTCTTTGTGCATCTGAGAACATTGGGACGTTTTCATTATTTTTGCCAAGTTTTGATGACATTGTATACTGTTTGATGTAGCTATAACAGTCTTAAGATGCGTAGTGATACACTACAACAAATTGGCAGAATTATCAAAAATGACAAGGTGTAATCAAACCATCGAAATTGTGAAATCGTAACCTGGTCAACCAAATGTTTGTTGTTTTTCAGCATTATAGGATCAACAGGGAACTATCTATGGGAACAAGATACTTTAAGAACCTTTAGTAATGTATCCAATGTTGCATAAGTGCTTTTTTCTATAATATGTTTAACAGCTAAAATTTATTATTGTAGATCACTTTTCTACTTCAATATTTGTTATGCAGCTTCGTTTTCGTATGAGGTTACAAAACATTGAAATATAATAACTAAACATAGAGTATTAAAGTCAGGTAATAAAATATTAATTGCTTTTAGATATTTTAATTTCTAAGTCATTAGCGCTCAAATTGTTTGTTGATTTTCGACATAATTAGGCGGAAATTGTATTCTAAGGTTGTAGTTAGAAGTAGACAGTGAAATTTCGAAATAACCTTAATTCTGTTTCGTTTGATATCAAGCAATCACGAAGTTATGTTGCATACATATTTGTGACAGTCAAGACTCAAATACATTATATTACTCAATATAAAACTAGAGATACAAAATTTCCATCAAAGTGACTGAAAATATTTCGTTCCAATACATATATGTTATTTACAACAAAGAACCAGACACGCAATTAAACTACGCCCTTTCTAGCGATTCATTTAGGAATCTAGTTTAGAATATATACTTCTATTAAAATGAATGAGTAAGATTTGAGAAAAAATATCTGAAACTGAGACTACTTTCTCAACATATTGGTTTCTAGTAATGGTTTTCACCTTCCCGGTCCGGATCCGATTAGCTCAGTCGGTTACGCGTCTGACTATCAGTCCCGGGGTCGTGAGTTCGAATCCCCGCCCGGCAACAGTCTCCGTGATGATTGGTATACGACATTGCGTCTCATTATCATTTTTCTCTCATCGCTGATTCAAGTGGGAAAGTTATCTTTTACTTGAGGAGATAGGGTATGCTCAAGTACTGGTTAACCTATCAGGATCCAAGGAAACAGTTACTTGGTTAATTCGATGGCATAAAACTGACGCTAAATATTCAATCAATCAATCAATCAATCAATCAAATAAAGCTTTTAATGTTTTTAATACTGGTACTGTAGTAAAAGTGGTATTCGAGTGCACACTATGGTTTTCATGTAGTAATATAAATGAATCGCGATAAACTATGAAAATGTGACCAAAAAAAATAGGAAAAAAAACTTAAAAAATTAGATTTTTGCAAAATTAATACATTATGAAATATATATTATAATGTTTTAGAGTTTTCACAAAGTTTGTACGATAAAAATAGAAATGAATGAATGAACGGATGGATATGAGTTTCAGAGCGCAACAACACAAACAGTGTGTATGATACTATCAGGAAGGGAGATTCTAGGCTCACAGCGCAACAATACAACAGTGTGTATGATACTATCAGGAAGGGAGATTCTAGGCTCAATTTCCATTTACACAATAAAACATGCAGATTTGAGAAAAATATCGTCAATAATGAATATACGGAATGGTGCTTCAACCTTAACATTGCAGGATGTCTGCTTATAAAGAAATAATTTGTTAAATAAACTGTTTAAATTGATTTCGCAACGTTATTCTTTTTAAAATTGAAATAAATCTATTAATCTACGTAATCCGTATTTTACTGTATCTCAACAAGTTTAACCTCATTAGCATAGGAGATGATGAGTTTTATTTGCCTTGCCCCAATATAATATCGGGCAAAATAACATATTATAATTTGATATTTTTTTTTATTAATTAGGTGTTTTAAGTTTTTTTCAGGAAAAGTACCACCATAAAAATGTGATATAATGGTGCATTTGTTTTGAAAATTATCTTTAAGACAAAAGTTGACTTTCAATATCAATCTGTTCCCTTCCAATATTGTTTTTCTCTCCGATGTGCCTTTTGCTTTCAAGGCATTTCAAGGAAATGCGCAAGTAAGTCGGCCAATTTTGTTAGACAATTTGGTCTATCTAAGAACTCAAATACCAACCTTATAACTGCATTTATGTTGCAACCGTTATATTTTGTCCAGATCAAAAGTGTAGCGCTAGAACAAAACACTTTGAATAGTTTGCATCATATAACTTGAACTGATAATATTGCATTATATTTTTACAAATAAATGTGCACTTTGTATAATAGAATCAATACAACTGAGTCTGATTTTTTTCTTTCGATTACCTTTTTTTTTGCTTCTAACTGATTCATAATTATTGTATTATATATCATAGTGTTTTATAATTAATTGTATTAATCAAAGCTAAGTATTCAAACTGACAAGAATAAAGTTTGATTGGATAATAATAATAACAAAATATATTACAAATACATATTATATAATATATACTTATGTTATAGTTTTTTTTAGTTTCTTATAACTAGTAAACTGAACGTAACGCTATTAGGAAAGTCATGATTCTCGGTAATGGTTAATGCAACTTTAATGTGTACGTTATTCTCGTTTCAGTAACCTTTATATGTTAAACGTTTTAAATGACTGCCGAAAGTAATAAAACTTTAATATTATTAACTAATTAAACAAACAATAACTTAACACGTAATGGAGACATAACTTTAAACTAATTACTTGTGTAACATTGTGTGGGCTTAATAAAGCCGTAGTTGACATTATCTCGATTAATGTTTGACCTTATCTTTAAACAGTTTTTATATTTTTGTTTCCGTTCTTTGTTTTATATGGAAACCTTAATACACAAATACAATGAATTATATAATGGAATTTAAACCGTTTCCTAGGTATACAGATTTTATTGAATCGATATTTTAAGATACAGACTTTAATTCTACTCACTCAACCGGTATGGCATAGAAAATACATTTCTTTTTTTTGTTTGGTGTTCCATGCAGACAAACTTCACCAATCCAACATTGGATGTCCTGAGATGTCATTCAATTTTAGGAGATGATTGCTAGCATCATTGGCATTCGCCAAGTGTTATCTTCTTTGAATGGGAGCACGTTTGTCATCTTTGTAAGGTATATTTAACGTCTGGAATTCACTTTGATGGGACATATGATAGCCAAACAAAATGGTATATATTACATTGGAGAGAGAACTATAATTTTCTGCTTCTGCAGTGAAGTTTTTTTTCTGATAAAGGAAAGGACATGTGTAAGTGTTAATGCTGTGTTTACACATTAATAGTTACACGTATATGGCCCAAAATGTAATTAATGAAAGGTACACAGAGTTCGAGCCTTCATTTACCTCGTATAAAATACATTTTATTGTTCTCAAACGGGTTGAATTACCAGTTGATTTAATTATCTTGACAACATACATTTAGGTTAAAGCATTTGAGGAACATTGTTAGAAGTAAACAGTTAACACTCCATTTCTAAAAAAATAATAAAGAAATGCATTTTGTTTAGAGGCCGTAAACAATCGCTCAATATTTTGAATCAATGTTATTATTATCTCTGATTTAAACGGCTTATTCAGTTTTGTTTGAAAATAAAATACTTACTACGCAGATGCTAGGGGCGTGGGAATCTTGCATATGCTATAAGCCCTCACGGCATGGAGACACCCAATAAAACTGAGTTCTTGGACGATTGAACATTCTCTCGGTGATACTGTACATTTATCGCAACATGAGTCGCTAGTAACTCATAAAAACGCATCCTTTATGTGTTTGACTAAAGATGCAGAATTTATATAAACTAAATAAACGTAATTGAAACAATGCATTGTTACGACATCTGCCATGATAAAAAAAGGTATATTATACTAAGAGAACAGTTTTTACACACTAATACTTTTACAACATAATATATAAATATTTTACTTTTGCCATTATCTTAGGATTCATTCATTCATTATTATTATTTATTTGCATTCACAAACTAACAGTAATTGCTCTTTTATGTGAAGAACAAATTATTCAGTGTTAAACACTAGCCTCTTAAAATGGCATAAGCGCAGATATTTATATATTTGACAGAAAATAAATGGCCGCAAATAAGGTTATCGAAAATGCAGTTTATTCATTATGCATCCAAAATTCGTATTTTCCGGTAAATAACACTTTTTATTAAAAAAAAACAACGTTATGTTCAAGTTGAATTCTATCAGAATCAAATCCTTTTTATCAATTTTTTTAATTTTTTAGTAATGACACTCTAGAATTACATGACTAGCTTGGTTTGCATAAGTCTTTGACTGTAGGTAGGTTAACATTATTGTCCTTGCTGAACTTTAACTATATAATGAAAATGTTATACAATATGATTGTTCATTCTTGTTTTTCATTAAGTTTGAAATATAAAACGTGATTATTTCGTCATACATCGTCATGAATGCTTTGTTCAAATAACACTAATGCCGTGTTTTGAATAAGATTCTTTTTGCAGCTTTGAAATTATAATTTAATACAGTTACGTGCTTGTTTTGTCAAACATTGCCTTGAATGCTTTGTACAACACTAATACCGTGTTGTTGAATAAACTTTGTTTGTAGCTTTGAAATTCGAATTAAGTACTTAGTTGCTTTTTTAAACACCGTCTTTAATGTGTATTGTTATTATGAAACACATATAATGAAACGCTTATTACGAAACTAGAAATAACAAATAGGTCTTTCTAATGAATGGAGCTTTGAAATTCAGTAGAGCTGTTATCTACCACGCGTACACTCCTATATGAATCGATTGTTTTGAAATGATGACTACCAGATTTTGCATTTTACTTTACATTCTTGTTTAACCTGCCAGACTTTCTGGCTCGTATATTTATTTCAAGGGAGCATTTATTTTAATCTAGAATGTTGGTTTGCGTATCAGAAAACATAGCATTCAAAGGGCACAATCTGTATAACAGCATTTAGGTAAACAATAACGTATGGTCCCGTGATAGAGCATCCAACCCAACATCGGAGAGTCTTGGGTTTGATCCTTCGCCACGACTATGTGCGGTGTTCTTGAGCAAAATATTTTCAGCATATGCTTAGTACAGGTTCTACCCAGAAAAAACAAGAGCGTGATTTGTCTTAGTTGCAATTACTTGTTTCACAATAGTAATACTAGTAACCACTCATTACATAAACGTTTTGTAAACCAATGTCTTTGCTACAATCAGTATGCAAATTTATTTATATAAATCATTAAGATATTAAAAATAAATTATACCACAAGGTACAGGTATCCACGTTTTCATGTGACCTCTGCTTACCGAAGCTATTTATTATATACGCCCAATCTACTAACGTAAAAATGTTGTTTCTTAAATTTAATTAAATTCTTGCGTGGCAACACTACAACAGCATTGCATGCAGACGAAGGACACTAATCAAAACCGCGGTAAAAAAACAACTCGTTCTCGTTACTTGTTATTCAATACTCGGAGACTCTCACTGTTGCCATTAGCTAGTTTAATGCGCATGTAAAATTTACAGACAAATGAAGCAAAATGCCAATACAAATATAGAAAATTGCCGGGTCAACTAGCTTTTCCTTTGAAATGACAAAAGATAAAAAGTCCTAAAATCAAAGACAGATCCGAGATATTTATTCATGTAGGGTTCGCCAAATGATGCATTAAAAGGTACGACCAAGAACTCATTTAAAGATGGATATCACACATGTTGAGATTGACAAAACAGCAGATTACAAAATTTATATATGTTATTTAGCAAAATGAAATACGTTGACACTCAATACCTGTGCAAGTCCATTACTTGACTTTGTGATTTTTTTGGTGATTTTTGGGGACGATTCAATATACAATCATCTCAAGAACTTGTGAAACATGTATCTTTTTCTGCAAAGAAAAATGCTCGGCACCAAGCTATATTAAAGATGGTATACAAATGTCTCAATCTTGAACTCAGTTTCTTTGTGCAGTCATTTTCAAAACGTGTATATTTGGCTTCAAATATAAACAAATTTCACGATGAAAAGAAAAACAACAAAAAACACAGCCGGAGCGTTAACATACGAAAATGCGGGGTTCATATCAACATTGCGTAGAAAAAGACAGGTCAGTTAAACTGACAATCGATCGCATATTAACGATGCTTTCCGAAATCGGTCTCAACAAAGAAAACAACCTATTAGTGTCATCAGCGAATCGTGTATACTGTTTTAATGACTATCTGGATAATACGTCTTTCCATCAATAAATCTCCGGCAGTACGATGTTATTGCTGTGGAATTGTTGGTTATGATGAAATGGACATTCGGTACAGACAAGAATAGGTATAACTGCCGAAACTAATGGCATTATATATGTGAAAATAAATTTAATATTAATTTATTACTTATATGCAAACTACGTATGTAATTATAATGTGCACGTGAGTAAGCATGCGTCAGCAGGACAAAGAGACAGTTAAAGTTGGGTTGGATAGTGAGGATAGAGAAGAAAATGATTCCCATGTGTTAATGTTGAGCTAAAGTGTTTATATTAACTTTTACAGCTTTGTATTTGTTCCGAGTATCTTTACCCCACCTTCATGTGCATGGCTTAGCTGTTCTATTTGTACACGTTTTGAGTTTTTGTCGAGCAGTTTGACGCAACCTTGCGTAAGCTACCTGGGTACCGTCTTTCTGCTCGAGTCCTTTCTGTGGAATTTTTGTCATTTTAGTGCTCGCATGCCAATATCGTTCCAATGTGGAAGTATCAAGGTTATATACTATAAAAATGACTCTTATTAAATTATTGCATTGCTTTAATGTTGTTTCATTGATTGGAGTTTGTTAGAATGTTTAGTGTAAATGTTATTCCGTTAGGGGCTAGCAGACGGTCATTTAGACAGCACTGAAACACACCCACCTCTGTAAGTGTAATCAACACTCCTACACTGTAAAGGATGTGATAAAAAGTGATAATGGATATTGATGATACAAGAATAGTACCGGGATACAGAATAGATCATGGTCTAATTATATCGTCACTTTATTTGTTTTTATTGAAGGAAAATCAGTTTACAAAATTCAACAATTTATATTTTAAAGATTAAGAATGCAAATACAAAATATAAACAAACTATTAAGAAACGAAACAACAGTACTTAAAAGACCAATAAACATGTTATTATTCTCAAAAGGACACAGTTTTTAATATAAATGACCAACTATTACATATTCCCAATAAGTAAAAACCATAGAATAGTTACTGATATAGACATATTAAAAATATATCAATACAAATCGTTTATCATTTGTAAAGTTTAGAAATGAACTTAATTAAATTCAAAATAGAAATATGAAGGTTATGAGAACAAAATCAAAATCAAAATGGATTCAAAAGGTGGGAAATACCAAATGTAAGTGCAACTACATATAAAAAATAGAAAGTTTACTAAAAAAGGTATGACAGGTATAATGTCTAGAGATATAGACTATTCTAAAATCACAAAGAGGGACTTTAAAACGAAAATCTATATATCTATCAAAACCTTTACTGTAACCAAAATGCTGAAATAATTAATCGTCTTCCTTATTGTGGACTTTCAAAATGTGATGATACATATAAAATCATCGAGAAACTAGAAACAAATGTTTTGTATGAAGAAAATAATTAATCATCTTCCTTATTGTGGACTTTCAAAATGTGATGCTACATATAAAATCATCTTGAAACTAGAAACAAATGTTTTGTATGAAGAAAATAACCAATCGTCTTCCTTATTGTGAACTTTCAAAATGTGATGATACATATAAAAATATCGTGAAACTAGAAACAAATGTTTTGTATGAAGAAAATAATTAATCGTCTTTCTTATTGTAACCTTCCAAAATGTGATGATACATATAAAATCGAGAAACTAGAAACAAATGTTCTGTATGAAGAAAATGCTTCAGACATTGGAATATATACATGACGAGAGTCCTTGGCAGTTGAGCACCGCAATTTTGTCTTTATAATCACTTAACCAAATGACATAAACAAAATTGCGTTATAAACTACGAGATTACTAACATGGTTTGATGTTCAGAAAGTACATTCCACCTCGAGGGAGAACTGGTTGGCGGGAACGAGGCTCTGTTAAATTCCCGCGTAAACAGTTATCGCAAGGGATAGAATATTCTATCCAAAACAATGATTCCCTGTTTTGCATACCAAACACATTCAATTTGAAAAATTATTTTGATAAATAAGCTTTTTATTTTACCACAATCATATTTGGGACGTCAAATTATAAAATTAGAAAGTATATTTCATATGCTATGTCATTTTTGTTTCAACGTCACAGTGTGAGTGTTATATCTCGGCTCTAGGGTGATATTAGAGGTGAAGGCATGCAAGAAATACATTATCTTGTAAAAACATTATATAGATAAAGGTGCAACATAGGAATGTCTGAAATACTATACTTTGAAAGGAACCGTTTGCACCGAAATATTTTAGAAACGAAACACTCAGATAAATAAATATAAAACTTTGAGCTCTTTATCGATTGATATGAAATTTATTTTATTTTATAATATGACATCTTTCTACCTTTCCTAGAAATTTTCATCAAAATCGAATTTGACTATCACTTGTTGTATTGATTTGAAACATACAATCCCTGTTTCCTAAATTCACAAAATCAGTATCTTGTACAGGTTGCGCATTAATGCACAAAAGACAGCAACTTGATATTTGACATCCGGACTTGTGGTATGATATTTCACTCTTGAACAAGCTATTGACGAAGTACTTGAATGTTGCTTTCAATAATATTATTGCAAAATAAAAGAACATACCATAGAATTCAATTCCAAATATCAAAATACAGATAAGCCAATGCTCAACGGAATTATACAAACAATAAAAGTGCTCTGTTTTTTTGTGAATTTAAGTTACGGGGGGTGTTATTTTTCAAATCAATAAAAATGAGTGATAATCGCAATAGATTATGATGAAACTTTCCAGGAACGATACAAAAATACTATATTATCAAATGAAGTATATTTTTAAAATATCGGTAAAGTTCTCAATGTTTTATTGTAACGTTGTTTATCTGAGCGTTGCGTTTCTAAAGTCTTTCATTATATATTATGTGGTATTATCATGTAATAAAACAGAAGACGGAATTCTGAGTTTGTTTCTTTAAATATTTTCCTTTATCAGTATTTTAGTTGTTAAACCGCGACCAACTTGCCTATTTGGGATCCCCTACGCGGTTTACAAGTACTAGACTCAACATATATCAGCAAGTCTCACTGACTACTCTATACATGTTTCCAGCTTGCTTGTTTATACTAAACTCATATACAATTCACATCCTATCGACAATAAACTTAATAAACCTATGCAATTTTTTATACGTTGGCTTCCCTTCAAATATAATCTAATATATTTTTTTCTGTATCAGCTTAAGTAACAAAACATATTAAAGTTTAATATACGAAATCACCTCATTCGTGGAGTGCTTTCAGTTCATCCTACCTCTATGTTTTATCTTAAAGCTCTGTCTCACAACACATTACTCTGTCAAATATAATGTTAAATCATGAGAAAGCTCTAATAACTTAGAAAGTATTATATTCTCCCCCCTTTAAATCGGTAACAAAAAGTTAAATTAATATATTTTTTCCGAATGCTATCTTTTCATTACATACTTACCACAGAGAATAATACAATTAAAAATTTCAAGTAAAAAAGGTTTATTGCCAGTTTTGTCAGCGCAGTCTTCGTGTTTATGTGAATGATTCGGTAAACTTTTTTCCCTGTATATATATAGCATCACTTTGCTTACCAGTGATGTTATTCATCAAACATTCAGCAACCTTAAGTATTCTTAGATTTGAACTGAAGAATGAGTTTTGAAAAACACACTTGGAGCCACATCTTTTCCACCAAAATGTGCAAGCATGTTGGGATACATAATCAAAAAAAAACTCTTACAATTATGCTCTCTGTCATGGTTAGCTAGATATCAAAGCTTGAAATTTGGATTTTTAAGCTCATTGCTAAGAATATGTTTAACAATTGTTGGTGAATGCGATCCCTGAACTAGTAGATATAATATCGAACTTGTTATATGATTCCCTTGTGGTGCTACATCTATCAACGTTTTCTCGTTTGATGATGTAATGACGAAGGGAAGAACGAGGTTGGAATTATCCGTAAATCATGTTCAAGAATCGCCCTTAAGTTGTGCTACTGACCGTTTTTTATGTTTATGCTGGTACGGTGACAGGTTCCTGTTCAAAGTGATGCGTACGCGTGCGTGCGTGTACACCAGATTTGTTGTATTATGTGTATTTGGTTTTCTGTCATTTCAATATGAAAATTATCCTCATGGGATTGTCATGTATAAGTTGTATATAAAATGTATGTATACATGTTTTAATGCTCTCTAAGACATTAAGGAATAAAAGTTATCTGTCTATTTATTTCTCATCGTGCCTATTGTTTGTTTAGTATAACAGTAGAAAGAAACACTAATTCCCCATCGTGATAGTTGTAGAAATGTAGCGACGCAATACTCGTGTAGTAGTCCTGTTCTTCTAGCTCTTTAATAACAGTTTTATTGTTTACATTATAGACAACACCATCCTTATTTACCACTGCAAACAGATCTTGCATGTCTTAGATTCTTATTTCGTTAATATATAAAGAATAATTGACATGAATACACCAAGGGTGATTGTTAGAGTTATATATTATCCTCTCTACATCTTCGTTGTATGCCATACTACACTTAAATGCGTTAAGTTACAGTTTGGTTTATCAATATCTCAAATTTTCAAAGGTAGATAATGTAACATACAGTGTTTGGCGATTTCCCAGTTGCTTACAGTTTAAAGAACTTGTTCGCATGTTTGCCTAATGTACGTATATAAATTATATTGTCTAAAATAAAAAAAAAGGAAATGTTGGTTAATGCGGACATTAAGAAAAGTATGACTAAATCAGTACTTATTTATTTGAAGCAGGTGGTTTAAAGTTAGTTTAATTTAAAAAAACACGTACTGATCAATAACACTTCATTCTATTTTTTTTATATTTGAATTTAGAAGACATTTAATTCCAATTTTCAACTCATTTTGAAGAGTAATATAAAACAGACGAAAATGAAATTGTCTTCTCCGAATCTGTAAAATACTAGTAAACGAAATGGAAAATATTGTATTTAAAACATAACAGGGTATAGTTACATGTAGTTTTAAGAAACGTAATAAAGATGTTTTAGTTATTAATAACTCTTTGTCTCAATTGATAGTTGATTTTACTTGATCGATCATTAAATATCTCAAATAAAATATGATATTTGCATTTATTTGCAGACAATGTATCTAATTGTTATTATTCCACCATTCACAATACAGTAATATTTCAGCTTTGTCATTAATTTTTTTACTTTCAAATTTGTCATTTTTAGTTACAATCATTAAAACGTAAATATGTGTACTAAAGGAAATTAATGATATTTATTTTTAAATAACTTTACCATAGTTGTAATGATATTAATATTTTTGATCTAATTGTAGTAACTAATATGTGATTTAGTAAATAGTATCTTGTAATTCTAAATAGAATGGTCGTAGTTTTGTATATACTGATTATATTTATGTATATTTTATGGTGTAACTATGATAATGAAACTTTAATAAAGACTACAATATGAATTATTTATTTCAAAATGAAGAAATAGTTAATAATAAATGCGTAGTATAATAGTATATACATAACCAAGGTTATAAATCATTGATCTAGAATTCACTGAAACAGATGAAATTTATAATAAACTAGATATTTGACAAAATCTATATAATATGCAAACTTTAGTGGTTATGCTGCTTTAAAACTTAATATTACCCACTTTCTTCACGTTACTATAAATAGATAGTTTCCTTCCTAGAAGAAGATTCTATAGATAACACGTCATAATAAAGACATTAATTGTAAAATAATCAAAATTATCACATAATTTACGGTGCAGGAGTGTCATAAACCTATGACTTAATTCTTGATATTAACCTAGTGTAATATCACTACCGATTCATCGCTCGGTATTTTCCGTTTAACTTAGATCTCGTTCGTAAATTGACGAAGTACGTTTATACTTGACAGAATATATAAATGACGTCGATTTGCCATGAATCTTACATTCGTGCTTATTTATTATTGAATGTATTAAACTCGTTGGGAAATAAATGATATAATACTCGGTAGAACCTCGCATAATATATTTTTTCCAACTCGTTGAATAAATTCAATAATAAATAAGCACCCATGTAAGATCCTCTATTTCTTTGATGGTTTCATCAGTTGCTCATTAATAAGAAAAAACTATCACATGAAAGTTTGTTTTCGGTACGATGTTAATTGCAGCCGAAAATAACACTTTAATATGTTACAGTATCTTAACAAGAATTAATGAGAATATCTTATGAAACGTTATTTTAATGTGTTTTCTGATTGTTCCATAATATAAGATAAATGAAAAAAAATAGGAAGAAAGATTGGAGATAAAGATATTGTTTCAGAAGACGATGTTGCTCATTTGTTTTTGTTTCAGAAGACGTGTTCCGTTTGTTTCTGTTTAAGAAGACGTTTTACCCGTTTGTTTCTGTTTCAGAAGAAGTGTTCCGTTTGTTTTGAATATATGAAAATGTTACTTTCGCAAGATGAATGCTCAAATCTTCTTTGCAGAGATAAAATTTCTTATAAATTGATATTTTTCTTGCCGTCAATGTGCCATTCCACAAGTTACTTGTATTCGCTTATAAAAAAATGAAGATATAAATTTGATATAACGATGCCAATGATAAAATGGAAAACAAATATAGCAATATTAATAGTGAATTCATCAATTCATCCCAGACAAACAGTGTACGATTTAATAAATATTTCTAGATTGATTTCGAGACAAAACTGTCAATATCTATATAAAACCTTCAGGAACATGTACGACACATATATTCTTATCTCAATACTTGTCTATGTGAACATGTGTTTCACTGAGAACACTGATGTAATCACATATAAACTGACAATGCCTCAACCAAGTTAAGTCTATGTTTGATTTATCCCAGAACCCCTGTCAGGCAATAATCAAATCAAGCTAAAAATTGCTCTTACATTAAAAAACTTTTCAGAAGCATGATAAGGCGATCCTAACATAATTTAAAGACCACAAACTTCTTTATTGTTATATCTTTCTTTATCAGAAAAAAAAATAAATTAAATAGACAGTTAGATAAAATAGCAAAAGCAGATCTAGATATTTTTTTTATTAATTCTTTTTATGAAGTTTTATAGGAATTGGAACTAGTTTTTTGTTCTGAAATAAATGTCTAATTGTTTCAAAATGCAAAACAAAAATCACGAATGTTTTAATGTGAAATAATTTATGGCAATGGTATAATGTGATATCGAAGTAGTATGTGTACACATTGACTGTCATTAAATAACACAATGTGATTGCTATAATACATTTTTCCTGCCTTTTTAATTAAAACTTTATGATTGCTTGATTTCGCAAAAAATCTTGAAATCAGTTAATAATGTTACGCATAAAACATACGACAATTGAATCAAAAATGCTTGTTGCAGACATTCTGGCTGAAAATTAGATTGTCATGTCCAATCAGATATCGCTTGAGACTTTTATCAACGCTAATAATGTGATATGAATCTTAAATTTAGGACCTGCCAGACAATATAAATCATATGAAGTTATACCACAAAACAGTTTTTTAGAATTATCCAGCAAAATGCCGAGACACAAATACAATGAATGTGCTGTTCACTTGAAACTTTTAATGTATTACTTGTTGAATCACCAGACACACACAATCCTTGAACTGATCTTAAAACCATATATAATTAAAACTATATTACAAAAATGTCTGATTAGTTAAAATAAACTAATTTCTGCAACCAATTATAAAAAAACTAACATCTAATCTATAAGTGTTTTTAAATATGACCCTATGGCACCGGCCATTAGCTTTACGAGTTAGTAAACAAATGGGGAAAAACAAAAGTATACACCAGAGAGCATAGTTTTTTTATATAATATTTAGCATAAATAGGAGTACTAGACAATGCAAATTAGTAAAGATTAATGAAGTAAACCTAGAAGAAGAAGACCTCTGTTAGCATATTATTGTATTTCACCATACACAAAAACACGCAGACACAGTCATACGAGAATAGTCAGCGAAGCTACTATTTTAACACTGTAATGTTTTATGATGCGACGAAAATATTTGCTACAGTTTTAAAGAATGTTTAAGCTGAACACATGTTTTTAATGGCTTTGTGTGTGCTGTATCGATATGTGTTTTTAAATTTAATGTTCAGAATATTAAATCGTGCAAAAGTTAATGAATGAAGCCAACGTTCTAAATCCACACCTAAGCGTGCATAAAGCATAAATACCATATAATGTTCCAGGGTTTACGTGTACGTGCAAGATAAGATATGTTTTCTCTTTATTTTAAATAATGTTTAAGTCTACATCGCGATTCCAATAACAAAGCATGTGTTATATAGGATAAGTATTTTTCAATTTAGATATCAAACTAAATTTTAGACAGCGAGGAGGAGAAAGAGCTTGAGGAGGATGGTGGTTATATAATGATAAGTATACAGCAGTTTGCAGACTGAGACGATGCCATAAAGTACGGACGTAGGTCCGTTGCTCAGTAGCTTCAAAGTGTATAAGCAAATCGGCAGCATAATGCCATTGTGCATTAACAAAATCTTACTAAATAAATTATGGCAAAGACAGCAATAGGCACAAATTGTCATTCTCTGTGTTTTTACGTTGTGATAAAGTGCAACGACATTGCATTCATACTCTTTAGCAACATCGAATTTCTTTTTTTTTCATTTTTGGACGACCTTACATCTGTACACTTCACTTCTGTCACATTGTCTAATATTATAATTATATTTATGTTGAGTCCTTTGGACAGAATCAAATATAAAATTATTTCACCTTTGCACAGACAATCGGACAGACATAGTAATAACCTTAATTCGTTCGTCCGCCTGTCCGTTTATTAAACATTGTTCCTCCGTTTATTAGACATGTTTTCCGATCCTTTTATTAAGCATGTGTAGCAATGTAGCTAAACTCTTAGACACGATGATTAAAGAATACCGTTATGTCATACAAATTATTATACGCGTACTTTGTCATCCATTCCAGACAATAACACAGTCAGACGGCAACAGCACTTCCAGAAAGTATCTATTGACGAAATATAGCGCTTATAATTCATAGTATTTGGTGAATTGTCATTCAGATGGACCACCGAAGCAATTCACTTCTAGACTTCGTGTCTCGATAATGTGTCCTATCAAGCCATATATCAGAGAATGTAAATTATGTAAATAATAGAAACTTGGAAGTCACGATGCAACAGAGTATAAACAATTCAGAAATCACGCGTTGCTGGCCATGATAGATAAAAACGATATTCATATAATTATGTTGAAATTAATCAACTTCTCCTCGGATGAGAGCATAGTTACTGCATATAAGTTTGTATTATATTTATTTATCAATTGCAGATGTGAACAGGCGTTCCGGACTTTGCATATATTTTAGACCTTCTGGAATATCTGATATTCAGATGTTGGAATGGACGCATTGCGACGCAAGCTATTTTCAATTCTTCAATGTAAACAGTTATTGGTGTTACATTTTTATTTTTTTTCTGCTTTTTATTGTACGCGTAACACATAATGTTAATGTATAGCAAATTGGTTGGCAATTTCAATAGATGACGCATAGACAATTGAATGACCGCTAAAATGTTTTCAAAGCAAAATATATTTCTAATATATCAATAATCACTGCTTTATATTTATAAACTATTAATTTGAAGGTTCTGGGGAGTCTGACGCATTGTCATATGTCTACACATATCCTAGCTCCATTAATGCGCCTTTCAGTTATTTCCCTGTTCTAATGTGTTGCAATGCTTTACTTTTTGTTTTTGTTATCAGATATCAGCAATAAATTAAAGTAATGGCGCCCGGCTTCATTTCTGATGGCAGAGCGGAAGTGAAGCTCATTGTTCATTTGTTTTTCCTAGTATGTGTGATTACGTTGACACTTTTATGGATTGGGAAAGGGTATTACATTGTTCAAAACATTTTATGGTTGAGTTTCATTTATTGGCGAACTTATGTACCAATATATAATGACAAGATTTTGTGTGCATACATAAATGTCCAGGCTGTCTATCAATACACACCTGAATTGTATTAAGTTTATACTAATTTATTTTGGCTTGATAGCGATGAAAGCTCATAGCTAAATATATGAACCGTTCTCGAGTCCGCTTCGTGGGTAGAATAAATACTGAGTGTAACTTTATGAGAGACATCGATTCGAGCTGGGGAATGAAACCCGCAACCTCTTGCATAAGTGGCCAACACTTTATCCACTACACTACCGTCCCCTTATATCTGAATATATTATGATATATACTTCTTGAACTTACAAAGCTTGTAATTTTTTACGATATCATTTAGGCTATATGTAAAAACTTCTATATTTAAATAAAAGCAATGCTGTCATACATAAGTTGTATGTTCGACTATTGCTATCGTTTCATTAACATTAGATCTAAGAGTGACTGATATGTCACATTGACAATATATTTACGGATGAAATAAGTTTATCAGTTTTTCCAAGTGTTACCTCACTACGGCCCATTAGAGCAATACGGTACATATATAAGCATAGCCTGAATATACTTGTATATACATCTTAACATGTTAGTATAATATCCGCACTAGTCTTCCTTATTGTGTTATGTTCAATGTGTTGCTAGTTACTTGTATGTATATGTAAAATGGGAAATAAAATATTTAAAGACAATAAAAAACCGAAAGAAGGCACTTGGTACCTTTTTCGCACCTATCTGGCGAATTAGGAGTCTTTCGTTGCATATCACTATTACAATACAAACATTTTTGTCACATACGAGAGCGACTATTAGTACATTTACATTAATTAAATTAATGAAAAATCGATACAATCGTGTCTATTATTCAAAAGTGTCAATGTTGTAACAGTAAATCAAAAGAATGTTACTAGGTAATTTACTTCTGAAAATAAAAGCTATCAGAATCACAAAGTAGCTTCTTTTTCATCGACAGCTGCATTTAACATGAATTGTGTAGTTGCAATACAGTGTACTAATTTATTTTAGCGCGAATGCGAAGAAAAGCTCAAAGCTTATACATTGTAAGAACCGCTGCTTCTAGGGTAGAAACTGTACTGTGTGTTGTTTTTAGGATGCGTCGGGTCGAACTGGGGACCAAACTCGTAAAATCTGGCGTGATAGGTCAATACTCTAACCACTGCACTACCACACCATTTAATATTTGTAGAATTGGGGGTACTCCTTGACCATGTGGCCTTAGGAACAGTCTCAAAATCACTTACCCTCACCGCTAAGGTCGTAAGTTCGAGTCCCGCTCAGTCCATAATATTTATGTAAGAAAGCTTGCAAGTTACTTGCGGAAGGACGGTGTTTCTACTCAGATTAATTCTGAGGTATTCCTCCATCAGTAAAAACTGGATATGTCATATTTAATCTGAAATGTGCAGTGGAGTGCGTTGTCTAGTGGTACAGCACTGAACCCATGATCGGAGGGTCGTGGGTTCGATCCTCCGTTTCGGCCATGTGTGGTGTCCTTGAGCGAGATACATTTTCTGCAAATACTTTGTACTGGTTCTACCCAGGAAGACTTCGACCGTGATTTGTCTAAGTTGTAAGAACTTATTTCACAATCGAAGTAAAATAAATAAGTTTAAACCTAAATGTGTTGAAAACGGCGTTAAACCCCATTCAAAAGAGTTGTATTTGCAATAAAAGTGTCTTTGCAATTCGCATGTGGCCATTGTAAAAGGTCTTTTCGTACTTTCACTCAGACTGAGTGCCGTAATCATCATTGAAGCTTTGGGATTATGGATCTCATTTAATGGGGCTCGAAATGAGAATACTGATTAAACATGTACCAGCGGAGCACGGGATGCTAAATTTAATATCTAAATTATCTCTTTTAAACACAATCAATGTTTTTTAGTCTGTAATCACTCTTTCTTGCAGTCTGTGTTTTCGACGCACAATTTTATAAAATTATTAATAAGTATTAAACTGATTTTTTATAATTATGGTTTTCATTAAAAGCTATGCAGACCGAAGTTTTAATATGCGGCATCATTAAAGAGCACTAAAGTGTTATTATTATACTTCCTCTTTATTACTCGTTGTAGTCAATTAACTATTCACAGTTTGACTTTGCAATAAAACTGGATATAGACACCAATTTAATTATACAGTTAAGTTTAATTATGAGCTAAATACTCTACAAGACATCTCAATTAAGCTATTATAGCCTGTTTGATACATTGAAGGTTTCAATCTACATATGTTTTCAATTTCAGCAAATAGTTTTAAACGATACTGTTCGAGCTCATTATTTTCTAGTAAGAGCTTACCGAATTGAAACGTTGAATTATATTCTGTATTTGCTTTACTCGTGTAACTTCGTAATGCGTACATGGTTGCATGTTACGCCACTTAAGACAATCAAATACAAAAAACAGCGGAAACTAAAACAATTATGAAGATATTTGTCGGAAAGTGAAATATAATTGCTTTCTTTTTATAGAATTTCTACATTGTAATTACAGCGAATTTAGATTTGTTCTATTTTTATCACCGATACAGTCAAAGAGATTATATACTAGAAGACACATGCCACTGAAGGTCACTTAACTGTTTTTCTGAAACGCATATATAAATACATGTCTAAGAAGCCAACGTTTAGTCTTTCCCTCCTTGACTTGGCTGCTAACGACATGTTTGACCGTACATACGGATATACTATCAGTTGTTTTATATTGATATACCAGTCGAGCTAGTACTGTAAATTTTATTCGTAGGAATATTTGGAGGAAATGTTACGAGGATTTAACCTTGAGCATACCTGTTGAGTTCATTCCCGTAAATCATATAACAGAGAGCATTTAAAGTGCCATAACACAATTTTATTACCACATATTTAGAATATTCGCACGGCAAATTAGCATTGGTTATTAATAAGATGTTTAAAGTTAATAAAGTTTTGAGTAATAATTGAATTTTGATTACCTACTTTATCATATTTCAAGAGATAACAAACGTTGATTGATTTCACTTTCTTTTCTAACAACAAATCAATTTTAACATGTACGAACGCATAACCGTATTGGAATATTATTGTAAAAGGCCTAGTATTAGTGTCTGAAACTTTATATTAAAGAAATACTTAACACTTTTATATTAACAAAAACTAGTGGTTAAAAAATATGAGAAAAATAATTAAAATAAAAATTAGATTTGTTTTTATTAGGCAGATAAAACTAAAGAAAAATATTATTATTTTATTTATGGTAATCCAATGTGAAAACAGTGAAATTATGAAGAAAAAAAAATTGTATTTGCATATTAATTTAAAAAAAATATATTTTTTAAAAAAAAAGTTCTTAAGTATTTTTTGAATCCAATAATGTCTAATGGCGAATTGAGGTAAAAATAAACAAAACTTTATGTAAATGCATAAAATGAAAATATTTTTGTTTTGTCTTGGTGCAAGCTTAAATGATATTTCATCTCTTGATCATCAAAAATGATTTTGGTGATCACTTGATGAGATATAATTCGATCTTACAACAAAACAAACAAATATCATTTATAAATCATATAGTCTCAGATATATAATTAAGAAATAACGCGGATTAAAATTATAAAAGTTTACCTTGGAAAATAATTGTATTTTTAATTAAAAGAAATCACACGATTTTATTATAATTGCTCACTAGTTAGCTCTACGAAAAAAGAACAGTGACGTTGTTATCGTTTTTGTGAAAGTTTGGATAATGTCAATTAACTAAACATGGTTTATATCTTTATTGAACATATTATAAAACACTTATAAAAGTTATCGTTAAATGTTCTTTTTTAAAATATATAATTTTGAATACACATATGTTATAAATATGTTTATTTACCGTGGCAAAAAATAATTTTCACGTAATTAGCTCTATCAAATTAATTTGAGACCAAGGATCATGGCAGTGATTTATTTCATTTAAGTTAACACGTGACCGATTTCTTCTTATCTGATTGGTAAATAGAGGTGTCGTTTAACGCCATGACCCACAGAGTTCATGGGTTCGGACCTAGCTCTGTCCAAATATTGTATGTGAGAATGGTCAGTTGCCAGAACGGTGGTCCTGCTGGGATTCTTTTGGTCATTTGTGACTAATGCATAAATTTATATGAAACTTTTTGTACGGTTAATTGGGGATGGACTCGACCGCAATTTACCTATGACGAGGAAGAAAAATCTTCGAATCTTCTTCTATCAGCCAATGAAACTTGATTTATCATATATAACCTGTCTATATGTTGATATTTGTAATTGTATTATACTCGAACAGGTTTTATGATTGTAGAAATGTGATTTTTCGAGTATTCATTCCAAGCTTTCAGAATATTTAGATAAAACTGATTATAACATAATTTGTCCCAGCCAATTAGAGCCGTAATGAACCAAGTTTGTTTGAAATAAGAAGGTACTTGGTACATTTTTGACTGAGGTTTGGTCACAGGTCGGTCCAAAACAATACACAAGAAGATTTGCCAGTTACGGAACCTGCGGAACGACGGTGGCCCTACTCAGATAAAAACTTATAAGTCTAACGTCTTTCATTCGCCAATAAATTGTGTTGCTTTATACAACGTGTAAAGTGTAAGGTGGAGAGTAACCCAATTAATAAAGAAAACACACAATAACATGGTAAGTGGTAGCCGTCGTGTTGACGGGTGGGACACATACACAAATCAGTAGATCTGTATCGTGAATGGTTAGTAAGATGGACTATATATAGTATATATAGTGTTGGCAGCTCACGCCAGAGGTTCCGGGCCCGACATAGCAACTTCAGGCAAACTTGAACACTAAATTCCAATTCTTACTAAAAATCGGTCCATATAAGCTCTGAACTTCTTCGCAATCGAGAAAAAAAAATAATATAAACTAATAGTTAGTCTATAAAACATCGTGTATAATCGTTGAATATACTGGACACATTTTACACATTTTATAAAAGAAGGGAAGCTACTTTGATTCGCATTTTCGAAGAATGCATTGGCGAGTTATCATTACATGACCTGTTTTCTGTTTTCTGAGTTTTGCGCAGCAATGCATTGATAAACCAGTGTTTTACTGTGTTTGTCGACAGTAAAAACATGATAGTGCATATGTAGTATTATCATTTATTGCTATCTATTTAATAATTATTAAAATAAAAATCTAATGAGTACACAGAGAGTCTCTGTCACTTAACAAAGCATATGCTATTCGAGTTATTTATGTCATAGTGATGCATAAGAGATAGTTATCAAGCGCAAACAATGTATTTTTACATATCAGACCATTTCATTTATGAAATGTCAAATGTATGGGTTGATCTAGAAATCCCTTTATTGTAGATATTCTTGGAACATTTTTAACAATTAGTTTTCATTTAATAAAACATTACACTTTTTCAATTGTTGATATATATTTTTTTTGCATTTTTCTTTGGTCGTTATACAAGTAAACGTATTATACACAAGAACCATCTTATCTCTGTAAGATAATCTTAATCAATATCCATTTGTGTAACTCTTTCACTTTTTTACGCCCACCTTTTTATTTCCAATACCTTCCTTAACTTAATATTTGTTTCATTACTTAACCATATCACATGTTAGTAGTCGTGTAAAACAATATGGTATGAAGGCAATTTAACTCTTGCAGCCTTATCAACTTTTTAATATTAAAAGTTACTTCCCTTGGCCTTTCAATGTCACCTTTTAGGTATATACCACGATGCACTGTTTTGTACAGTACCGTAAATTTACCATATTAAAGTATAATGTTAATTTTACATTAAGACTACAGAGTTTGTAAATTAATATCTATGTTTAATTATTTTGCATACAATGCTCAAGACTGATGGGGAGAAAGTATGACACTGGTCGCTAGAGTTAAACAAGTGAAATTCTAAGAGGTATTGATAAGTTAGGGGATGTCTTTTTATATGGACATATTGGGCGTCGTCCCTTTTGGTGGTTTTGCCAAGTTATCATGTTCAATTTATTTATTTATTTATTTTTTTAACGTGCTATGATTACAGTATGATACAAATATAGACAATCAGACATGATATGTTGTACCCAGCAAAAACAGGCTTATCTGTCGAAAAGGTGCGCGCCATCATTAGTCTATTAAGTGTTAGTTACTTCTATACCAAATATCAAAGACTGCATTTTGTTTGTGTATGTAGCGGTGCATTAACAAGGAGTTAATTGACAGCACCAATATTGAATTCAATTTTAAACTGTTGAGAGGTCTTGGCCTTTCAAAAAGGCCCGTCACAAAGTATCCGAAAAATGACTTAAACATATACACCAGATATCATTCGAAGATACGAACCGATGCTTGTTCAAAACACATACTTAGTGAAGTTTCACCTAGATATCATTTACAGTTCCAATAGTATACACCGACACAAGTCAACGGGTTAAACGATGTAGGCTTGTCCGCCTTTCGTGCCTGGAGACATAAGAAATGTTTAAATAGTGATAAATTTAAAATAGACAAACTGTTTTGCACTTAAAAATTGACTTTTGTTAGTCGTATATTCATTTTATTACACAGCTTACTTTTATCATCGTCTTAAAATAGAAACTATTGATAAACATTGCAATGAAAATGTTAGAAATCACGATGGTCTGTGTCAAAGCAAATTTAATGAATGATGTATTAATACGCATTGCATTATTACGCAGTGAAGTAGCGCCACTTAACCGTTATCCGTCAACTATCACAGGAGAGGTTGGATAATGCATCAAATGGATGTACCAAATGATCGTATGGAGACCAGTGTGATCAACACAGTAAAAGTAAATAGCATGTCACAAGTCTGTATCAACGGATGAATTTCTTAGTAAAATGAATACGTTTTTCAATCACTTACATATTTCTAATTATTTGGATAATTTATATATAATAAGTTATTACAAATGGTTTATATATTGTAAAACATGAATACTAGTTTACACGTTTAGAACCCTTAGTACTCTCTATATGACTTTAACCACTTTGTCGGTGCAAACCATCAATTAGATTGTCGTATGTCTATATCAATATGTCGTTATTGACGATACACTCAAACGCATTTTTCTCTGAAATAATAAATCCGTCATGTTAACACTTATTCACAAATATAAAGTGTTTAAACAGTAACGAAGCATGGTAGAACGCTCGTTTACATTTAGAACTGCGAAAACATATATGCAACACCATCAGATATAGCATCTAATACCATCAGTACAAACAAAGCGATGAATAATAAAAAAATATGAGGACGCTATGAACATGCAAAGTAATTGACAGTTGTTATCGCATTAGAACGGTCAACGGCAAAAATGTGGAGCTTTAACCTGGATTGGAGCTGACATGTACATGAAAATATAACTTGCATCCTTTTTTTAAAACATAACAAATATTATCCAAACATGCCTTAATGTGAAGATAGTTTTCATCGATTGCAACGCTAGGTTTTTTATCCTTAATTCAACAAACGTCGCTACTGTAATGAGACTACTTCAGATATACCTACGTCACTGATAATAAGTCATAAAGAGTTGATTTCCCTAAAAAGGATTCCGTCATTTCTAACGCGTATACACAACAATTTAGCAAGCCATAGTTCAACTTCGTCGTTTAAAGAAATAATGATAGCTTTTAAATACAAATATACGTATAACAGGTTTATTGTATCGATATTAAGAGATGTTTTATTCCGTTTGTGGTTATTTACAGTATTCAAATAGTCGTAGTTATGTACAGTTACATGTATTTACACAGTTTTCATATCAACTCTAGAAACGCTTTCAATGATTATATTGGTGCTTTCATTGACTCTTCAAAAATGGATATAGAAGAGTATAATTACATTGACACTGTGAGTAAATAGTGGGTTTCAGTTCGGCCGGCAACGAGGCAGCATCGTGGAGTACAACGCACTGGGTAAGGAGGTAAGGCATTTGATCAAGTGCTGTCAACCTGCTGATCCCATAAACTGGTTTATGGCTATCACAGACCGACACACTACGTTCAGGATTTTATATTCCAAAGTACAGGTTGTAATAATGGTACGAGTTGCTGGGTCGTTGAAGTAGAGGTATAGTAAGTGGGATTTTTGGTCTAGCTTTGTCAACGTGCTGATCCTAGAAACGCATGTCTAGAGATCTAAGATCGACAAACGAAGTTCTGGGTCGTAACTCTACACCAGGTTCAAGGTCGTAACTCTACACCAGGTTCAGGGTCGTTACTCTATACCAGGTTCAGGGTCGTAACTCTATACCAGATTCAGGGTCGTAACTCTACACCAAGTTCAGGTCCTAACTCTACACCAGGTTCAGGGTCGTAACTCTATACCAGGTTCAGGTCGTAACTCTACACCAGGTTCAGGGTCGTAACTCTACACCAGGTTCAGGGTCGTTACTCTACACCAGGTTCAGGGCCGTAACTCTACATCAGGTTCAGGGTCGTAACTCTAGACCAGGTTCAGGGTCGTTACTCTATACCAGGTTCAGGGTCGTTACTCTATACCAGGTTCAGGGTCGTAACTCTACACCAGGTTCAGGGTTCAGGATCAATACTCTATACCAGGTTCAGGGTCGTTACTCTATACCAGGTTCAGGGTCGTTACTCTATACCGGGTTCAGGGTCGTAACTCTACACCAGGTTCAGGGTTCAGGGTCGTAACTCTATACAAGGTTCAGGGTCGTAACTCTACACCAGGTCCAGGGTCGTAACTCTACACCAGGTCAAGGGTCGTAACTCTACACCAGGTCCAGGGTCGTAGCTCTATACCAGGTTCAGGGTCGTAGCTCTATACCAGGTTCAGGGTAGTAGCTCTATACCAGGTTCAGGGTCGTAGCTTTATACCAGGTTCAGGGTCGTAACTCTATACCAGGTTCAGGGTACAGGGTCGTAACTCTATACCAGGTTCAGGGTCGTAACTCTATACAAGGTTCAGGGTCGTAGCTCTATACCAGGTTCAGGGTCGTTACTCTATACCAGGTTCAGGGTCGTAACTCTATACCAGGTTCAGGGTCGTTACTCTATACCTCAGGGTCGTTACTCTACACCAGGTTCAGGGTCGTAACTCTACACCAGGTTCAGGGTCGTAACTCTACACCAGGTTCAGGGTCGTTACTCTACACCAGGTTCAGGGTCGTAACTCTATTCCAGGTTCAGGGCTGTAACTCTATACCAGGTTCAGGGTTCAGGGTCGTAACTCTATACCAGGTTCAGGGTCGTAACTCTACACCAGGTTCAGGGTCGTTACTCTACACCAGGTGCAGGGTCGTTACTCTACACCAGGTTCAGGGTCGTAACTCTACACCAGGTTCAGGGTCGTTACTCTACACCAGGTTCAGGGTCGTAACTCTATTCCAGGTTCAGGGCCGTAACTCTATACCAGGTTCAGGGTTCAGGGTCGTAACTCTACACCAGGTTCAGGGTCGTAACTCTATACCAGGTTCAGGGCCGTAACTCTATACCAGGTTCAGGGTTGTAACTCTATACCAGGTTCAGGGTCGTAACTCTACACCAGGTTCAGGGTCGTAACGCTACACCAGGTTCAGGGTCGTTACTCTACACCAGGTTCAGGGTCGTAACTCTACACCAGGTTCAGGGTCGTTACTCTACACCAGGTTCAGGGTCGTAACTCTATACCAGGTTCAGGGTCGTAACTCTATACCAGGTTCAGGTCGTAACTCTATACCAGGTTCAGGGTTCAGGGTCGTAACTCTATACCAGGTTCAGGGACGTAACTCTATACCAGGTTCAGGGTTGTAACTCTACACCAGGTTCAGGGTCGTAACGCTACACCAGGTTCAGGGTCGTTACTCTACACCAGGTTCAGGGTCGTAACTCTACACCAGGTTCAGGGTCGTAACTCTATACCAGGTTCAGGGTCGTAACTCTACACCAGGTTCAGGGTCGTAACTCTATACAAGGTTCAGGGTCATAACTCTGCACCAGGTTCAGGGTCGTAACTCTACACCAGGATCAGGGTCGTAACTCTACACCAGGTTCAGGGTCGTAACTCTATACAAGGTCCAGGGTCGTAACTCGACACCAGGTCCAGGGTCGTAACTCTACACCAGGTCCAGGGTCGTAACTCTACACCAGGTCCAGGGTCGTAACTCTACACCAGGTTCAGGGTCGTAACTCTACACCAGGTCCAGGGTCGTAACTCTACACCAGGTTCAGGGTCGTAACTCTACACCAGGTTCTGGGTCGTAACTCTACACCAGGTTCAGGGTCGTAACTCTATACAAGGTTCAGGGTCGTAACTCTACACCAGGTTCAGGGTCGTAACTCTACACCAGGTTCAGGGTCGTAACTCTACACCAGGTTCAGGGTCGTAACTCTACACCAGGTTCAGGGTCGTAACTCTACACAAGGTTCAGGGTCGTAACTCTACACCAGGTTCAGGGTCGTAACTCTATACCAGGTTCAGGGTCGTAACTCTACACCAGGTTCAGGGTCGTAACTCTACACCAGGTTCAGGGTCGTAACTCTATACAATTGAGCATTTGAGTTAAAAGTATTTAAGACTGTGTAGGAGTCAAAGTTTTCTTTATTGATTATTTAGTTTATGTAAGTTTGAGTATCTGTAGACACTGTTCGTTATAAGATATATACAATGTGAAAAAATAAAGTTTTTTTCGAAACAAAACTATATATTTGAATGATTTTTGCAAAATAAAACCGTTAGATATTTTTTTAATTTTTGTTTTCAAAATATAAATGTGCACTGTGAGAATTATCAACCATACAAACGTATCATTATTATATTTTGATGACAAATTAGTATGTATTAAAATTATAAAAAGAGTTGTCAGAAGCCAATAAAGCTCGCCTCTGGGTGTATAAGTCCAAAAAGGGCCATAATTGTGCCAAAAATGCAATCCAGAGTTATGGTTCTTGTCTGTGTGAGTTATATTGATGATGGTCAACACACATGCGAAGTTCATTCACTTCCAATGAGTGGTTGTTGTTTTAGTATGGTGTTTAGCATCGCTTTCAACAATTTTTCAGTCATATCGCGACGGTGTCCACTTGAGACAGTATTCTGAGCGCTGTCAGACTGGAGTATCATGCCGCAAACACATGGTTTGATTACCCACCCAGTCACAGTATACTGACATCGCGCCGACCAGACGTATAACTGTCCTCTAAATACTGAATGCCAAGCGAGGAAGCTTCTAGTACCATTTTTTCATGTCTTTGGTATGACCCGGCCGGGGATTGAACCCACGACCTTCTGCATGCGAGGCGGACGCTCTACCACTAAATCACGCTGCAGTATGAGTGGTTGCATGGATATCCTACATTAATTGCAAAAGTTTAACTTAGGTGTCTACAGACGACAACTCCGACGACGACGACGCCGGTGTCATGGCAATAGCTATCCTTGGACTTCGTCCCGTCGTGCTAAAAAGTATATAAGCGCTCGAAACGAAAATAAAATATAGAAGATGTCCAACGCGAGGCGTATCATTAAAAAGGCTACTGTCACCAGAACAACATTTACGCAATGCATTTGAAACTACAGTATAATAATATATATTATATTGAAAATACAATATACATCTCGGAAGAATATTTCCTAAATTTCATATCAATTATTCGTCACAGAAGATATATAAACTAGCGAAGCATTTGCAGAACTCTCCATTTGCTTTTATGGTATTTAAAGTATTCTTAGTGAAACTACTACACGCCTATAGTAAGGTGAAGAGTATTTTATCTCCAGAAAAAATCATAATCTCAAATTTGAACACATACTCTTATGTTTTAATACATCAATTTATGTTATAGTTTCCCTTAATTGTTGTTGTTTTTATAGTATCTGATACACTCCCCAGTCAGCGGTTAGTCTCCTTTCATTTTGTATTTACTTCAACCCTTTATCTTGTGTTATACCATGTCAAGGTTTTTGAATCCTTTGTTATATTTTAGGGGAAGGGTCGTAACTAATGTTGTGAGAACTTGTGGCCCAACCCCATTGCTACAATTATAAATGCAATAAAATATGAGTAAACCAAAGTCAGCGGACCTGTCAGTCAGTGAAAATGGAAGAGAATCGAAGTATTTAACCGATACTCTGAGAGAGTAAGTATACTCATGTGTATGCATGTATACGCATGTATACGCATGTGTATTGTTGATGGTTGGAATGTGTATCACTAATTGTGAATAACGCTACTTCAGGTGGTAAAATTATGTGTCAGTTCTATTTTGTTTCCAATATACTGTACAAATTTAAGAAATAAGCATTCCAATTGCCCGGACATTGTAAAATGAAAGAAGACAGCAATGGTTTTGAAGAGAGGCTGCAAAGCTAAAACACATTGATTGTATTCAGCTTGTTTTGATTTTAAACATTGTGCAACACAGTAACAACGCTTTAAAGAAGATAAGTTAAACATGTCACGTAAGCATAGCCAGGCATGTGAGATAAAACTGTTTATAAAATACAATTTCAAACGGTCCTATATACATTGATAATTACAGCAGTTTTTATAATTGTGCTTTTTTTTTCTCAAATGCATTCTTCGGTCTCAAATCTTTCTCGTGCATACAAGTGTATACAAGTTGTTTTATTTTCTTATCATTCCTATAAATACTTAACAAATTAGAGTTTGTTTAATATATAACAAAGTTATCTTTCATCTTCCAACGTGTGTTGTTATCTCTTTAGGTTATCGTTGATAGGTTAGGTAAATATTATCATTTAACAAATTATCGGTGTTTGAATTTTCAACTTTCCAAGTAGAACTAGTTATACAAGGGGTGGTCGAAATAAGAGGAAACAAAGACTGTTTATTATAAAGTGAACTGTGTTTTTTTCTGTAGAAATCTAGGAGAGTTGATTTAAGAGTATACACACTATACAAGGTCTAACTTAGCCCCAATTACACGTAGGTAGCAAGATTCTTGCGCCGTAGAAATAAGAAGTGAGGTGTTTTATAACACATATATAGATATGTAGTGCAAGTGCCTCTTTATTACCCAATGTTTGTGTTGTATAATAATTTTAATGAAATAACAACTTGACAATGAAATATTTGATTAAAAGAGTATACATGTAGCACCTTAACACTTATCTTTGTTGCTTTCGTCGGGTGGGGGTGGGGTGTCTCAGACGGTTTACACGATAAGAACGTCGGTATTTATACGTTTGTTATGCATTTTTATAATTTTTATACCAGTGCGTTCGATAAACAGATTTTAACCGGAGAAGGTTACCAACGTTAAAACGACTTTAAAGTATCACATTTTATACTTGATATTGCAAGCGATGATATAATATTATGTTTGCAGTTGTCGATACACCAAGCTGTTAATCCTTTTGAAATGTGAAATTGTTGGTGATTGTGTATAAAGTCAACATCATTGTATGGTTACATTCTTATAACTTACATTTCGGTAATAAAGTAATTTGTCTTGTCCTGTTTCATACACTGAGATGATTCCTGGCAGTATAGTTTTCTTCATGAGTTCCTCTTGTAATTGCAATTTTCATATACGTTTTATAACTGAGGTTTTATGATTTATTCTGCCACGTTTATGATGCGTTACTCGTTTAGCGTTTAAACAGCGCCAATGTCGTTAATCCAATTTGGAATTAGAACTCTTAGCCGTTAGCGTGTATCTAATCAGCAACCATAACGCTTAACTGTGAGAGATAAAACGTCTTATTGTTTTCAGGCACTGAGTTGAGTCATGACATTTTATTCAAAGTTCTCTTTGTGAGCTTTTCCTGTCACATCGTGTTTCTTCATATACAATCAGGGAAAATGTTTTATAACCGAGTTGTTCCGTTTCAATCTCATTGCTGGCACGTTTGTTTTGCGTTACGCGTTTAGCGTTTCAACTGTGCTTATACTCACGCGCAAATGTATCCAGTCTGCAATCAGAACGCCTAGCTGTAAGCAATATCACACTTTTCTTTGTTATCGGACACTGAGTTTAGTAACAGCACTATATGCTTAAGAATTTATATGAGCTTGTCATCGCGGTTCTTCATATACATACATGTATATATATTGTAGCAATGACAGATGACTTGGTTTAGAATTATCTGTCACCTCTTACAACTCCTACTTAAACGCTATCTTGCCAAATGATTCAAATACATAGAGGTAATATGTTTGATATATGTACTATTTGTCTCAAACAACTGAAACGCATTTGTGAAGCAGACCAATGTACACAGTTAACAATTTTTCATATAAAAATAACATGATTAACAGAGAAAATAAAACGAAGCGGTCGTTGTGTTGTATATAAAGCACAGTGGTGATGATATATGTATATCAAATGAACGTTTACATGACTACAATATGGTGAACCTACAGGTGGTGCTACATACGTGAAGCACACCTGTTTCAATGTCATCAATAGAATCAACTGAGGAGATGGCTAGTTTCGATACAGATATCTATTGACTACATAATTTACGTCCTTCTGCGACTAAAACCTAAACTGCGAGACAAATATTGTTTCTAATATTCAACAAAATGCATATTAATACGCCGGTCTTCTGTTGTCAGTTAAACGCATTTCCTGGTCATTCATTTAGACCATCTCATTAAATAAAGATATAAGTTTGTCAGAATAAGAATATGTAACTGTATAAAACTGGTTTACAGTGTGCACATTGAATTGGTATAGGCTGTTAATTAGTGTGTAAGACCTATGAACTTACAATATTACTGACATATATGTTGGCATTTTTGCACAAGCTTGTGGCTAGATCAACTATTTACTTTTTTTTTTAAGTATAATCATGGTTTTAATATCAACGTGACTTAGCTGCATTTGTTTTTTGAAGTAATTTTGAAATAATAATGATTAATGAGTGACTTTGAAACACATCGTCTACATAAAATACAATATTATGTCAGCGGATCAAGCGTATTTTAGCATGTTCTAAATATTTTACTCTGAAATTCCATAGTTTTCTGCTCTGCTTTTTTATATGTAACATTGGCTAGTGACGCTTGTAACAATCCCGAGATGGTAACTTTCCTTTGTATTTCCCGTGTGAGCTTTAGGTGAAAGTGTGACCCCAAATTGACACAATACAAGTGTTCAGTTATATATCATTTGTGCTGCTTTAATCTTTGCAAAGCACCTTTGTCCTATATTGAAAATGAAATTGACCTAATATAGCAATTAGTTTTTTTCTAAAGAAGTCATTTAACTTTTGCTAAGAATGTCACTTAAGACGTTACAATTGTCACTTGCTGTAGTTATATGCATATAAGAGCAAAAAGAAGTAAATGGTTGTGTGTGCTGATGTGCAAAATAAAAGTTAAATCAACTTCTGTACAATGTAACGAATTCATTATACTGATTTCTGAGACCATTAAGTAATGTAATACTGTTTCAATGTCTTTGCCATTGAAATCATGTAACATGATGTCTGACTATAATGTGATCACAGACAAAAATCACCGTGTTCAGCGTAACACGTTAAATGTACGCCTCTTGCGCCGCATGGTTGGCGGTCAGTGCGCACGAAAATACACCTCCTGTTAATTACAAACAAGTGTGGTTAGAAAATCGTTTCGTATCCTTGGTCCAAAACGCATGAATAGTTAGAAGTTTAAGATAATGTCACTCGTGTCAGCTATATCTTTACAATGAAAACTAAAATGAAAATGAAAACGAAGCGGTTTTCTTACCTCACTTCAAACACATGTTTACATTTAACAGGAAACGTCGTGCGCACTACTCGTAGATTATACGGGTGTAATGCGCACCTTGGCCACGGTGTAAACATCGCAGGGACTTTTAGACACCAATATAACACATTACAACGCAAGGAACATCGAACATTTTTCTAGTAATTTAAAGCGCTGTAACAAATCCAATATATCACGACGTAATCACGTGCTGTCAATCTTCCGCTGTCGGTCAATTATCTCGGAAACGTTGTTTTGTGTTTTGTTGGTGTTAGGGTACATCAATTAAACTTCTGGAGAGAAACGTTTTATGTTATGCAACATACTTAATGGCGGACGCGTCTGTCGATCAATCACGTCCAAACAACCGTACATCAACCCAAATAGGAAAGTTTACAACTTTGGCACACTTCTGAAGTAATGTCAAATAAGAACATCAATCAGTTACGATAGTTCTGGATAATACGCCTTTCATGGCAAGAGAACATTTACATTGCGTAATATCAAAACAAGGGAAGGGTTCAAAACTGAAGGGTTCATGGTGCAAATGAGTAACGACCGCTTTTACCTTATCTCACTCATGCACTTGGCTGATTTAGATTCACTAAGATAATTTAAATGTACAAGTACGCTTTGATCATTGGACTACTATTCAGATGACTGATTAATATTTATATCCTTGATGTTTTGGATGATATATCGAGTTACTTCTTACATGCTTGAGTTAAAGACTTTAATCTGTATTATATTTATTCTGTATTAGTAACACAAAGGTGTGTATACGGTAATGTTTCTGTTAATTTGTTTGGTTCATAATTATTTATCTCTAAAGAGTAAAAACGATAGATTATGGACTGGAGACGTTTACGTAATTGTTTCTTTAATAGGTATCACGATGATTGTTTCTTCTGTTTTATTTTCAAACCGAAAAATATTTTTAAACAACTTAGAAGTGTATGAATATCATAACTTCCGTAATAAGGGTATGATAATATGACTACAACATATTAAATGGGTCAATAATTTGGTACCTACCATCTGGCAGGTATTTCACAAACGTTAAAATAATGACAGAAAAAAATGAAATATTAAATGAAACATATTATACTGAAAAAATGGACAATTGTTAGCAATGAAAAGAAAACCATACACAATATAATAAACGTTGTGTATTATTATTATATTTTTCGTAATAAATATGATATCTGAACCAGCACAGTTAACGATCATTGTTTTATTATATTTAAAACAACGGTATATGAAAATATCATGTTAATCACTTCTTAATTCCTCCATTTGACTTAAATCTTATTTTACATTGTGAGTCGATCATGTACCACAAAATAAAATTAGGTCTCCTCAAACAGGGCACGTACAACAGTTAAAACAACAGCACGAACCAAATGGTCACTGTTAATTTAAAAACAAGATAGTCTTGCCAACGTGTCTTCTTTGTTAGATGAATTCCGAAAGAAAATCCGTTGGATATTGTGAATAATTGAGTTTAGATTGTTTTAAGTCTTGAAAACCGAATAAATATTTGCCATTTGTAAGTCAAATTATCAAAATAAATGAAGACATGATAGAACCTACTAAAATGATGATTCCTCTCTACATAATAGATTTAGTTTGTACTGATGTGAAGTATTAAGAGTTAAAGCATCAAAAGGGCACATTCTAGTATATCTTTTTAATATGACAAATCCTGATTGGACTCTTTTATGCCCTTTTCAGTCTATTTGAAAGCATTTCAGACTAAAACATAACACTGGCCATAAAAACCACAAACCCATAATCTATAATAACCAACGAGTTCGGTTCGTAAATCAATTGATCCGACCGCAATTATTTTACCCATCAATTACGCGGCTGCGTGCATCCTAATGCTTTCACTGTTTTATTTAATTGCACAGGAATTATTATACAGCATCCGGAGTAATAAACCGACTGACTTGATATACATTGCGACCCTATAGATGTCACATCAAATCTTTGTTTACACACTATCTCGCGTGGTTAATGTTTGTAAAAGAAGCTCCCATTTGCGATATAAACCACCGTAACCTAAATAGAGAATGGACAATACCATTACATATATAGATAAGAACAACAAAACATATCACTAAGCCTTCTTTTACAACCAACAGTATCTGTGAACACTTCACGATAAATGTCATAAAAACGCAGATATCCTACTTGGCTGATGTTTACCGTTATCGAATAAGCACATTACTCCCTAATTTAGACAATTGTTCCACTTTTTTGTCGTTAAATACACACAATTATCTGTACGTTAACTAATGTATCACGTGGAGAAAAACGTCACGTCATGAACACAAATCTAACTCTGAACTAACTCTTAAACAGGCCAACTGGTTGCCATAAATTATGTACTTAAGGAATGTTTTACTTGCTTAATGTTCTTGAGAAGATTAATTGTTGTACACGTATATATTTAAGTTGAGGAATTGAACCTTATGCCCTCGCGTCTGGTAGGTAGGTCAAGACGGGAAATGTGTTCTCTTTTGTTTTTATTTCATATAATGACGTGCTTGTATGTGTTATACTATATCTAACTTAATATTTTTATTAGAAATATTTCCGCTAAAATTAAATTGACAATACACGAGCATGCACCGATCTCTATTTGGTATTTTGACGACCGTAAAAAAGTCGCCCCATGCTATGACTCATGTTTATTATTATTTCTGATTCCTTTGAACCACGGAGATTATTCAGCGTTGTTTTGGAAGAAAACTGATCATCATCTGGTTCAAAAGGATGAGGTTGTGTTGCATTTTGCCCCTCACGAACTGACTTAAAAAACTAAGCCCGTTGTCTTCTTTGTGTTGCCAGTTAGTGTACTGCCAAGAGATATACTTTCAGATTGTTACAATAGCAGTCTCATATGCTGTGTTGCGGCCGAAAACATCGCTGTATACTTTGACCCAGTGTTTTTATTATTTCTGATTTCCGAATCATATTCAGTGTTGCTTGTACATAGCACAATGCTTATGCCGTTACCAGGGGATGTGATGGTTGTTGTACTTTTTATTAACCCACATGGACAGACTCAATAAAACCGAGAATATTTTCTTCTTTTGGTTGCTTTCAATGTTTTCAAGAGATACTTTACCAGATAGTGTTAATTTTCTGTATTGTAACTGTATAAACTTTGATATCGAGGTAAATATGACGTCATATGACATGATAAATGACGAAACCTCAGCCAATACGAATCGAACTCAGCCAATACGAACAAAAGACCAATACGTATATGAAATGACCAATACAACTACTTCCGGTCATGTGAAACTAGAAGTCGATCAATAAAACAACTGCTGATAAACAGAATGCATCACTTAACCTTTTAATTAAAATTAATTACCAAAAGCAAATTAAACAGCGATGACAAATCATTACATAGTGAATTATTACAATATCGAGAGAACGAATTCGATAAGTAGTTTAATCAAATTGCATTACGCTGCCGCGCAAATCGTTTATCTGAACACAATTCGATTTGCTTGTCTAAAATAAGAGCACGTCTTAACATTTCATTTGATAACATAGTTAGTTCGTTTAAACTAATATTGTCTTTGACCTTTCAGATTCTGTACGTCATATTTGGTGCACCGAATGGGCGACACAAGTAATCAGACGAAATGTGCCAAAGACAAAAATTCAATACATGTCTTATACAATATAAGAAAACAGCCTCTCTGTCAAATTACTGTCGGACTTCTCAGAGCTAGTATGTATCATATAGTTACATATCTAAAAATATAACTTCTACATTACACACACTGTCATGTGTATCCATGTTTAGCTTAATATTCAGAGTGTTATGTGATTTCATATACGTCTCACTACATAGTTGCGCTCCTTTCCCCCACGGTAACATGATTCTTACGCTTAAAATAAGGACTATGTAATTTGGTTTTGAAATATTTTTAAAATTGTTCATAGGTATTTTTGCTGCAGATAAGTAGAGCAAAAGTTGGCATACATGTAGCATATACTGTAATAAGACATCACTGGTGTTAAAAAAGTGACCTTTATTGGATTTCACCATATGCATGTATTTATGAGCATTTGAGGACTTCTTTTTATCAAAAAATCTCAGGATGTCACTGCAGTCTCTTTTAAAAAAAACAACCTGGCTAACCTACCAGTTATTGTGCATTTCTATGTGATTATACATTACTTCTATGAAAAAAACAAACTTTTTAAACTTTTAAAAAATTTTATATGGATTTTTTTTTACCATGGAAATCCTAGACCTTATTTTATATAGAACAAAATTCAACTGTGTAGTGAGACCTATACAACATACATGCAAACTGACATAATTATATAGTATGATTTAATATAAGGATTTATTTCGACTTTTCTGCTCAGACAATTAACATGATGTGTGCAAGCACTACAGATATGTTGAGAATTACAAAATATTTCATCAACAGAGCATAACGACATTCACAGAAAGCCTTACGTTAAACTGACATAACTGATAAAATGCTAATTTGAAAATAATAACGGCATGTGTGGTGTCTTTGAGCAAGATACATATTAAGTGAAGTACTGGTTTTACACTATTGACAAAAATAACTTTTAGCGTTTGTACAGTTGTAAGACCTTCTTCAGCAATCCAAACCCGTAGGCAATTATATACGCCAACGTCATACACATAACATATTCCAATTTTAGAGATCTTGGGAAAATAATTTTGGGAACTATGGCATTTTCGTTTGGTGATCTAGGGAACAGTGGATATTACTTTTAGAGATCCAGAGAAAAGGGACCCACTTCTGGGAGGGCCTCATTTTAACTACTCAGCAATGGTCTGTAAGAAATCCAAAGATTGAACAGTAAAATTACTGATAAAAGTTAAAAGATAAAATGGAAAGTTTGATATCCATTTGACCAGCTAAACACAAAATACCCTAGCTATTTAACAGGTGTTTACAATAACCTCTGTTACGCATCCACTTGTGTTAAGCAGCCGAAAGTGTAAGTTGTTTATGTACAGCAAATTTTGGTCTGTATTCAACAACCACATGCTCTAAAGGACCATTATAGTATTTCCCCACTGTATGCTACAGCTTAACATATTTGGTTGTATATCATTCTTTATGAGCAATACTCATCACTATTCTGAAAAACTCAAGAATACTCATCTACTCTGACTTTGATGAGTAATTACTGATCGGCTTAAAACATTATCTTGGGGCTTTGTAATATATACAGGTAAAAATGCAAGGCATGTTAAACGTACGTTAACGTAAATTTAACATTCGTGTCAAAACGTACGTTTCTCGTAAAAATAATACCACACACGTTTAACATATGTTTCTGCAGTACGTTTAACTATGTAAAACATATGTTTAACGTACGGGCAAAACGTACATTATTCATAGGAATAGTACCATGCGTATTAAACATATGTTTAACGTACGTTTAATATACTTTTGAATACGTACGTTTTTCATGGAAATAGTACCACGCATGTTAAACATATGTTACACATAAGTTTTACATATTTTTTTAATACGTACGTTTTTCAAGGTTATGTTCAACATGTTTCACGTACGTTTAACATACGTTCGAATACGTACGTTTTTCATTGAAATAGTACCACGAATGTTAAACATATGTTTTACACACGTTTCACATACGTTCCAATACGTACGTTTTTCATGGTCATAGTACCACGCATGTTAAACATATGTTTCACATACGTTTCACATATTTTCTAATACGTACGTTTTTCATGGTAACAGTACCACACACGTTCAACATGTTTCATGTACGTTTAACATTCGTTCGAATACGTACGTTCTTCATGGAAATAGTACCACGCATGTTAAACATATGTTTAATATACGTTTCACATACGTTCTAATACGTATGCTTTTCATGGAAATAGCACCACGCACGTTCAACATGTTTCACGTTTGTTTCACATACATTTGAATACGTACGTTCTTCATGGAAATAGTACCACGCATGTTAAACATGTGTTTTACATACGTTTCACATACGTTCCAATACGTACGTTTTTCATGGAAATAGTACCACGCATGTTAAACACATGTTTCACGTATGTTGCTAATGCTTAAAAAAACAGGTTTAACATATGAAAACACACAAGGCTCTAAGGTGGGACCAAATAATACCCCAGATTCATGACTTGAACATACTTGAGAAGCTTCATACCAAATTTAATAAAACTCTGTCCAGTTTTATCAGAGAAGTCGTTTATAGAAAGTGTTGACATACATTCGGGGTTGGGGTGGGGGTATTATTGCTCACTTCAAGCCTTTGGCAAAGGTGAGCTGATAAGGCATAAAATGCCATACAAACGTTCTTATGAAAAACGTATAACAGTTAATGTTTCAAAAAATATTAGAAATATATACAAACTTTTGAAAATCTGATGTATTCATATATTATTTAATGCCCTCAATAAATCATTTTAAAATTTGTTCAGAACTATCAAATAGCTCTGTTTATCATGTACTGAATGGAACAGACATAATTATTTTGTAAACATTCTGTGTCTTTCATTGAATATGCAAGACAAAACTACCATAGATAACAAAGATTAAAAGACAAAATAATTTATACGACTGACACAAATTGATCACATAGTTACAACACAAGAGCTTTTGGCTGATGAGAGAGTATTATAATAAACAAAGAAATAAGTCTAAGAAAATTTATATCAATTATGAATAGAAAGCAGATTTCTTTCACCTTTGGTTCACTTTTGCATACTAGATTATTAAATCAATCAAATTAATGACGGTCTTCCAACAGGAGCGTCCCATACGGTCACAATGTTGTTAGTCTGCATTTTCATTTTAGAAAAAAAATCTCATTGTCACGACATATAGCAGACAATCAAAGATTATTTGTAAACTCCTTTAATTTCCCCATTATCATAGCAATATCATTGTATGGACAACAGCACATTTTTCAAATAATTCATGTGTGCAAATGACATGTCATCAGTATGTAATGTTGAACTTGGTTCAGTGTATGATTTTGCCACTTGTTGTTTGTCTACATGTTTAACATCTATTTGCAGGTTTACTTTTCTTCCCAATGACCTATAAGATTCAGTGGCTCACTTCTTATCCATGTTCCATACCAGTTAACACTGAAAAAAAATGTATGTATACACATTACATATAACATATTTAACTAATATTGAGGAATCGGACAACTGCAAAATCAAAATCATTTGTTTCTTATATCAAAATTTATTTTACTTGAAATGGGTCTTCCTTAAAATATGTGTTTGCTGAGCTCCGACATAGTATTTTTCATGTGGGTAGGTAGGTAGCTAATTATTTTTGTTTGCTTTTGATTTTACATAGGCATTTTAAACAATTTGAAAAATAGACAGATATCATGAAAAACATCAATGCTTTGAAAGTCAATTAAAAGTTTGGGTAGCTGCAATTTTGAGTAGGCAGGAGCACAGGAAACATTTTTAAGGGTGGCCCTGTGAAATAATTATCTTTAACATCATGGTGTAAATCTTCCATGGGGTATACCCAATACTGAAGGATAATTGATAAAAATGTCTTGCTTAGTGGCACAAAACATAGTTTAACCAACAACCCTCTGATCCTGGGTCCAATGTTCTACCATTATAACACAAATATAAAATAATTAAGGTCATACATGACCTTTCAAAGCTAATCTGACCTGCCCAAATTATCTATTGCTATAACCATTTATTTAAACAATTATGTACTGTATATGGCATACAATTTGACTCGAGTCACTCACTAGTCCTATCAACTAATTAGGCTATAATTACCAAAAAATTAAATGTTAAGATTATTACAAACATTTAAATAAAAGTTATTTGTTCTCTCCCAGTCCAAGTGAATTGAATAGTGACCTGAACCCCAGAATCCACTCCAAAATCAGTGGTCTGCGAGTTTAAAGCTGTTTATACCACCAATAGTAAGGACCTGCAACTAATTGGGATAGGTCGCGACTGGTTGCACTACAAATCGTGAGGTCGTACGACAGGTGGCACCACCAATCGTTAGGCGGCAAGACTAGTAGCACGAAAAAAACTACTTGACCGGCGATCATGCAAGACTGGTGGTGTGTTAGTGCCCGTCTGGGGGTACGACCATGAAATACCAGTCTGCGACCTCTTACGATTTGGAATCGCAGGTCAGAAATTTTGAGCATGACCATCGACCTTGCTGCGACTGATTTTTCTCTGACCTCCCCCGACCTCTGCATCAAGTTGTGCGCTCTTTCTGCGATTTGCCCGCGATTCAAACATTTTTAGATCGTAGCTTGGTCGTAACCTGGTCGCAGGCCCAATGTGACTGGGGTTTATGATGCAAAATGTGACTTACAAACTGTTGAAATGTTTCTCTTTTCAATACATGCATGTAATAAAGAAAAAAAATATTATAGTGATTACTTACCAGGTAATCCTACAACAATATGCGACTTGTTTTTGGCCCTATGTGTTCTTTTCATTTTGCCAACCAAAAATTGGATATAAATGAGCTGTAGGAAAGAAAAAAAACCGGTAAGTTTTAATATATTCAATTTACTTCTATTTCACATCAAGTTAACAACAAAATTTCAGTGAAATATTTTAAGTTTTTGTTAGTTATCTAGTAATGATAAATCTATCATTGTTTTCCATGAACATATCATATAGGGAAACTAAAATATGAAATGGAAACAATAGGATATGTCGTATAAAAGACTAAATCGGGTTATTGAAGGGGGCTGACATGTGGTGTTATGACAATGTGATTCGAAGGGTGACTACGTCTTGCTGTCTCTTTTCGAAACCATATATGACGACAGATAAATGACTGACAATGACAAGTGTCAACAGACAAATCGGCTCATTTTGAAGTGCCCATCTAGCAAAAAGGGACACAACTCGTCCTATTTGGCTAGTTCAAGATATCAGTTTGATATATCATGTAACAGATAAATTACAGCCCTAGCTTGGGTAAACATCATGCAAAAAGATTGACTACAACCAGCGCTTAAATTGAACCAATGATTAAAAATAAATCAAATACCAACTCATCCAGATGTTTTGAATAAGATGGAGAGATTTAAGATGCAAATGTATTAATAAATTCAATACAGATATTTCATTTATAATACTAGGTATACTAATGAATACACTAATTTTCCTGACCTTCTTCAAAGACATGTCACTGTTGAGGCATAACCAGATTTTGGACTATTACAGCTGTATTACCAGGAACGATATATGTCACACAATGGTGTGGGTCAGATTCTTATTCTAAAAATATTAACTCTTTATATAACGAAATGAAGCGTCAACAAAATTGCTAATATCGATAAACTTTATTACACATAATGATATACAAATACAAATACATTTCATTTTTATAGCGCAAAAATTATAAAATATTCTATTGCGCTTCACAATTACACAACACACATTTAAAACATATACATTCAATATATTAACATGATTCTAGAACTTAGATTTAGACATGTATATATATATATATATATATATATATATATATATATATATATATATATATATATATATATATATATACATATATCAATAATCAATACTGTTTTATATTGCTGCAGGTATTTTGTATTTAACCGGAGCACACTCATTGTTCATGAAACTGACTATACAAACGGTTCAAAATACACACACTGTTTCCAAACATACTGAATGATTAATGCAGTCGGAATACTTGAATGATAAATACAGTTCTTATGACTTAATGATAGACACAGCCCTTATGACTGAACGATAAATACATTCCTAATGACGACATAGTCAATCATAGTAGTAAATCCATTAAACGTACTTAAATGATCGATGATAAAACATAACACGATCTACACGAACTTATGCCGAAACTTCCTGGCGTCTACTCGCCTCAATATTTCTCAGTTGATAATATGTAAGTTTCTAGATGAATACCCTGTAACTCTCTCTATGTATACATGTATATATATATATATATATATATATATGTATCACACAGGTGAAATGTATACGTATCTGCAATACTACCGACGTCACATAAAAATATATATAAAGATATAAAAGAACATGATTTAATGTACCACATACGCTTGTTCATCTCTCCACAAAGGACAAACATCGTATTACTATAACCACTCAGGTCTCCGTCACGACTAATAGTTGTTATACATGTACCACATAGGATGTATCTAAAATAACAACATCACATTACACGCTTAGGACGTATAATCTGTTCACATGGAACGACATCTCATTTCATTTCCACTTAGGTTACTGTCATGACTCGCTATATATCATCTAGTAATAGTTGAAACGTATATACTGACAACTTGCAAACATCACTGAGTTTGAAAAGGCTATCATCTCCAAATCAACTGTTCAACTTCAATTTCCTATAAACCTCCTACAATTATACAAAATACACTCTTACTAAATGAACATTCAGTACATACTTTAAAATAATATTACTTCAGCATTTCAGAGAAAACACTTCATCATTTCAGACAATTTAACTTATCTAAATAAACTACTCACATATCTCGCCTTCTGATTCTCTTTATTGTTTATGTCTATCTCTCTAAGCTGTGTAACTTCCACTGACCACTGCTTGCAGCTGACCAAACACTACACAGTCACTGTACATGTCTAATTTGGAATGTGTATAATTTCACGGGTGAATAGTCAAGTTGACGCAAGGTTTATACAGGTGCGTATGAAGTGAGGGATAAAATAAATGGGTTTAAACAAACACAATAAATCTGTATAAAACCTGAATGTGACATATCAACCAACTCAATATAAACATTTATATTTTTACTCTCAAAATATAGTTACATAAATATTCTCTGACATATACTGGATACTCTACGTTATGCTTCGCTAGATACTGTGGTTTATACATGGCGGCTCAAAACATCTGCCCCAAAGTTCTCAAATCCCTGTATGGCCTCTATTCTTAATTTATATGACTGAAGGGCTAATGCCAAACACATCAGTCCGGAATTGCCATCTCTTACCTTCTTCATGTACACTAATGGTTCGTGATCCGTCTCCAGCACAAATTCCCTACCATACAGAAAAGCTCGGAATTTCTGAATTCCCCAGTCAGCTTCCAAGCATTCCTTTTCTATGACAGAGTAAGCTCTTTCATTTGAACGTTTAGATGTTTAAGATCATATTGTTAAACGCTTCTAGTTCTAGTGTAGCTGGTAAAGCTGAAACTGTTGAAGTGAGTGAACACATACTTTGGATAATATTCAATCAATCTATTAAGTTTCATAACGATCCGTTCCGTGACTAAACATATTACGGTTGTCTTAATTACTTATATATATACACAAACAACAATATGTGTATTAATAATGTAATAGTATTATGTAGCTGGTCCCCATGAGCTTTAAATTCACAGCCTTTTGGAATGTGCTGGATAAAGCTTTAATATACTTATGCTTTGGGACAAAGTAAGTTGGTAAGTTTAAGGGGAGTAGTCCAGAAAAGATTTATCTATGGAACTATTAAAGACCTGCAACCGGTTCTCCAGTTAATCTACGTATATACGTATTTCACTCAAACAAATTCATGGAAAATGCAAACAATTTTGTTTCTACGTGTACATATTACGCAAATAATTTTCCTTTCAAGCACACACTGTTAATGCAAACAGCTGTTTCACATTTCCTGTATTCCAATAAGCATGAATCAGCCAGATAAACCGGTTCTCGGTTATCACGGTTTGTACCTCACAAGTTATAAGCAGAGTGAAAGTAGTGACGAGTACCAATTTATTAAATCTTCTCATACATGCATATAATTCGTAGGTAGTAATGAAAGCGTCTAGATGATAAAGATCACGCACTTTAACAAAATGTAAAAGCGAGAACCAAAATATCAGCTTTCAAAGGGACAAAACATGTTTTAACCCAAATTTGCCTTTCCTGGCTCAATATATATATCGAAAAACATAAAAAGCAATGTGTAATGAAGTAGGAAAGTAAATGTGAACAGAATCAGAAAGATAGTTTCAAACTTAGAGGCAAAAACCAAAACTTAAATGCAAACTAAACACAACAGTTTAACCTGCTTGTATTGTTAGGTCCAATGGTAGATTGTCTTACCTGGGTCAATATATATCAAAAGCATAAAAAGCAATGGGTAATAAAGCAAGAAAACAATTGTAAACAGAATCAGAACGGTAGTTTGGACTTAGAGGCAAAAACCAAAACTTACACAAAAATAAAACACAAAAGTTTAACCTGCTTGTATGACAAAGTCCTACGGTAGATTGCCTTACCTGGGTTAGAACATATATCAAAAGCATAAAAAGCAATGTGTAATAAAGCAGGAAAGCAAAATGTGAACAGAATCAGAACAGTGGATTTGAATTTAAAGGCAAAAACCAAAACTTACACGCAAAAGTTTAACCTGGGTGTCTACAGACGACGCCGACAACGCCGACGACGGCGCCGGGGTCATGGCAATAGCTCCCTTGGAAATTCGTCCCGGCGAGCCAGCAAAATTAACTTTGGTTGTTTGGAGTTGTACTTTAAATAATTTTAGTAAACTGAATTGACTTACTCATAATAAAAACACACTTTGCCACACATGTTTCACTCAACTAATGTAAACTCATTGAGTGAAATCACCCAATTCAATCTTTGATTATAAGATCTCACTCAATTATTTAAATTTTGAAGAGTGTTGACCCTATTCAGTAAATTTTGCGCATGTTTAACATATATTTTTAAACGTATATTAATAAAAACGCATGTAAAACATACGTTTAACATATGTTTAACATATATTTTGTCCAACCTATGTTAAACATACGTGGCATTTTTACCTGTATATACAACCACCATTCGAAAAATACTCGAAAAAAATATGAAAAACTATATATTTTATGATATATAGACACAATCTGTAATAACAAACGTAGCTAAATTAACATACAATGTAGAAAAAAAACTATATTCAATTAACCGCTGATTATAAACGAACATCAGGGAAATACTGTTTTTAACAACAATTAGTCAATAAATCTAAAAACGATTATACTAATCATTATGAAATATGTTATTCACAAAGATGAACTTTATAATGGATTTTCTGTTAAACGACATATCTCATATTGTTCACCTTTCTTTATATTCATTATGTGTGAGCCATAAACATTGTTTTCGTGTTTTATGCTGAATAAAATATTTATATTCGTTTATGATTAATGAGAATTATAAACATTTATTTACAAGTATTCCAATAATTATGCAGTTGGAGCTATCAAAAAAATGATATGAACGTTGACAAATCGCTAGGTTACACCCATAGTAAAACGTAATAATAATTCAATAATATTCAAACAAATTATGTAAACATTATCTGATGTAATGGCAAAAGGTTATATAATTTGATAATCAAACTGTCTGCAAGTTACACACAAACAATCAATTACATTGAGTGCTATCTTTGTTCGTGTTACTCGTGTTTATAACGCATTAATGTGTTAATTTATGCTGCGTTCTATTGATGCTTGCCAATTTAGGAAATGTCTGACACATTTTAGATGATAAGAAACCATGTATTTATAGACTCCATGTAATTGAGAATTTTCTTTTGTTTACTACAAATAAATAAAAAGCAAGAAGACAAACTCCACAATAAATGTTTTTTGATGCTGAAATATATGATAGAACTGATATTTAGACTTTCAGATATTTAAACACTGTGGATCTCGCAGTTATCGTAAATTATAATATGTATTACCAGATGGCCACATATTGATATAAATAAAAAACAACACATTTTATGAACAGGCGACCAATTATCCGATTTTTGTTTTATTACCTACCTATCTAGAGATAAACATAGTAGTCAACGGCAATTGAAAGAGAAAATGGAAATAATCGATTTGTTTCAATGTCATCACTGCTTCATTAGTCATAAGCTTACATACATTTCTCGGACTATTCAGGGTAAAACTGTATCCGGTGTTTATCTCAAACCAGACTATATCCTGTATTGCATTCACGATAATAATTTGTGGTCAACACGTTTGAGTCATTGTTTTTGTTTTTCATTTAATATTTTTATCAACATATTCCATAAACTGTCCGCATTTTTTCCTAGAGCAATCTATGGTTAACTTTGATTTGAAATGTTCAGGGAATGTTTCATAGGAAACTGTATCAGTTTCAAACAATATGTAACTGATTGAAACATACTTAGTATATAGTAGACAATGTATTTCAACATAAGTTTATCAATTTAATAGCCCTATTTGACCATAAATGAAAACAGAGTATAATGTCAATACATCCCTGACAACTGTACTTGTTTTCGGCATTCGACAAAATTATATTTGTTTAATTTGCTTTAAATAAAACTTTGGACTGGTATTAATCACCTCTATGTTAATATTAAGAGCCGTTTTGATATCGTTATATATAACTCATTAGATTACTTACAATGATTGCACATTACAATGTTAATGATAGAACTAATATATTATAATTTTTTAATATTAAACAAAGACCAGATCGCGTCAAATCAATGAAATTATTGCACAATAAATATAGTATAATAAAATAAAGCATTTCATATTTTAACAATTAAAGAAAGGAAAATAATTTATTTAATAAAATTGAATGAGTTTTATCAATGACATCAATGCTTACATATGGTTGCTACGTTCGTTCTATTGTGTGTGTTTTTCATTACATCAAAAAATATATAATAATCGTAAAGCATTTGCTCTGGTCGTAGAGCATTGAATCAAAACCGGATAATTCTGCGAATGACATGTGTTGAGACATAGAGAAGGACGATTTATTTGCTAAGTACTGTTTATTTGCTAAGTACTGTTTATTTGATAAGTACTGTTTATACATTGAACAAAAAAAGATATGGAGCGAGGTTTAAATAAACTGTAAAAACGTGTTTCATAGTCGATGCAATGTAAAAAGGTTTTAAATAAAATATTTATACTAATGTTCACGAAATACCCTTCTATAGATGTTTTTTTAATTGGTTTGACGCATCAATATAATGTTTGAGAAAACCAAATATAAAACGACCGCGAGTTACTAAATTCCCTACTGCGTTCAAAATTACTATTACCAGTTCATCAAAACGTCTAACGTAATTACCACAATTGGCAGCCGCCCTGAATACGTGCTTCTGAACGTCAGATAATAATTATGATACCATTTTGTGAAATGCAAGGCTTTATTTATAAAAGAGAGGGGACATACAGACTATATCTTAAAGCGATGTTTTAAAAAAAAAACGAGTTAGTGTGTAAACCAATAGAGAGTAGGGCAGCACTGATTGTTTTGATTTTTTAGTTTTAACCGAAATGTTAGCATGTTTTGTCTGAGAATAATTTTAGAAGCATATGTAATGATAGCATTATTTAATATGTAGAATATAACATTTAACATATTTAATCTTTATTTGTACATATCTTGACAATACAATCATGACTATTATACATCGTTCTATGATATGACCATATTGTGCTCAAAATCAATGTAAAAAAACATTCGTATGTAGTGTGACATTTTTAATGTTTATTTATATTGTTATTATAGAAGTTGCTCAAGTTTGACCAAATATGTGTAATAATTTTTTTTATGTATGTTAAAACCTAAGCCTTAATATAGACATATTTCACTTACTTGGTAAGTTACATAAGGCGGAAAAGATGTATTCAATCGGATGACTACGAACGTTCTTACCACCTTTTATTTATCATATGTTTTTAATGCATCGCCAATAAGAATGTAAAAAGTCTTATTTTGTTTTTAAGTTTACCAATAAACAATATGTTGAAATATTTACATACTTTAAATATATGAATTTGATTGATTGATTGAATTTTTAGCGTCATCTTCATGTCATCGAGGGCTAACAAACGATCAGTTAACCTAACCACTATTTACTTGGATCCTGAACGGTTAACCAGTACTCGAACATACCCCATCTCTGCAAGTAACTGATACCTTTCCCACTTAAATCAGCGGTGAGAGACAACGATAATGAGAGGGAATATCGTATTTCAATCATCACGGAGACTGTTGCCGGCGTAACATTAAATTTCGACCCCATGATGAGTGATCAATTTTTAACATTGAAAACTGACCCCGACCGTTAATTAATGATCCATCCACACGTGAATAATTGACCCTCGTTTAAATCTGATCACAAACAGTTGGAAACTGACAGAATAGTCGGCCGAAATACATTTCAACTTTAAAAAACTTATATTATAAATTTGGATGTTCTTATGGATAAAAAGTATGAATTAAAACCGGAAAATGTTGGTATGCGGTATATATAAATATGGCCGGTAGGCTATAGATACGCTGTTTTATTGGTGATAATATGTGTGGTATCGGAATGGTGTGTGTTGGAATTGCTTTTCGTTAGTGTGGTTGTTGTTTCACAAGTTAAGAATGCGACGAAGCATCGGCGTCACACCTTAGGTTAAAATTATGCAAATATCCTCAGTATCCACCTACTTGATTGATTTGAAACTTCACGTCAGTGTTCAGTAGTTATCCTCGTCACAGAGAAGATTGAAAACATTAGACTTAATCTGATTTGCAATTTGCTTTGTTCCTGCAATATCGTAGGGCTGATCCTTAACGGTGGTGTAGCTGCGAGTTACACAAAACACTGTACATGGTACGCTGTACATGTCCTCCCCGCAACACACACATACACACCGGTGTTGCTACACGAAGGCACTGTACTTTTCCCAGAAAAATAAAAGTCCCTAAGTAATTGATATATGTTTTACAAAGAAAAATACACACAAAGCCCCTGATAATGCACCATTGGTCATCTACATTTTAAAACAAACATGGCAGAGTACCTCAACCCCCATCCAAATTTCTAGACCTGCAGGTTTACTTTGACCAAGCTAGGCCCCTGTCATACAAACACCACCTACCCAAATTTGCAGAAGTGTAGGGGGACACTCTCCTCTACATCTCAACTCGTAGTACTGGGAGTGAAACTCGATTAAGATTCACTTTTTTTTTATACATCTTACAGTTTAGTCTTAAGTTTCTTGTGTGTCTGCGTGTGTGTTTCTTTAATAAAGGGTTTTAAAGTTTAAGTTAAAATAAACAATTTTTGTAGTAAATAAATATCATACCCCTCCATCGTAAAACTCACTAGAATGCATGATTAGATTCTTAACGTCTTGACTCGCATTGTATTGGGTTTGATACTTGTTTGAGATTCGCTTTCAAATATATCTAAGTGTGTGTGTGTTTCAACAAAAACCGTGACGCTTAAAAGTAAAAGAAAACATTGGCGTAGATAAAAATCATATTTTCTAAGAAAGAGTAGAATTCAGCCGTTAAGTGTTTAAGATATCAAACATTCAAGTTTCGGAACCGTTCCCCGTATCCCAATAGCGGGAGTAGAATAAAATTACCACCACCAGCGGGAGAGGGTCACCCTTCACACATAATATCCCCAGGTTGCCTCTCCTCAATAGTTCTTACGCTCACTAAAGTATCGTTTACTTACACAATATCTATAATTATTCTTAGTTACCAAAAATAGCAAGCCGTTCTTTTAAAAGGAAATTTTATCAATTAATATAAAAACAGTATCTGGCATTTTTGTGTGTAATAAATGTATAATAGATGGGTGTTGGATATTTAATGTCGATTGGAAAGCTGACCATGCTTATGTTTAATTGTTGCAACATTCGACATCAGTCATGTGATGTTTTGTTTATATATAACAAACCGTTAAAAAAAGACACCATATCTGATCAAAATTTAACACTGATCAGTTTTCAATGACTGTTTTGATTGAATTTAATATTGAAAAATGACCCTTGGGATCATTTTTCAACGGAGTCAAAATTTAATGTTACACCGTCCGGGGATTCGAAATCACGACCCCTGGATTGATAGTCAGATGCGTAACCGACTGAGCTAATTGGCATATAAATTTGAATAAACGATATGACTTATCTAGATATAAGCGACACATGGTGTCACCTCAATTGCCTGTATGTTTTGAACCTATTTATGATTATAATATACAGATACATGTATATACAAATATATACCAAATTATATAAATATATGGTTATTTGATAGTGTCTGTTAGCCATATTGTCCTGTTTAATAGTGTGTTTAACTTGTATCGTGTTTAGTTATATACTTATTTTATTGAATTTATGTTATGAACATTGCATCTATTTGATATTAGTAACATTGTACAATACCATTTTATGTAACTTTATACATGTACGTAATGTAAATAAAGCGTTTGTTTACAAGAGTGTCACTCCTATTGAAAGTGCCAGCACTAATGAGCTTATGTGTAAATCTTTATACTTTTCTAAAACTATAGCATTGCCAGGCGTCAGGCTGTTAGACATTCGGTACCCCTCAATTTAACTATCTGCTGGGTCAGCATCAAGATTGGAGATAATCTCATACCTTTTATTAACACATTAGCCATATCGACGTCTGAACATTCGTCATATTTGTCTGGAGTCTCCAATTAACATAAGCCTGCATTGATTAGCGTTTCATTATACTTATAGTATAAATGAACCTAATTTGTTGGCTGTAATGTGATTTTACTGAATGTGTAAAATTTGAATATTTTACTCAGCGTTGAGCTTGCTTGAACGATATCTTACTCGTCTTTTATTTTAAACATTGTGAAACATGCTTGTCCTTTTGGATCAGACAATATTAAGAAATATGTTTTCTGATAATGACCTTTACTCATTGTATGTATGTCGTTTTTACGTCAGATATTTGAATATATATGTTTAAAAATAACATAAAATGTGTTTCACACATATCAAAATCAATTTTTGACAGTTTCTTTTCTTTAATCTCAATAAGATACTAAAATATAGTGTGCTTGCTAAGTGTAACTCTTAAAATGATTGTCACTTTTCAAAAACGTTATTTGCGATGTAATAAAAAGTTAATAATTTTATATATCTCTTGGATTTTTTTAAGTTACCTTTATCAACGTGATCCAAAGAATGTCAGAAAAATATCTCGTTCAATTAAGTACAAGTCAGATAAGCAGCGTAGTAATAAATCAAAGATGCATGTACGTATGCGTAGTCAATGTAGAAACGATGCAGTTGATTTAGTCGAACGCATTCCATCAGTTTTGATATAAAGTACTCATCACTTCAGATACCTATAGATATGATCTTGTTAATTTAACGTGGGTGGCATATGTCTCAGAAAACATGACAACAGTTGCGTTATTCATCATAAAGACATCAATTAAGTATGTATTTTTGTCTTTGTCTATGTGTGTAGTAACATGTAGTACTCGAATAAAAGTACTTACTTAATATATACTACCTGACATATTATTACCTATATCTAATCATATCGCCCCATTCCAAGTACTTTCTTATTTCATATACACTTGGTACCTTATTGCACCAATAGGACGATTTTATTTCGGGCATATTTCCCAAAAAATATATGTCTTTTTTTCTGAAACATTTGCCGAAAAGTCTACTAAATTATGTTAAATTTCATGAATTTAATTTGAGAATGAAATAATTTTAAATTAAATTATTGATTTAAATCATATTTTGTTACAAATGTAATATTCAATGCATATTTATAATGATCTCTTCTTTGCTTGTTTAAATTTTGATCTATGCTTAAAATGATTGTATTTCCAGGACATATATCATTGTGTGCGTGGTTTGAGCCAAATTTGGGTTCATTTGGATAAATATTAAAAATATTACCAATCATTGTTAGTTTACATTTACGGTGATTTTTGACTAAAGTTTTTTTTGTGAAACGCAAGCCAACATGTACACAACATGATATATTTTAATCATATCGAACATGTTTTCTTTTTAATTTAAACTAATAGTTGCGGGTACAACCGAATATAATTATTATACAAATGTAAAGTGAAAACACGAATAATAACTATATTGTTTTCATTTTTAGCCGGACTTTATGCCCAAGGCATATCCTTGCTCATGACGTAATGATCAAGCTTTGTTGTGTTGATCACTGCTAAAATGATCATACATAACTGGGACTACTTTTTATTCCTCGAATTACATATTTTCATGTATCTAATATAAGCAAGCAGAAACAAATTAAACAAGAATAATGTATAACGAACATTGCATTATGCCATTTTTAAAAAAAAATGTTGCATAAAATAAACATAACGCTGCAAAAGTATTAATGAAATTACGAAGGCGTATAAATATTCATTTAATCGTATGAATATTCATTTAATCGTATGAATATTCATATAATCCCGGCTATCGGTATTGTCAACCAGACGTTTCTCCTTTGCTTTCACGAATTGAATGTCGTTTGGTACAGCAAAGTCAATGATTCATGAATGGAATAAAATGTGTGTCAAAAGTGTTTACATTTACAAGAACTGTAATGATCTTGAAAATACATCTTGCCGACATGAAATTGAAAGATAAATAACTATAAAAACGTACAGTCAAGCAGCATAGCGTTCAACTGTTAAGACCTCACAAACAGTATACTCGTCTGAGAACGGAATGGAATACATTATGTTTGTCTTTTGAAACAAATTGTGATTATTTTTACGTTCATTTTACGTGACAGTTGCTTGTTATGTCAGTTATTGGCTTGCCTTCTCTTTGATAACGTACTCGTAGCTGAGTATTGAAAAATAAAACATATATGTCATTAAGTAACAAAACGTATCAAATGTATATAAACATTAAAGCACAGTGGGTGAGCCAGTACGCGCTTTTTGTCACCTGTGAAAAAAATGGACGTGCTTTTTGGCAACCTATGTATAGTGTACGTGAAGTATGAGGATGTCGATAGTGAAACTAAAAGTATTTCAATATGGCCATGCGTTTTCAGGTGTAAGAATGTGTTTATTACGTAAACGTGACTGACATTTGAATATTCAATATCAGTTTGTTATCTAAAATGTTTATTAACCTTTACTGTTTACGTATTATTAATATTAACGTGGTAAGTTTTATTTTCAAACGATATTTTATGCCATATTTTATCCGATTGATATAAAGCAATATACGATATCACTTTTTTATAATATCTATCAAAAGCTGTTATTTTTGTATCAATCGGATTGTTATTTTATTTTTTTTGTTGTATTACACATTACATATAATTTTGATGAACAAATTGCAGTGTAAAGTTTCAGTGTATGGTAATTTATGAAACGTTATCTAGTGTGTGTAAAATATGTTAAATTTGTGTATTAAGAGATGGTGATCGTTTCATCACAATATTGTATTCCTTTCAAAAGTAACTGTCAAATATCTGAACTCTTTTTGGCAACCTTAAAGTTCATTGACTTAGCTCATTCAAAACCTTTTTGTCTGTAAAACGTGTTTTACTCTGTCAAAATTTAAAAGAAAGGCATTGTTTCCTTAACGCTACACATATCAGATCCCTTATACATAATGTACATGTATGTATATGCCACTAAAATTGTATTTATAAAAGTTGAAAAAACGTTTACTGAAACATGAGCCTTGAACAATAATAAAACAATAATAAAATATGGTGCAGTGAAAAGTGTTGTCTATCAAGCACTCGACAAATCAAAATATTATAGAAATGATGACAGCTTCATATTGATTTGCCATCATGGTGGATGCAAATAGTTTGTTTTAAAACTAAGTATTTCTGTGTATATTAAAGCTGTATGTTGTCAACGATTAAGTTCATTATAAACATTGTTTCATTTAATTAATCTAATGCTAAGCTTAGATTTAAAGAGGGCAATAGAATGCTAATTTTTATTCAGATGTTTGTAAAGATTACATCAACTGTCTTATCTGCTGGATGGCGGCTGTAAAACGTCGCCCATACGTTGATTCAGTATTGTTATTCCTTGAAATCCTGGAAACCGTGGATATGAATAAGTGTAGTTCGATATTAGAATACCGCGGTATTAGGGCATGAGAGCGGTTGAATATTGTAGTATCCCCCCATGAACAGAATAAATAAGTCCGAGACTGCGTTTCTTTTACTTACAAAATTTCTATTTTCGATTGAGGATATATTGCTCAATGTTATTTAGGGGCCTAATAACCAGTAGTTTGCATCGATCAAGTTTGGGAGAACATTATGTAAATCATTACTATTGAAGTAATCTTAAAATGATGTTGTTGTTTTTTTTTAAATCGCGTCAGGTTTATTTAACACGACATGAATGCCGAATTCAATTTTAAGATATATTTGATAAAATGTACAAAATAAAGATGCTATGAAATTATTACTTATGTTTTTCTTTTCGTCTTCTTATAAAACACATTTTTTGATAAACAAATCCAATGATAAATTGACATTCTATGATGATAAAAAATCTTGATAATCGCCAACGCTTGCTTTTCCAGATGAATTGAAACGTTGTGCAGAACAAAAAGTTTGAACTAAGAAATAAGATTTCATTAGCTGATGCAAACACATCACGAGAATTAAAAAAAATAGAACATAAATCTTGATGTTGTTTGTCAAAATATAAACACCAAATAAGCAAAAATTCAATACATTTAATCGACAGTTGGGTTAAATAATATGAAATTCGTTTAGACGTTGTTTAAACAAATCAGAAACTTTATAAGAATCATTTTTAAAAGAAAAACAAAACAACTGTCAAAGATGATCTAGACTATATCAATCAATCATATCCGTTTAGTTGATATATGACTGTATAATTTCATGTCAGTAACTTCCAATTCTTATTCTTCTGCGAAAAATCAATTTCTTCTCGTGATTTAAGACAATCATCAGATATTGCACCAAAACTACTGTCTGATATCCGATATTACAACAAAGCAATCGTAATGTTTCCATCTATTTGTAGTATATAAAAGGTTGTGAGATCTTATAAACGCTTGTCTCTTGAGATCTCGTTAAAACACTCTATATAACTATAATAGACAGTGTCTGACGTATGGCAGACTAGTTAATCAGAATATGCAGATATGAATAATAATTTGACATGTTAGGCAAAATATATAAATATTTTGAATACAATTCATTTGAAAAGAATGCATATGGTTCAGCTGATCAATTACAGGATTTAAAAGGGGTATAGACAAAGGGAGTTAAAGTAATAGAGATACACATATAACGAACTTAAGAGATATATATATATATATTGAGTGAGAAAAAGTAACAGTATATATGTATTTTCAGTTGATTAAAAGAAATCCACAATAGAAATTACGTTCCCAGGCGGAATATTTCTTTACGTTTAAATTAACAGAACATAACATATTAATTGATGAATGATACAGAAGAATAGGTAGATGTGTCCCAATACTGTATAATCATTTAATTTTTTTCGCATTTCCCTTTCCTTGTTGCAGTTACAGTTAAAATTCACTTCATCCAACCCCGAGCTTAAGAAACTAAAATGGATGTAACAAAATTTCTATGTTGAAATCACTGTTGGAAAATATACAAAATATGTTCTGTTGATAACAGTTCCATATGTATCATATTATATCATAATCAATTATTCTTAAATTTTAGACCTACTGAGAATTACAACACTGGATATTGGGACAGTATTTTGATCAGAATCATGACAGGCGACACATTGCGTATTGGATACACTCTTCAGTTCTGCATGTATAAATGACCTAGGTTGATCATGCGTATTTGTTTGTTTCTTTCAATGTATATCGCCATGTTTCTCCATAGACAGAGTGGGATTTGAGTCCTCATCGCTGGTAGCGTAATATAATCTACATGCGTTGGTACAACATGAAACCCTCAGTTCCTTTATCGAGGATTTCGCTGGAGTTCAGAGCGAATGCCACAACTGAAATCTTATGTGGATTAAGATTTTCAAACAACAAACACTTTCTAGCATTTTAACGTTAATTGTCTTTCAAACAGTTGACATTTTATTTTGCCTGCTCTCCATGGAAATATAATGACTATAGAAAACTTTGGGGGCATCCCTGGAACCGCTCTCAGTGAAAAGGCAAGATACTTTTTGGAGGTGAAATAAACTTTCGTATACTGATTTACTGACGTTAAAAATCTGATATGACTCTACGATAATGGTAATGGTTGAACACATTTAACAAGTAGTGTACATTGGATTATCACTTTAAATAATGTTAAGATATTTTCATCATATCTTTTAAAAGATCAAACAAAAACTCTTTCATCCTATCTAAGACAACAAAGTGTAAAAACATTTTAAGATGTGTTACACATGGTATGATATATCGCCCAATTTCGAAAAATATAGAAAAACAATGTTATACCACCATAGAAAAATTGCTACAAAATAAACTCCAACCCAAAATAACTTTAAAATAGTGCGTATTGAACTACATATCTTACTAGGAATATTCGGCGAGAATATTCCTAGTATTAGGGTTATTTGTGCCCCACTTCGATGGCGGTAAAAGTGTAAGTTCTTTATTCTATGGTAAATAAAAACAGTTTGCATGCTATCATTTATCATCGAAGGACTCAATGAAAGAACTGTAACTTACATTTTAATGTTTGTTAATCTTTGCACCACCCAAGAGTCATGTGGCATATAAGAGATTTGTTTTCTATTCAGTGTTTATACTGTTGACAAAGTGAAAGTGGACGTCAGAAATGATGTATTCATAACCAAGTTACAAGGCATCAATGATTTTTCTAAATTCACATGGCAATATGACAATGCTTTTAACATGTTTAAACTTAATAAAAAATGACATTCAACTCACACCAACGAGCAGTAAAATGAGGAAAATATATTATTAAAGAGAAAGAAACCGCCATCTGTACGTCTCACACACCAATTAATTTTGTACTGTTCTACATATAGAGACATGCACTTCTGGAACACTGGATACATTACCAATGGTTCTAAAAGTGCCTTATTCCCATAGATAGTCCTCTGTTGGTCCAAATATGCAGAAAAAAACATGGGGTTGACCAGGTTGCTTTTTCACAATTTCGATGGTTTGATGGCACCCCTTCATTTTTGACAATTCTGCCCATTTGTTGCAGTGTATCACTACGCATCTTTAAACTGTTATAGCATCATCAAACAGTTCCCAGGGTCACCCAAACTTTGCAGAAATCATGAAAATGTTCCCATATGCACAAAGAAATATGACATTTTATGCATTTTTAAAAAAAAAATTACCCAACCGCTTTACACAGCTCTAATTTCTTGGGCGTAATAATCTTGCTACCGTCATGCAAGGGAGGTAATTGTTCAGTGAGACCTGTATGCGACTACTCCACAGAAGGATTACCTGTTTCCACTGGTGGTTCTATGCTTAAATGATATTTAGTCCACATGTACCTTATTCTGAACGTAAGTGCAAAACCATCAGACAAACACATAATAATATAATCTGCAAGTCATCAAAATCTATTCATGGATTAGTTGGTTTATATGAATGATGCTGTGCTCTTTTCTGCCAGCATGGATGCAATAATGAATTTGTTCGCTATAATTATGATAACAACATAATAATGTTTTTTACTGACTTTTGCGCACTGATATACAGTCAAACTTGTTTTAAGCAGTCAGTTAAGGGAGGGAGCAAAAGTGGCCTGTTAAGATAGGTGGTTGCTTAATTCAAGTTTATTTGCTCAGAAAACATAGAAATTGGAAATAGCAAATGTGGCTGTATCAAACAAGTGGCTGCTTAATAGAGGTGGCCACTTAAACAGGTTTGGTTGTAATTAAATGATGCTTATTGGTCTATTACGGGACAAATGATATAATTTTATGCCTATAGTTTAGATATTTAGGGTTTAGAACATTGGGATTGTCCTTTGAGTTAAATGATTGACGATCCACTTATTAACAATATAAAAGGGGACTTCGACCATCAATACACTATAATTTATGAACCATCTAAACTAAGAACACAGTGACAATCGTTAAAGCTATCGTATGTTCGTGTGGTATAATAAATCAAAGGACATATCAACCAATAGTGTTATTAGTTGTAGAGATTGCTCACCCCATGATACAAAACTGTAGTGACAGTACTATTTTTAAACATCTATAAAATAAATGTTAATCTATTTTTAAATATAAGGGTTACAAAAATGCATTTTGTTACGATAATTATATCATAGGTAATGGCCATCCGTGACCTAGAGGTTTAAGGCACTGCACCAAGATCACTTACCTCTCACCGCTGAGGTCGCTTGTCCGAGTCTCGCTGAGGCCAAAACTTTGCGAGTTACTTGCGGTAGGTCGTTGGTTCTACTCAGATATATTCAGAGGTCTCCATCCACCTGTAAAACTTAATATACCATATAAAACCTGAAATAGATGGAAAGCGGCGTTGAACTCCATTAAAAAACTTTCACAAGTGTACATTTTGTTGGATACATGAACTCGAGTAAACTCGATTTCAGTAACACCGCGACTCTTCTTGAAGATTGATTTTATTTTGAGTTTGTGCATATTGTTTTGAACACCTGCATCTCTCGGCCCTTGTTCTAATTCGACATTCATTCTAGCAACTTCTATCATGTAGGTTAGTTATACTTTGTTTTAACCTGTTTTACACTAATTTAAATTTACTTCATTGTTTACTGTATTTGCATTATCGCCTGATTTTATACTATTTCACTTTGTTGCCCCATCTAAATAAAACTGATAATGTTGAAGATAGATACAAAATCAAACCTGCTCAACTGCTGTCAATGGTCTATAAGCTATGGGGTCCTCCGTGGCCGAGAGGTCCAAGTCGCTGTCTCAAGGTTACTAACCTCTCTCAGTTTACGTCATGAATTCAAGACCAGATTTATCTCAAACATATATTCTGAGGAAGGTTGTTGATTGTTTGTGAAAGGACGGTCGTTCTTCTCAGACTCAAGCACATAAGTCTGAGATTTTCTTCACCAATAAGACTGGTCGCAATATATAATATGTAGATTATTAATAATGGCGTTATACAATATCAGTTATTTTTAAAATATCTTTGTTTGAAACATATATTATTTCATGACAAAGAGATATTAACCATTATTTCATTACAAGTATTTGTTTATAAATCCAAGCTTAATTTAGACTTTGGGTTAATATATAGCAAGCGCTCTTTTGTTTGTATTTAATTTCGCGCGTTCTTATCACAAATGGCAGACACAATATTGAAATGAAGTCAATACAACATCAAATATAAACAAAAAACAATAGGGTGTTCTGGATTGTGTCATTCGTATAATCTCCGTCTGCAAACTTGTGAAAGACCGACGAGCTATATCATTTTATTGGCAATTGACTATTAAACATGACTAGAACAATACAGAGCCTGGCGTTATAAATATTCGTTTTGCATGTGCATGTGTGTGAGCACGTACACATTCGTATTACATTCTCGCCCTTTTGACCTCATTATACTTATCAATTCAAACATTTGTATTACAAATAATTGAGCAAATTGTGTTTATATGATACAAATTATATTGAAAAATGTAGCTTAATTTTAAATAAATACACATTTTCTGTACCCCCTTTTATAGCTTTTACAATCAACATTTTAATCATGCATGCTCTTTCAAAATTAATCATCATAAAATATAGTTCATCTATAATATATTTCTATCAAAATGTTTTTTTATAAAATACATATACTTTGGATTATGAATTATATATATGTTTTGATCTATTTTAAAATTGGGCCAAAAAATGGCCTTTAACGTATTTAGTTATTTGTCAGGCCTGTAGAATTCAAATAAAAAAATAATCTTATTTATATTTAAAGTAAGTGCCACATCATATTTATTTCATTAGATATTATATTACACACTAACTCCGCTATTAGTAAGTGATTGTCGTCTATCCAAAGTCACCCTTGCTCTGATTCCGTGAAACACCGCTCTCACGTATGATGGCTGAACGATGTTCCCATTAGATTGACTGTTTTTTCTACTTACGATGAATCTAATTATTTCATATTTATTACACAATATTACATGTTATAAACTTTACTAACAACAGTCTTACGTGTTTTTTTGCGGAGGTCGTGAAACATCGGGCAGTGCTTTGAGGCAACTTTGTTATTTTCCCGTTTCTGACACATTCAGTAAATTTTACAAAATACAATTTAAGCTTGCTTTCAAGGATGTTACATGTTTAACCATCCACTTAAACAAACTAGATTAATCAAGTTTTATTTGTACGTGCTTACAAAAGTTCTTGCTATTAGACAGTTTATATTCATCGATCCAACGATTAGTGGGACAGGGGAGAATCTAATGCCGGAAAAACGTGCGGCCCAACCACATACCTGTATATGTAATAAAAGATAAAATATGTTTAAACCAAAAATTGATCCAAAACCAACAATTTAGATTTATTGTTTTGAAATTATTCATATTTTGTGGTAATTTAAATTTAGAGTATATTTTTCTAATGGAAACATGGACATGCAGGCTTAAACAAAAAGGAGTAGCAATAAATGCATGTATTAACAAATAGAGGAGGCCAACTTTGTCAGGTGACCTGTATGAATAAATTATTTCTCAACTGATGTAAATCATTTAATATCTTATCAAAATTACTAAAAATGTTTTCGAAGTGGTATAAGTAAAATTATATATCAAATGAAAACCGATTGCGAAAGATAACAATGCCATAGCTGGAACAACACAAATGAAACATAAAATGATAACGTGATACTCGTACATTAAATCAATGACGTGTTTGCAACCTGCTATTCAGTTAGTGGAGTGACTTTAAACTAGCATTGCTGGATCCAGGGATAGAGTACCAAAATATTACTCACAACGACAAAACATTCAGCCAACAATTTGAAGTGTAATAAAGTGCAAAAGTTTGCCAATACTTGCGGAAATAATATGTTTTAAGTTTTTTTTCTCTTGCGGGTATATTATTTCATTGTTTGATAGACGTCTCGGAACAAAAAGTTACTAATTGAAGCTACTAACACCAAATCCCCGCTTCATGGAAAGATTTAAATTTGTTATTTGGGAGCTCAATAAAGTATGTTATAAACATCGCAAGGATTGGTTTATTTGATTAAATAATTACAATTTCTTTTGATGTTCTCAACTTGTTTGCGGGACATCTTTCATCTATTTGATTGTTGAAAACGTTTAGGCTAGTAAATTATCTAGTTCAAATAACGGAAAGTCAGTTCGATGTTCAAAGTGCGCTGCAATTAATCAATTAGCACATCGGACGTATAAAGTATCCATTTGTGGTTCGAGCTGTAACCATTGTACCGTTTCACCGGAAGTACTTTTATATAGTGATCATACTGCACTAAATGACACGTTGCAGGTCATTGCAATTGTATTATTTTATATACGGATATAGAATTTTCAGCTAGAATGAGAGGGTAGGACCATTATAGACTCAGACGTTTGCTAAATTCAAATGTGTTGGAAGCAAACTTAAGGTAACTCCTTCCAATTCTTTTTTAAGCGAATCCTAGTAAGGTCTGGTCCTGTATTCACAAACAATCTCAACTCGAGTCGGCACGCAAGCTGAAATGATATATAAACATTATTAGACAACTTATGTAAACTATTTGCTTTTGAAATGTTGTTATACTTATGTATAATATCATTATAGGTGATATCAATATAATATTTATGCATGTGCAATTTCTGTCAATCATCGCAGTATGACGCCAAAATCTCAAAACATAGCCAAAGATATTTTCATTCGGTCTCGACATTTTACGCTTGAAAACCGAGGTATACGAACACTGAGTTATGAGTCAGTATTGATATTACACTAGGTTAATATTACACAAATTAACACTGATTGACCTTAAATGTGATATGTTATAAACCTACGAATAATAAATGAAGCGATAAGTATTCTTGCAAACGTGACTATCTTTATCATATGTCATAGAATCAAACAACACGCATTAGAAAAAAACTTTAAATAGACCGAGCCATTGCTAATCATGATTATACCGGAACGTTATTTGAATTAATTGTTACAATTATATGTGGTAAAATAATACATTTGAAGCTCGGAATGCAGCCAAAAGAAGAAAATATAAGCATTAAATGTATTGAGTCTGTTAATGATGGGCTACGAAACACGCACTTTTATTATCCTCTCTGGCACCGGATTAATTTAATTTTTACAGTGAAACAAATGTTCATTATTTTATTACTAAAAAGCGTAAATATTTGATATTTTTCTTAAATCTTACTTCTATAAGCTTATGAATGCTATCAATATTTGAAAGTAATTGAAGACCCTTGTCAGGCATTGCATCAAAACTCTGTCAAATATCTGACACAGTAACAAAGCAATCATAGTTTTCATCTATCTTTAGCTGATGAATCATTGTTTGAACATATTGGCGCTTGACTCTGGGGTGGGTTTCATTTAACCATTCTCTATAACTGCAACAGACAGGTTATCTGTAGTACAGCAGACTAGCTTATCAGAAGTCGACAGCCACACGTAAACGTTCTGTTCTTGTATTGTATTATATATTGATATTATATATTTTGTTCACTTAATTGATTGATTAAATATTTGGTGTCATTTTTATGCCATCGAGGGCTAACAGACGATCACTTAACCTAACCACTGTTTCTTGGGATTAACTATTACTCGAGCACACCCCATCTCCGCAAGTAATTGATAACTTTCCCACTTGAATCAGTGGTGAGAGACGAATGATAATGATACACGATGTCGTATATCAATCATCACGGAGACTGTTGCCGGGCGGGGGATTCAAACTCACGACTCCTGGATTGATAGTCAGACGCGTAACCGACTGAGCTGATCGGGCACGGCTTGTTCACTTAAAGAAAAAATGAAATGGTTTTAGAAACAAATATTTAGTAAATATGTTGCATGGTGTTTAGCGTTGCTTTCAACATTTCAGTTCTATCGGGACAGTGTCTACTTGAGACAGTATTTTAAGCGCTGCCAAACTGGAGCATCATATCGCATACACGTGTATGAAACCTAACCCAATCATCTTAAACTGATTACTGACACCGGACCGGCAAAATCAAGAGCTATCCTTTAAATGTTGAACGCCAAGCGAGGAAGCTTTTCTTACCATTTTTGAAGTCTTAGGTACGACCTGGCATGCAAAGTGGACGCTCCACCCCCGCAGATCACTGCTATGGTTGGGCGAAAAGCAAAGTGAGTAGGAGATAACTAGAAAGTGAGTTATCATATAAGTTTAACTTTTACATTATGCCCATATATGTGATACGTATTGACTAAACCTATATTGTTTATATATATATATATATATATATATAAACATGTTTAGTTAAAAACGTGTATTTCAAGAACCCTTAAAATGTAGATGTATATATTTCAATACGCCTGATATACTTCTGAACACGCCTACTTAGTTAAAATCCATTTTCATAATTCATAATTCATAGTGCACTGATAGCTGAAGAGGTAATTTACAAATTAGCTGTTAATTGTCTCAACGCTAAGCCTATGATATATGCAGTCGGCTAGTTAGTCTGAAAACCTCTTAAATAGTTTTCACTGTTATACAATTCTGTTACTAGATTGTATGAAATTGTATTACTATCGGATGATTTAAGATCCTCGTCAAGCAGTGCCTCAAACACCGTCATATGTCTGACAGATGAACGAAACAATCTCAGTTTCTGTATATAAATGGTTTATAAATCTGTGTTTGGTCATATCACCTCTTGCTCTTGAGAGCACATTAAAACATCCCATATAACTTCAACAGACAGTGTCGGACGTACGGTAGACAAGTAAATCAGAAGTCAATTGATAGACATAAATGGTTATTTTTTCTTGTATTGTAAAAAGTATTAATCTATTGTATACAATATACTAGGGACGATGCGTCGGTCGAGAGAACAATGAGAGCAATTCATCAATAAAGAAGGAAAACGAGAGCGACGAACATTGACAGACGTACATGTACGTACAAAACGAACGTTACGAGGTTAATTAACACTTAAAAATGTTTTTCATAAAAATAAAATCAAAAAAAAATCTCCCTTACCCTAATGTCACAGACCTATATCTTTAAACCTAATTGCACTACAAATGAAAACGGCTAAAAAAACCAAAAGGAATGGCGTTTAAATGGAATAAAGTGAATATTTCATAATTGCACACATTTGAATATTAGGGTGTTAATGTGTTAACACCACAATACCGTTCTTACCCAACAATGGCATTTTGTACAGACAAATAACCCCTTAAAGTACCTGTGGGGATATACGAACAGACAGACATATCTAAACAAGTAACCGAAGGTACTGCTGTTGTACAGTCTTTACATATTCATCATGAATAAATTAATGTTTAAACTTCAAAAAATGCAGATATTAGTTATACAACCAGTAATATCGCTGATTGAATGATTAAACAACGCATTTTACCAGAATGAACATAACGACTACGTTTGGAGCATTTCACTAGAAGTCAGACTGGCTTCACGTTTTTATTATTTGGTATAATGACGGTAACAGTTGCAGACTGGTTCAGCGAACCATTATCTCGATAACTGTTATCTTAATTAAGACAGGCGACTGATAAAATACTTTGTAGATAAAGAAGACAAGCGTATCCGTTAGTGTTTCATCAATTACTTAGAAATAATACTTATCTCGTAATTGTAGAGCGATTGACAATATTAAACATTTTTTTCTTTATTTTTTGCTAAAATTCATTTCATTTCAATTTGATAATGTGGAAGATATGATTTCATATGCTCAACCGGTCCCGGTAAGCTCAGTCGATATTATGACCAACAATCAACTATCCAATAATCCGACTATCAAACCATGGACCGTGAGTTAGAAGAGTATCCTTTTTAATCTCAGAGTGCAACCGAAGAAAAGAAAATAACAACACTTAATACACTTTGTGATTTTAAAGAAACGGATACGCTAAAATGAGTTCGGTTTTATTGAGTCAGTTATTAACATCGAATACGAAAAAAGCACTTCGGCTGAAGACGTAACACCATTTGGAGGTTAATGAACATTTTTACGTTATGTTATCCATTTGGCTATCGACTACCTGTTCTTCTTTATTGGGTTTAATTATTATTATGAATACAAGTTACGTTTTTGGTTCCGTTAAAACAGTCTATCGTATTGTCACCCACCAGAACGAAGAAACTAACCGTTCATTTAAATGTAGCATTAATAATACATTCTTACACACATGGATCGTTTTTATTTTGACATAAATGTGCTATAAACAGCTAATATCATTCCATTTCCCTTTATTAAATAACGCCAAACGATGTTTCTACAGTTCGTGTAACATTCAATTTTGCAAGTAAAAGCAATAAAAGCCAAAGTAATGAAATGTAGTATATTTTTTATAACAATATGAAAATAATGTATTTGTCTGACGTTTTATTTTTTAATGTCTATTGCAAATGTGGTGGGAAGCTAATATCAAATTTATCACATTTTATTTGTCCGACTGTAGATAACTTTTAACTAATCATAAATATGTTCAACATCCAAAACATATATAAGTACTGCAGTGGCTGAAACCAAACGCAAATATGCAATAAATACCAATTTAAAATTTTATGATTTTTATTGATAAAGTTTTAAATGTTATTGTATTCAATACATTGTTGCTATTTTTATTTACTCATTTCTTGTTTTATTAGGTGGCGATTGGAAAGAGAGAGGTTGGAGGCATCCGTTTACCAGATTTAAGCTCTCCAATGACGGTTTTAGGGCGGTGTTCTATGCTGTAATTTCTTTATATACTACATTATAGATATATTTCTTATTGTTTTACTTTGCTGCTGTTTTTGTTGCAAAGTATGTAACGGTATATATATTATTGGTCAACATTAATTGTTACCACGAGTAAAATAAATACTTTGTTTTCACATTGTACTGTATATATTCAGAAATAAAATATGTTTAAACTAAAGCAAAATCTTATCTTTTATTATACATAATCAATAAGGACACTTTTCTATATATATAGTCAATTAAAAAGATATCGGAGATAAAGGTAAAATTCGTATGCAGCTTTATATGACACAAAAATGTATTACCATGTCTTGAATAAGTATTATTTAGTTTACTGTTAATGTTTTTAAAATATGTTAATAAATCAAAAAGTGTTGTCACGTGGTAGTTTTGCACAACAACGTATTTTGGTCCCCTCCCTTAAAGATATTACTTTTTGTAAACATTCAGCTAAAATGTATTATGCAAGAGATACATAAATAAATGTATTACTGTATTTTGTTAATACATATATATAAAATATTGAATAAATAGGATGTACAGAATTAATGTAACTTATTTCAAGTAAGATAGATTATTCATTTCAACTTTATCTGTTTTGATTGAAATAAATATATTGTCCAACACTGAACGTTTATCTAATTGTTTTGCCTTTCATTTTACATACCATTAATGAATATATTATCACACTTTCTTTGATCACCAATGTAACTACTCGTATTAAAATATATCTATAACTTTAATATCTCTTCTGTCTTACTTTAAATATAGCTCATTTCGTTGTTTATAACTTCGGTCTATATATACATGTTAAGTAGCCATACTACAGTATTTCTTTTAAACTCATGCCGGGCCAGATTAGCTCAGTCGGTAACGCGTCTGACTATTAATCAAGGGGTCATGAGTTCAAATCCCCGCCCGGTAACAATCTCAATGATAATTGATATACGACATTGTGTCTCATTATCATTCGTCTCTCACCGTTGATTCAAGACGGAAAGTTATCAGTTACATGCGGAGATGGGGTGTGTTCGAGTACTAGTTAACCTTTCAGGATCCCAGTAAACAGCGGTTACAAGTAAGTTAACTGTTAGCCCTTGCTGCCATAAAAATGACGCTTAATATTCAGTCAATCAATTAAACTCATTCAAATAACCTAATTTTCTAATTTTAAAATTATTTTCAACGATATATCGAGGAAATCGCTTTGGATTATATACATACTTATGTAAATTTTGTTTAAATGAAACAGTTAACATAATGATAGCAAAGTGATAGTATATTCGTTAATGTATGTATGACCTCTAAACTGACACTGGGATGTAATAAAAATATATTCATATCATTCTATAAGTCTATTTAAATAATATCCCTCTTAAGACCAAATTTAAAAATATCACACCATCATGTTATGGTAAATAAACATAGACAAGGCATCAGCTATATTATAAACATAGACAAGGCATCAGCCACGTGTAAAGAAATATTGTACTACACTATACGTACTGCATGTGTTTTACTTCAGTAAGAAATAGTACTGCTATGCGTCTGACACAATAACAAACCAATTATTAGTTTCTTCAACTGGAATCATTTACTTATTATATAATAAATCTTTGTTTCATCACAGCATTGATTGACTCTAAAAGTCTCATTTAAACTCCCTTTATACGTCCAACAGACATATTAGCACGTACAATAGACTAGTCCATCAGACACTAATCGAAAAACGTAAATGATTATTCTGTTATTAGTCTAGCAGTTGTATAAGCACGAGTGTTGTGTCGATGGTTCTAGATATGTATTTACCCATTGGTATCAAAGAACAAATGGAATTACATTCGTTGTTATGCTCAGTTGTTTTTCTGTTTTACTAACAGTTCGATTTAGAAATTAGGTTATTATAATACACTGGAAAGCTTTGAAAAAGCACAGGTCATATATTTTATAATCTATTCAAATCTAACCACAATATTTCATTCAAAATTGCAAGGTACAAAGTTGAATATCACGCGAATACACTATATAAATAATAACATAACGAGCGTTAAGATTAACAAACGTACAGCACTATCAGTAACGTATGGTCAAACTACCCAAGTCACACTTCTACTTCCGTGTGTATGACCCATTTACACGTACACTTGCGATTCATCTGCGCCTCATAGATAGAATGCTCGTTGCTATACGGTGTTGTGAAGTGTTAGCCCATTTCTGTGTTAGAGCACGGTGCATCTCTGGAACTGTACGTGAAGGAAAGTTGCGCATATAAACCCTGCGACCAAGCTCATCCTAGACATATTCAATCGGAGACATGCCTGAAGACATAGCTGGCCAATCTATGACAGTTACATTGTTCTGTACCAAGTAATATGGTCCATATGTGCAGGGGCATTATCTTGCTAAATATGTAATGTCCACGGGGAATGATGTCGCAAATGGGAGGACCACTGACTGCATATCAAATGTTTATGTAAGATTGAGCATTCACATATCCATTCAACACAACAAACTGTGTTCTGGCAAATTGTGTGATGCAAGCCCGTACCAACACCCCACCTGAGAATACACTGGTCCAGATGGCGTTCCCCACGAACCCTGCAAACGTATGCACGGCCGTTCGCGTGAGTTGAATTAAATTTTGATTCGTCCGAAAATCCAACTAAAGCAGCTATGCATGTCTTCTATACCATCTATCCCATTGTTTGCATACAGCTTTTTGTCTGGCAGTCAAGGTAGGACACTTTTGTGGTCTATGACACTTCAATCCGACTTCTGGTCCATTCTGTGAAGCATTAGCATCAGCCAATTCTGTCTCCTTGTGGTTATTCGGTCTTTGATGGTTCCAGTTGGTTGAATGCGTTTTTCTAGACGTATAAACATTGAATAGTTGCAATTTCAGTGTCTTGCCACGGTGTTATAGCTCATCCCGGCGTGTAACATGCCGATAACCTCCGACCTAACATTTTCTGGTAAGCGCGGCGTACAACCAGTGTGTAACAATAAATCTAGATGTAGGTTTTTTTCGAAATGTAAATTGGTAAATATTAGCGATATTCGGGTCTTGCTTAATCATTGACCTTGAGCGCCACGTGCAAAACATGGAAAAATGAGCTAAACCGTGACAACAACCCTTTCGCATGATATATTAAGGAAAACTGTACGGAAATAGATAGCCAATAAACACGGTACTTTATATAAACAGTATATTACTTTGTTGAATATAGGGGTAGGACTACCAGTAATTTTTCAAAGCTTTGCAGTATAGTAAATTAGTTTGACATATTCTTTCTATCAAAATATCAGACGCCCGACCTTGGTAGCTCAGTCAATACATCCTGAGGTCGTGTGTTCGAATCACCCACCTACAGTCTCCGTGTTATTGATTAGTACTAACAATAAGACTTTTTTCTTTTTTTTCTAACAATGATTCAAGGGTAAAATTTATCAGTTACTTTTGGGTGTGCTCGAGTACTGGTTATCACCCAGTTTCTCAGGAAAAGTGATTAGGTTAACATAATGTCTGTGGTTAGTGTAACATATCGTATGTTAACCATCGATGGCATAAAGTGACGCTTAATATTCAAACAAGCACACAAAAACAGTGTTAACCATATAGATAGGAAAATAAACAAAATAAAAAACAAATGTCGATATAGGTCACCGCCCTGAAACGGTCTGTAGTAAAACACCCACTTTGGAGCCTTAACCAGGATCACAGCATTTGATGTAATTTTCTCTTACTTACATGATATCACGCATGTGTGTATAGTGTATAAACCACAGCGACTAAGGTATATATATATATATATATATATATATATATATATATATATATATATTCATATATACATACAGCATGGCACACTTGACAGTCGTATTTCATTTTTCCACTTCATTTTCAATAACAGATATGTCAGAATTTCAGTAACTTCAGTTTTTTATTTAGAATTTGAATTAAGAGTTTACTATTCAAAAAAGAGTTTTGTGTTTTTACTTATAATGCATTAAGCTAACACTCCTTTCTTGTTACATTCATGACATGACGTGCACTCGTATGCAATTGTAATTATTCGCAATCTTTTCATTTAAAGTAAAGCTGACAGATTCCCTGTTACATATTTCTTTCGCTGAGCTTTACAATTTATAGTAGACAATTTATATGGAAAAAACAATCCTTTTTTATTTCCTATATGATAACTTTGAAATTTGCTTTTCGATTTCCATACTGTCAGTCACATTTACGGTATACAGTTCAGAACGAAATTGCCAAACACAATTTTCAATTGGAAACATCGGGAACTTGTATTCAAAACGACATATTGAGATCAAAATGCAAAACCTTATCAGAAATATTTTAGATTACATTTTAAAGTTTAATATCAACTTCGTCACTATTTGCATTGTTCCTTTGGTTCTCGTTTTCTTTTAAATTTCCTTATTGTTTTAATTATTTCATTAATCTGTATCTAATTATTTAGTCAATTAATAGCATTAGGAAGTTGATGCAAATACTAAAACACAAAACCACCAGATTCCCAATTTTGTGTTAGAAATATTACAATCTCGGTCAAACATAAACTTTGAAAAAAAATCCAGAAGCATTAAACAATCAGATAGTATGGAACGATTTATATATAAAAAACAAAATCTTTTTTTTTATAAAGAAGGACTTTCAAAAGGTATCAAGTACATCTAACAAGTATTTGATAATAGAAAAAAACACATTATATACCTTATAATTTGTTAAAGCTAAGTATGTACTTAAAAATTCAGATATTTTTTAAAATATTATGCTTTGGTTTTAAAAAAAAATATTTTCAGTTTTTTCCAGATAAACAAGTACAGTATACAAAAACAAAAAAGATTTGAACAAAAGAATGCAATTCTTATAAAGTACTTCTCCGAAATTGAAAGCATATCAAAGGTGTGGAAACAAAACATGAAATCAAACAATATACCTGGTAATAATTAAGAAACGATTTTTTTTTGCAACAAATCCCAAACCTAAAAAGTCTAAATAAGTATTTAAACAATAGACAACTAAAAAACACAAAAAAACTATTATAACCAAACCTCATATTAAATGGGAATAAGAAAATACGATCATTAACTTGAAAGTTGTACAGACCGTACCTTTCAGATTACGAATAGATACAAAATTACAAGCTTTTCAATAGAAATATATAATGTTATACCTAACAACAAATTCCTGTATCAATGCAACAGATGTAATACAAATTTATGTGATTTCTGTGCTATGAATGTTGAAACAAACATACATCTACCATGTATTTTAGGCATGTCAATTTTTATGAGCTTTCTGGACACATCTTGAAGTATATCTTAACGAAAAGCAGTTAACAATAAAGTTAAATTATATGGTAAAATCTCTTGGATGTATTAAACGAAGCAGTAAATCAAATTTGTTAAATACTATATTGATTTATGCTAAATATTTTAATAACAAAAACAAGTATGCTAAAAACAACTCCCATACTTTCCATTTTATACATAAAAGTATTGTATATATAACACATTGTTACATTGCTTGATTAAAAGAAAGTAAATATATTATGCAAAACAAACAAATTTGTTTTTTTAATTTAAAAATTATAAAAATAGAAATTTCATTATTGTGAATAGTTTTCAATATCTATTATTAGAATATGTAATTTAAAACTTATTCTGATTATACTTTTAGTTATTAATATAAAATCTTAGCATGCCAGTATATATTATTCACACTAATCTTTTTCTATTATGTTATTAAAATTGTGTTGCTATGTACATATATGTATGTGAATAATGAGAAATAAAATGTTTAAAAATATGTTATTATAAAATAAGTAAAACATATAAGGTGATGAAAAATAGATGAATACGATCACAATCGTATAAAGTAAGTCCAGTCAATTCCGTCATTGGGTACATTCGGAACAGGAAGGTTTACAACAAACTCTGTGACTAAAATACCAAGGGCTACTAAAGAAACCATTTCCGGAACCAATATTTTTCAAACAGTTAGTGTTTTGCATGTAATTCAAAACTAATTGACTGCTTTTTAAAAGCATCCAATGGAAAGGTCTTATAAAAGATGTGGCAATAAAATTGAATGAATGTGTTAATGTAGGTGTGTACGAAATAGGCTTGTGTAATGATTTAAAAGTTCAATATTTGATTGAAAGGATCTACTTAATTTAAGAAACCGCTTAAAGGGTACTAAATACACGGGTGATACCAAATCTCGACCATGTCACAATCGCGAATGTTGTGTGCCTAATAGTAACTTTGATGTTTAAATGTACTCATCTCAATCATTATGCTTTACCATTTGTATATTTAAAAAATGTCTTGAAACTTACTTTATAAATCTTAAACGTGCTTACTGTTACATTCCATAAAAAATACTACTGTGATCATATATATTTTAAAATAATGTGTGGATATATCATTTTTAAAAAAATAACAGGAAAATAAATACCTTTTTTACAAAATGTGTGCATGTTCGGCGATGTTATATCTGATTTTTGCAACGTGTTGAAAATCCGTCACACCTGTAAACTCATTTTGTTCTTGAAAGAAATATATTCCTGTATCGAGTAAAATAAACAATGTATCTGTTGGGTTTTATCTCCATCGTAATGTGTTTAGCATATCATTATAATTGATTAAAAACATGGTTATTTGAAAATTATTTACATTAACTCAGCAGGAATCTGTCAAAAACGGCGATAATCGTCAAAAACAATAAGTTTCAAGACCTCAATTAAAGCAATTTTTCCCCAATATGTTCTTATTAAATATACAAAGGGCAATGCATAATGATTCCAATTGGAATTGACTCTGGGTACTGCCATATTGAAACATCACTGATGCTCGCGACGTTTCATATGGCAGTACCCAGAGTCAATTCCTAAAGTGTGGCTTATATAGCGTTCGACCGCTCATGTGACCAAAAAATTGATAAGATGAACTAACTGTCCTTAAACTGTTAGTGTTATAAGGATACTAATAAAATATGAATATTTCATTTAACCAAAATGCATTTCTATTATTCGGATTAGAAAACTTTTTCTTCACCAACCATAATGATCAAATTTGTTAAACACCATCTTTAAGATTAATATATGTTCCTTGCAAAAATATTGTTTTTACTATTACCAGAGTTTTCTTATAAAATAAACCGAATACTAGTAAGTTATAAAATAAATAATGTTTTCACGATTTTATTTAAAATCAAGTCATTATTCAATGGACAAAAATATATTAGTTATACAATAAAAGTCGCCGTAAGCTAATGTGACAATTTCTTCGTTGTGTGTCTAAATTTTGATCAATATTTACAATGATCGCATTTTCAGGAAATATATCATTTTCGTCAAGTATGATAGAATTCAGTTGACCCGACGTGGGCTGTCAGTCAAACAAATCGATAATCCAATCAGCGATCGATATAAGTTGCTACCTTGACATTTTCCTTAGACAAGGGAACCGTCTGTTAGTAAACACTACGTTGTATTTACTTGAACATAAAACAATAACACCACGTGGCCAGTAGGCGGAGCGATATTTGCTCTCACGACAGGTCAATAATATTGCGGTTTTATACCATTACGTTTCTTGAGAGTTTATCGTTAGTTCATTAATAAGCTGTCAATCATTAGGCTTATGTTTCAGAGTACCATGAAGCGTGATTGATGTTCTTTAACTGCCAGGCACTTCAAATTGTTTGTCGAAAATAGTAACAGCGTTTCTAAACAAATGAGCAAATAATCAAAATGTATATTCTAAATTAATATTTTGTTATTTTATACTCAGAGGCTGTACTGCATTTCCTAGAGTTTTTCGAAACTGAAACATCTGAAATTATATTATTATAGCAGCTGCAGCAAATTACACTCAACCAGAAAATAATTTGTTAAAATTTAAAAAAGCAAATGATAAACTTTCACTTGATCAAACTAATTGTTATTCTATTAGTTTTGTTTAAAAAAGGAAAATGGATTTATTTTTTTTAATAAAATTAACTCAAAATGTTTTATTTTATTAATATATTAAATATTGTATTCCTTTAAGAAGTTTATACTTTTTTAAAAATATAAACGGATTTTAAACACAGCCTATATTTTAAGAATAATGAAAGGATTCTTAAACATTTGAATATGATTGACATATGTTGTGTATTTCCCATTAGAACAAAAAATGAAATGCGTAAATTAAGTGCAGTAATTTGAATAAAAAAACAACAAAATTGAACAAAACTATTTCAATCAATTAAAATGTTATTGCCCCCAGCATCTGTATACATACACTTAATAAACGCAAATCACGTGGTGTATTAATTTTATGTTAGTACATGTAAGTTTATACAGTCAAACCTGTCTTAAGCAGCCACTCAAGGGAAAGAGCAAATCTGACCACTCAAGGCAGGTGGCTGTTTAATACAGGTTGATTACACCTAAAATTATAAAAAGTTAAATAGAAAACGTTTCTCTGTTTTAGACAAGTGGTTGCCTGATAGAGGTAACCACTAACACAGGCTAGATGTTTGATTAAATATACGACGGAAAATTCGTTTTATCTATAAAACATATTTTCCCAGCAACGTCATGTACTTAACTAGAATTTAACGTAAAATTTCAAGAATTACATAAATCGATACCTCGAATATTTAGTTTGAAATGTATACAATTTATTTGCTTTAACTCTCATGGGTAACATTTTGATATGTCGTTTATGATATCCGTAACAAAAATCATAAATTAAATATAACTTACAGGGTTCTTAATAAAAAGCTTTGTAACACAGATTATGAGAAAAAATAGTAAACATTATTTTTTATATACTATTTGCATAAGAAAATATTTAAGTACTTTTTATGCTTAAAGTGTAATAAAAGATTAAATTGTTTTAAATGTTTACTAACAACTTAACAGTAACTATATGTGGAACGAGTGTTCTGTGCAGGGAAACCTTATTTGTTTGTATCCGAAATAGAGGGGCGTCAGAAACTGTCTCAGGTATAAATAATTTTTATATTTACCATTGAACCAGAACTATAACGGTTTTTATTATATTTGAATCAGTGGTAATTTTTTACAGTTTACCTTTGGTTATTTTAGCCGTCTTTTTATGTTCTTGTTGTTTACTTACTGTTTAACTGGTTGTCATAACATAAGGAGCATCGAATAATGTTGCCCTGTATACCGAATTGATGAACACTTAAGCATTCGGTTTTAATAAATGCATTTAGCAAAGTGTTTATTTTAGTTATATATATTTCAAATTATGTAGCCCACTCGTACAAATATAAATTCATTTTTGAGAAAATGGAAAAAAATATTAAACTAAAATAATACGTATATGAATTTATTTCATATCGGTGACACATTCAAGGTGAAAATATACTGATTTTTAAATAATTGCTTCGAATGTATAGTAAATAAACAAACAATTCAAAATCATCATTTCTCTTTAACGATATAAAAGCGATGTAAACCATATTTTCAATAATCATTTTATTGTTTTTGCTTCTGTAATAACTCAATGATCGTAATTGAATAATGTTACTGTTTTCAAAGTCCATTAATTTAAATTATCAACTAGATCTGACTGCGACCATTTGTGAATTTTAGTCACATGAAATGAAAAGTAGTTTAACAATTGCTAGACTCTTAATTGCCATATGTTGTTAAATAAATTCGAGATGAAAATTGAATCCTCATGGGTCAAACTGCCATTAGGTAATATATTTGATATCAGCGTTTCAAGTGAAAGCAAAACAACTTTTTTTGTTGCATTGTACATGGCACAGTTATCCAACAGGTCATAAAAATCAAGCAACAGTAATGAATAATTTGCTAGACAAATGCATTAACATATTAAATTACTTCCCCTTGAAAAAGTTACATTACTCAATAACAGAAAATCAGTCTGGTGATTGGCTGGCGGATGTTAGATTAAGATGAGTGACGATAAAAGAAGAGAACAGTTTTTTTGTTAATCAATTTCTTAATGATATTATGTCTGGACAGTGATTCTGTTGTGATTAATATTCAATGCATGAACTTTGTCTGTTGATGTTATCAAAAGAATAAAATCACTGGACGGAATATACAATATAAGCACCTGTCTTTTAGTAGCTCAACTCTTTTATACTATTGAAAGTTGTGCAACTACACATCTATAAGTAAGTGCAATGGTTTCTGTTTAGTGGCTGTATTCTTAATAATCTTGATTGATTATATTACATTACCTAGTGCGATGCCTTCTTCAAAGGCGATATTACTTAAGCCAGTTAATCATTGCTTATTTTTTCATTTTCTATCTATTACATGTCGATACTAGATTTTATAACTAAAAAAATACAAACTCATTTTTGATTGAAGGGGGTTTAACGCCATCTTCAACACATTTCAGGTAATATATAGACTAAGTATATCAAGTGTACTGAGTGTTTTTGGTGGAGAAAGGCATCAAAATTAATCTGAGTAGAAAAACCGTCCTTCCGCAAGTCACTTGCAAACTTTCTCATATAAAGTTTTTGGAGCCAGCGGGACTCGCACCTACGTCCTCAGTGTTAAGAGGTAAGTGAATACAGATATTGAAACGCTTCTTTAAACCACTGGGCCAAATAAATGTGAAACACTGCCGATCATTATTACTCTCCGAATAGCGAGCTTAACTCAAATATATGATAAAATTAATCGATACTTCAATAAATCAATCAATGTTTCCTTTTATTTCTTATAAAGTCCGTTGTCATGTTAAGAATTTAGATAAGACAATTTATGGAGTTAACCAATTTTCACATAAATGGAAAATTTTTCAAGTTGCTGATTTTAGTAGTAAATGGGAACCAAAGTATGCTTTTGATATTTCGTTTATGTGTGAAGAAACAACAGAATGATTTATTCTATTATGATCATTTTTTTAAATTTGGTATATTCTGATTGCTTCTTTTGTATTAAAGCGATCGAATATATAACAGATGCAACGCAGTTAATTTAAATCACTTTCATTTCATCGTGACCTTTCACAATCATGTGTCGTCCTTAAACTGCCAGATAACACGTTACCATTATGAAAGAAGTACAATACTTTAATAGCGGAATTGAGTTTTAACTTTACAATTCAGTGATTTCTTAATTTAGATAGACTTCACGACTTAAATTGACAATTACAATAAGTATGTAGCAATTCTTAAGACAAATATTGTCTCCCGTGATAGTACAATGTTGATACGTTTAACCATTTCTATTATTTTCTCCATTACAGAAACCGATTTATGATACAAGGATTGTCTTTTCAGTTTCAATTTCTGCAAGCAAGATTAGCGTGACAAGACACACATGGCAGCAAAACGATAACAACAAAACATATAAGACAGCAATACCACAGTAATAGTGGCAATTGGAATCATTTATAATTGAATTTAAATATATTTTTTGTACTGAAATGAACGTCTGAAGACATTAAATATAACTGTATTTTACAGAAGATTTTGTTAGTTTAAATTCGAGTAATTTTGACGTAATAAGAGATAATATGTCATAAATGCGATTATACGCGCCAAAGAGAAATTAAAATAATCAAATAACATGATGTTTTTGTTGATTCTGGCAACATACCGGAATAAAGACCAGTGTTCATGATTATTTTTGCAACATTTTTTGTTAAAACCTCCAAGCATCAAATTTTCTTAAAACGATCAACTGCTAATTATAGTTGTTGAGCGTTAACCAAAGGTCACGGGAGAATTATTTATGTTGTTTGTAGTATATGTGTTGTGTGCAAACTGACACCTTCCATGTTGATAACACTTGATTTATAAATGCGCAATTAGTTTATATTAATTTATTTTGGCCACATTGCAATGAAAGTACAGAGTCTATATAAACCGCTCTGGCGTTTGCTTCCAGGGTAAAGTTAGGAGTGTTGTATTTTGAGAGACATCTGGTCGATCATGGATCGAACCCGCAACATCTAGCATGAGCGGCAAATACTCTATTCACGATGCTACTTAATTGCATAAGTGTAATCCTCCAATTATTTTTTTTTCAAAAATATCTACGTTTAAAGCACTAGTGGCTATTTCCGCATCATATTGTTTTTACTTTTGCGACAAATATAAGATTACATTTTTATCTCAAAATTTTATAAAAAAAACAAAACACATTCAACAAACAAAAACTATTATCGTAATTAAATTAGTTTTACAATATCTTTTCTTAAGTGTCAATGCCATATAACTTATTTGACCATTCTAAAGGTTTATTGAAATATGTTAACTTATTAAGTTCTGTCACAAGCTTTTGTAGATAGGCAATAATGTTGGATTATGGTTTGCGTCAAGCTGTATTTTGTTAAATATGTGGCCTATATAATTATCATATGATTGTTTTGGATACGATTCTATGGTTAATTTATAATGGCAAAATCATTTATGATTATACCTTGTCTTCGTATCTCGTATCTTTGACATTTTTGTATCTAAAACATCACAAAATGAAAAAAAAAACTCATTTACGGTAAAAAAAAGACATGTTATTTATATGAAACCTATCATTCGTTTATTTTATTATAATTGTAACTTTAACAACTATATTTTTATTGCTATTAATAGCATGCATTGATTGTTTGTTATTATACATGGAATACGTGTTACTATGCATTTGATCATGATATCTAGATATATCTTATGAATTGGTATAGATATATGATTTGAAGTCTACCAAAACAATTCGTATGCGTGCAATATATAAACACTTCAGAAAATTGTTGTGTTCGGAAACGATCCCAGTCCCTGAGCTATCCGTAATGATTATTTTATATAGGGTTAACGATAATTTTATCATATATTGAAACGCAAAGTAAATATGAAATTAAAAGTATGTATTTTCCTCTAGACAATATAAACCTTGCATGCCAATTAGATTGTGTTTGATGCCGTGATATATATATATATATATATATATATATATATATATATATATATATATATATAATATTAGGAAATACTTTATCTAACCTTACCTTTTTCGACCTGTTTAAAAAAGGTTAAGGATGGTATCCTTGTATCTAATTTATTTTTTTTATTCTAGAGATAATTAAAACAGAAAACATTGTTATGTGTAACATTTACACATGGTATTTCAACATTTTTTGTTCTGTTTGTATCTTGAATTCTACTCCCTTTTTTCAACAGTTTTTTAGTTGTTTTAACGGCTGTCGTCGTTACGTATAATCGTTTCTGGTATTCAAGAGGTAATAAATCAGTACTAGACACACCATATATGTGCAAGTCACCGATCGATTGCTTCCCTATATATATTCAAAGACATGGATTCATAAATGTTCATCAAATAAGGTAATTTAATACAGTCATGAAAAAATTGCGTTGCTTGACTACAGTTCCGTTGATTTAGTTTGTAATAAGATTGAGAAGAAACTTCAGAGTTCTTATGAGCCGTTTTTGAAATGTTGTGCATTCTTTTTATTCTTATAAGGAGTAACAGATAAAATTGACCACTTTATTATGTTTAATGCATTTTATTATTTCTTTTACCAGAAACCAGACTATTTTTCATAACATTTCATGATCCATTCTTTAAAAATCAATGCATTAAAACTATTTCCGACAGTCAAACTTTTTAATGATTATAAAAGAACATATGCAAATCAAGATGAAGATCGAGTATGAACTATTTTAACTATAAATTAACCCCGGGGCCCCTTATCACGTAACCGCTGGTGAAAATGTTTGTTAATATTTCTATCGACAGAACAAACGAACAATTTCAGCGTATTAAGTACAGCTCAATTAAGGTCGGAAGCCGATATTATTTTATTCCAATACTCTTAAACTAGAGTACGGGCCAAGTTGTCCCCGCAGTGGTGTGTAGATGTATGAGCACGTTGGTTTGTACGATATGTATATGGGTGATATTAACTCACATTTACTCACTTCATGGTTTGTCTTCCATCTTCCGTAAGCTTACTGTAGCGCCATGAGCAGCCTATCCTCGCTCGCCCACTCTGTAGGTTTCACTACACAGTTGAATTTTTTTGTTCTTTGTTCTATTTAGAATAAGGTCTAGGATTTCCGTGGTAAAAAATAATTCCACATAGAAGTTTTTAAAAGTATTTGTTTTCATAGCAGGAATGTTAACCCACATAAAATATATACAATAACTGGTAGGTTGACCAGCTTTTTTTTTTAAGAGGGTGCAGTGACATCCTGAGATTTTTTGAAAAAAGAAGAGCACAAATGCTCACAAATACATGAATATGTTGAAATCCTTAAAAAGTCACTTTTTAACAGCAGTGATGTCATTTTGCAGTATACGCTATGCCAACATTTGCTCTACTAATCTGCAGCAAGAAATTACAACTACTATGAACCATTTTGAAAATATTTCAAAACCAAATTACATAGACCTTTTTTAAGCGTAAGAATCATGTTACCATGGAAATAAGGGGCGTAACTTTGTAATGAGACATTTGTTCTTTAAATGGTATATTCAAACATGTATAACAGATATTGTGGCCTGGCGGCAGTCTAACTAACTACAACTGAATTGACATACAGACTCGTTACCAACTGCGTTATCTGGGTCAAGTCATTGCAACGAAAACTTTAAAAAATTTATAACACTATTTCCCTAGTGAAAAAAATATCTAAAGCACGCATCTTTGCTGAATGCGCATGTCATGCTCAGTACTAATGTTTAATATCTACTACTAATAAAAAAAAACAATCGGTTAAAATGAAAGTTTACACGACATTTTATTTCAAGATTCACAACGCTCTCGCCGAAAAGATTCAAACCGAGTTGTGTATATATTAAAAAGCTTTCGTGAAATTTTCAGCATTGTAATCATCGGTACATGTACATCTTATACCAAAGAAAACGCCGAATTAAGTGTATTTTTAAATGTTAACTAATCTTATGAAGTTGAATGAACTTCACCGCTGATTTCAGATACACCATTCCGATATTGTTTATAGAATAGAAAATAATGCAAGAATCATATTCCATAGTGGTGTTGTAAATGTTTGCGATAGTGACGTAATCATGATTCTTTGAGGTCATAACATCGTGATATGTGTTAATTTTCAAACAATCTTAAGCAATAAACAGACAAATGTAATTAGTCTGATCAGTATAGATGCAATCAAGATTTCCCCAGTAGTATAAATCACTAATTTTCGTTCAATGAGATCAATTAGATAACCAGCTTGGATAACGATGCCGTGATATCTTTCATTTTAGATATCGCTCGATACTAATTTTTGTCTTCAAATGAAATTTTCTGATATTATAGTGACATGGGCTGAGATGTTCAAAGATATGTCAGTTAAACACCCCGTCAAGTAAAATATAACAAAATGGTCGATATCTTTCATATCCAAAATTTTTGTTTCTTTGGGTTGTAGAAGAAAATTAACATTTAGTTACAATTGCCAGTAAATTGCACTGTTCCAACTATACCACCTCATTTCACTTGTTTGCTGCAAAATTAACTAACGATGACAAATTATGCTATATATTTTTAATAGCATTACTATTTAAACCATGATTTGTTTTGAAATTCATGGACCCGATTAGCTTAGTCGGTAAAGCGTCTGAATATCAATCCACAGGTTTGTGAGTTCGAATCCCCAACAATTGGGAAAGTAATCAGTTATTTGCAGAGATAGGGTATGCTCGAGTACTGGTTAACTTATCAGGATCCCTGGAAACAGTGGTAAGGTTAACCGATTGTCTGTAAGCCCTCGATTGTATAAAAATGACGCTTAATATTCAATCAATCATGTTTTGAATTTATTCTTATCAGTTTCTAATAGCATTGTTATGAATTTAAACAATTTCGAATTGAAAACATATCCATTAAGGGCGAAACATTAGAAAATATATCACCTAACTAACTGTAATATATACCTTTTTTCTTTTTATATTTAATAAAAAGGAGTTTTACAGGAGTTAAGAGTTAGCTATAACATTTCTTGCCAATATATGATCTCTATATATACTCATTGATCCCTTATTATAAAAAAGGATATCTTTTTATATATGACAAAATAATATATTGAAAATGGATTTCTTAACTTAGGCTACGTACCTAGGTTAGACTAGAATAGATTTTCCTCTTAAAATTGCAACATACTTTGTGATGTATTGAATTGATCATGTTACTTCATTTGGATTTTATTTGAACTCTTAGTAAAAAGAATCATTTTAGAGTATGTCCAAATAACAACATGAAAGTCGTCAAACAATATTTAAGTGCTGTCTACGTTTCGGGCTTTCGTTTCAAGTTTCAAAAAATGTAATTAATTACATTTTGGTGGATTAGACATAACATAACCATTTAGAATTGATAATAATGAGATGCTTTTTTATCTATTTTAGAAATTATTTGTTTTTAAGACATTTATAGCGTTTTTATCCTGATCAACTTCCTTTTAAAAAGTTCCCCATCCAGATATTTATTAAGAAAAGAAGCTGCAGTAATATATCTATATTATTTTAACTTTATAATATATGTTGCTATGTGTTGTAATTGACAGTGTTAAGCAGCAATACCATACACTATATTGTATTTGTGAGCGTTACATGTAGTAACAATAACATACTTTGCAGCATAACCGTACTTTGACAGTAATCAATGTATTCAATATTTACTCTTGTCACAACATACTCTGCAAATACAAATTCTGAGAGAAAAGTATTGTGACAAGATTCTACAATTAACGTTTTAAGTCTGCCGATATTGCATCGTTTTCCAGTCTGAATTTAGTTACCCTTTATAATGTAATTGTTTCTGTTTGTTCTATTGATATACACAGCAATACTTACTTTTTGCGATTTTAAAAACTAAAAGGTCTTTAATTTGATGTTGTGTGAAAATGGTTCATACATAATCTTCATCTTGATTTAAATAGCGTAAACACAGATGTAATATATTTGGTGAAATAACTATTTGGATCTCAAGATCACAAAATCGTTTAGAAAAATTTGTTTCAGTGAATATATTTAGTTTCAGGTTTTTAGCATTTCTCTGTTTAACATTGTGTATCACGTAAATATTGCTTGCAAATATTGAAACTGACAAGAAAATTGTTGTATCACCAATACGTCGTTATTTTTAGAGGAAAAATAAAGGTATGATGACAAATATCAATATCAAACAGCTCAACGTGACAGCATGTAGTATCACAACCATTGTTACATAATTATAGTCATTGTCAACTATTTCAACTTTGAGAACTGCAGTCAATGTCTTTATATCATGGGAAACTACTAAATTGTACAGCAAAATTGGATGTTAAATCGAGCTCCACTATGACTGTCTTTTGATTCTATCAATAAAACCAAATTATGATACATTATTGCTAGTTTAGTTTAATACAGTAATCGATTTTAACGTGTCATGATGAAATTGCCTATTATTCAAATGAAACTGTTCTGTCATTTAAGCGTTTGCATTGTTTATAAAGATGTATCATTATGAAGCTAATTTGAATTTTACTTATTTTTTTTCAAATTAATGTCTATGGTGTCATTACATCTTCGATAACATCATTACGTTGATGATAATGAGATGCATATCACATCTTACTATTACTTTTCAATTAAATAATACGCATAATTATCCATAAGTTAGCTGTTTTAAACGCGTTATGTATATAGATCGAAACGCTTTGCGATATTGGTCAAACCCTTTATGGATAGAGATCCCAACGCTTTATGGATACGGGCCCAAACGACTTATGGATATGTGTCCAAACGTTTTTTGGAATACGGGTCTAGACAACGCTTTATTAATATAAGTCCAAGAACTGTTTAAATATGAGACCAAACGTGTTATTGAATATATAATATAAATCAAAATGCTTTAGTGATAGGGACCCAAACGTTTTATGGATATAGGGATTTGACTGAAGCTCAAATTCGGACTACCTCGCCAATAATCCTAATTGAGCTCGGAGCCAAAGGTGCAACTTCTGGCATATCATGTAAACTAAGATTGCGGCTGACGAAATGATCTGTTGTCTTGTGGGGTCAATAATTGCAACAATCTGTTAATTAATGAAGGATTGAAGGGGGTCATGGTGTATTTTGTCCAAGCCATCATAATACAACATACATTGCATGCTTTGCATTTGGATACCTTCCTGTGCTTACATATACTTTTACTATAAATCTTGTTTTTAAGTTGCATGGTACACAATATAATATAAAAGAAATGTTGTTGTTGTTGTGACGTTTTTCGTCGCTTACAACAAGTTTTCAGTTATATCGTTATTTGAGACAGTATTCTAAACGCTGTATGATGCCGCAGAGACATTGCATGATAGCCAATCCGGTCTCATTGTACTTGAAACGGGTCGACCATTTTGAAGTACCAATTTTCAAGCCGATGGTATCACCCGGCAGGTGATTTGGAATCAAATGATCACCGCCGCGGTATATATACATAATATATAATGTATATATACACTGTATATATAATAGAACAAGAAAATGCATGGACTTTAGGAGCTCCTAATATTATATTTGAAAAAATCATCACGATCTGATATACATGTAATGTTTGACAAATCTCAAATTTAAGTTTAAAACACATTGTGACCTATAAATCCAGCATAGTAGTGCAGCTCCGTCAAATAGTGAATCTTTGTTACGAACACATCTTTGTAATTTACGTTGCTTTTAATCACAGCGATTCACTGACCAGACGTAATATATTTCCCAATTGATAAACCAAACCAATGCAGAATTATAGATTCTCCTTTGTAGTCAATCAACTAAATCAAAGTTTCACTTTTCGCAAGAGTAATTTTCTCTTATTGCGTAATGTAATTTTTTCAAGCGTATGTAATTTAATATGTTAATGCACTCGTCTATCAAATAAATCATTACTGTTGCTTGGTCTCTATGACTTTTTTGGAATCAAACTATGAAATGTACAACCCAATGATAAAACGTGGTTTGCGTTTTCTAACTAATGCAAGGATATTTGATATATTGCCTTACGGCTTTTTTACCCATGTAGCTTCCACTTTCATCTTGTTATTACACTATTAAAGGTAGGCCAGTTTATATTACAACTCGTTAATGCACTCATAATGATTATTCAGATGTGGTTAATAAAGTATAAGTATATATATATATATATATATATATATATACACACACACACACACAGTAAAGAGAATTACCATTTTACAGTGCTAAAACTTATAACGAGATATCCTTAAGTTATCACCATGCGACATCATCCACATATCGGGTGTTATAGTAAAGTAACATAGACTATAAAGGTGATAGAACAGTTTGCGTTAAGTTCTTAAAATTGATTATGTGTATAAAGCATCTAACTTAGCAAACCAACATTGGGGTTCCTTATAACATTTCATACTGTTTGAGCTAAAATATGTATTATATGGTTTAACAATAATTTTGTTCAAATACGTTTTACCAAGGGCTTATATAGAGAATGAAAAGCAACTGTCTGAGACGGTATGAACACTCGCGTCTTCACTCGTGAGATCTCGTTTTAAAATATCCTAACTTTCGTTTATATCTAATATAAATAAAAATTCTTAAATAATTTAGAATTAAAAAGCGACATCTTATTTCATTTTAGGTTGACAATTTTAATGATTGTGAACATTTTTGTTTGGAAAAGCAAGCATTTCTTTTGCATCAACCATTGAGTTTGAGAAATATAATGTTTAAACAGTTTCTTTTCCAATCTTAAAAGTAAGATTAATATATAAAAAAATACATTCAAAGTCAGACTCACAAGCGTTTCCATTGTCTAAAATACTGACAAAGATTATCAAAAATAAAAAATAAGAAAATAATAGAATAAAACCTGCGTGTTTGGCAATTTTTTTTAATTTTAGAATTTTGAAAATACAAAGAGCAGTTAATCGGAAACATATTTGTTAATCAAATTAAAACATTTTAAATTTGCTTTTTGTTTTAAAGTTTTGACTTTGAAACTAGTTTGGTGAGTATATATGCGTTTATTTGCCACATCTTTTACTTCTTTAATAAAGTACATATGAGTCATAATTGATAACTTTAATAAACACAGAATAGTCAAATTTGAATAAAGATTCATATAACATTATGAATTTGAAAAAAATATAGGTCACATACATATGAAACATTGTGATTACATGTATTTTTGAAACAATATCTTGATTGAAGTGCCCAGTAGATAATGATACAATAATCATACTACAAGTTATTTCGGACCGCTTGATGGACAGTTTATAAATGAACTATAGATAAATTGTCTAACACATCAGCTATGGCAATATTACATTCTAGTAATAATTAGTTGAAACTGTCATTCTAAACCTGTTCCCTATTTGGAATGGGGTTTAATGCCTTTATCAATACATTTCAGGTTATATATGGCATATCCAGATTTATTGGTGGAGGAAGACTTCAGAATGAATTCGAGTAGAACCACTGTCCTTTCTCAAGTAACATACAGTTATTTTAGCAAGCGGGACTCGAACCTTAGCGGTGACAGGTAAGTGATCTGAAGACGGCGGTAGACCGCTTGGCCAAATGGAAAATAAAACAACGAATTGCCGTAATAAAGGGAGTAATTGTAACAATCCATATATATGTAGTTACTCACGGTCATAATGGATTTCATATTGTTTGAAAGTTGCTGATGAAGACATACTGCCATATCCGTGGCACAAAGTAATTGAAGTGTCTGTTGGTTTGAAAACATACATATCACATCAAGTTGTTAGACTTGCAAAACAAGCAACTTGATTGACAGTTAATTAACTTTTTTTCTTCAATCCTTATTACATTGCTGATGAAGTAGAATTCTTTTTTTAAATTAGGTAGTTTTTAATATAATATATATAAAGCAAAACATCGTTTCTCACCATTATACTATACGTCATCACACACCAATAAGTTTTGTACTGTTCTACATATAGACACATGCACTTATGGAACTCTAAACACATTGCCAATGGTTCTAAAAGTGACTTGTTTCATAAATCTATAGATTGTCATTTAATTGTCCAAAAAGGCAGGGAAAAAACTTGAGATTGACCAGATTGATTTTTTCACAATTCTGATAGTTTGATGACACTCCTTCATGTTTTGGTAATTCGGACCATTTGTTGCACTGTATCACTACGCGTATATTATATTTTCATTCAACTGTACCCAATGGCAAAACTCAGGAAAATGGTCCAATATTCTCATGTGTACAAATAAATTACCATTTTAAGCATTGACAACAAACATAATGTCAAACCGATTTACACATCTCTCTTATTTCATTGGCGCAAGAATATTACTACCGTGATTAAGGGTAGGTAATTGGTAAGAGAGACTTATAAATGGTAAATGGTGCTGATAGCCGTAAAATTCAATGTTAAAGTGAATTATAATTATTAATCTATTGAGAAACTTATTAAGCAATATTAACTTTCAATTTAGTTGCATCAGAATAAATTTACATAGTTTTACAATTACATATCTATTAGGGTTAATTTACGTTAAAAGGAACATATGAGCGGTTTCGAACTATTATATTATACCATGATCATTTCTCATAATAATTAATGTTATACTTTTACATAAACTAATATCAAAGGGATTTTTTATGTGCAGAGTAATTAATGTTTAAGAAAATGGAAATGATAAGTAATTAAGAAAGAAAATCAAAACGCTAATACAGTAATTTTGAATAATTTGTGGTGTAATTATAATTCATAAAATAATTCGATCGGAACACAAATTCTAACAAAATATTATGAAGCTGTCGATTTTACTGATTATGCTAGGGGAATTAAATGTACAATACATTTCACACCATATCACGACGTTGCATGCTGGAAACAACATTTTAAGCGCTTCCATACTGAAGCATCATGCCGAACATTGTTATGACATCTCACCAGTCAAATTATACTGTAACCGGCGTATCCAAAGCTAGAATTAACCTCCAAATGCTGAGTGCCAAACGAGGAAGCTTCATGAAACATTTTTTGAAGATGAGCGTAGCAAAAACTTTTATAGTTATCGTGCGGTCGAAAATACAATTTTGTTCTATAACCTTTGTTATACTGTTGACGGCGATTTCATTTTCCTCCGACCAATAAAATAGTTCCAAAAGTTTCAAAATGCAATTGCCATAGCAGATGATGTAGAGATCCAAATTTGATTTTATTGCGATTTTTGTTTATATTAACCTTATGCAAAAATTAGGAAAGGACTTTCGGTTGATGTACAGTCAAGCCTGTCTTAAGCAGCCAGTCAAGGGGGGAGCTAAAGTGGCATTTTGAGAAAGCTTGATGCTTAAAACAGGTTAATTTGTTTGAAAGCATAGAAAAAAGAAGTAGCAAATGTGGCTGCTTAAGACAAGTGACTGCTAAATAGAGGTGACAACTTACACATGTTTGACTGTATACTATAATGTGCAGACATATTCAACTACTAGGGAAAATTAAACCAGTCAAAGCATTTAACATGTCACATGACTCGTGGTATTACTACTTTGTTCATACAACCTTGGGGTTATATAAATTTATTATGAAAATATAAATAAAGACAACATGACATTCAAATAAGACACAAGTTAGACAATACTTGTTTAACGGGATTGTTGCAGCCACACAAACAAAACAAGATCTTCCGAAATATGGTTTTGTTTAAGAAAAATTTCGGATGTAATTAGTCATTGTGTAAAACTATAAATCTTCTTTATAACTGTTGCTGTTTGTTAGATATAGATAAAACGAAAAACATATGTGACAATATAAACATATCGTTTCTGAAAAAAAGGTATTTAATTGTGACAATTCGGTGGCCGCTATGACATAACTATTTTTTAATAAAATGGCAGCCCACCATGAGGCGAGCTCGTGTTGACATATATTAAACAGCTAGCAATAACTTGGATAAGTTTTCTCTGATAGAGTCTGGAACAGTCATTATAGCAAATAATGAAACAAATAAGTCAGCTTACGTTGCTGTGAAAATGCCACATAAGTAATCTTTATAATCTCCATTGTAGTAAAATACAAATGCATTTGTATATATTTTGTATGAAAATTGAGGAACGGTTTTATGAACGATTCACAATTGGAAAAAGTTAAATGATATCAACAACTTCCATCAAACGCATTTCATTAGCTTTCAGACGCCGTTGTTGTTGTAGTTCATGTTTATTTGAGTCTCTTTCAACAATGGTTGTTTATATCGCGACGATGTCTACTTGAGATAGCATTCTGGGCGCTGCCACACTAGAGTTTCAAGCCACAGATACATGACATTATACCTCACCAACCCACATTATACTTATACCAGACCGTCCAGATTAATAATTACCCTCTAATTGTTGAATGCCAAGCAAGGAAGCGTCTAGTACTATAGTTTTCAAGTCTTTGGTATGCCTCGGCCGGGGATCGAGCCCTCGACCTTCCGCGAGATGGACGCTTTACCTCTAGACCACCGCTGCGGCTCTCTCTCAGAATTCAAGTGATGTGGAAAGAAGACAAATTTGATAGACATCAGGTTCTTTAAAGAAAATGTTTGGCCAAGATACTCTAATGCAGCTTGTCGATTTCAATATGTCCTCCATTCTAAAAACATGCAAAGAAACAATAAATTGTTAAGCCATAGAGATATAGTACTGGTTTTATACTTGTTTCTGAATGATTAAGTCATTTCAATTATAACTCTTTTTTTTGTGTTAAAATATGTATGACAGCAAAAAAAGGTTGTCGGCCTAAGATACTAATATAAATATATATATATAAGATAAATCCGTTATTCGCCTTCCATCATATTGGAAACAAATTATATTAATGATACAAAAAGCCAGACCAATACATTTTGATACAGGAAACACGATAGAGACTGCAGTTCGATATATTGTTATATTATTTTTGCTTTTAGTGTTTTAGATGAGAAAAAAATTAAATCCAAAACGAACGATGGAAGCACTGCTGGCGTTATTTGAAAAAAAATCTAATATATACTGACGACAGTTTTATTTCATGAATTATATAATTTATAGATATCGTATCAATCTACTTTTTAAATATTATTTTCGATTTACTTAATATCAATACAGACACATTCATCAGGTTGGCTGTATAAGATGTGTATATTGTAAACAATATTATATGTTCATTCATAGTGTTTCCTTGTATATATATGTGAGGTTTTGGAGCAATAATGTTCATTGTAAATCAGAATGAATTAGATTGATTGTAATATATATAATTATGCTATTCATACAATGAGATGATAAAAATGACAGATTGCACATTTACTTAAGATCACGTCATCATCTTTGTTGGTGTCACAAGTAATTTGTATTTACATACAAGACGTTTGATTAGCAACCGGTGTAATTAAACAACTTCATGTACGTTAGAATCATAAACGTTAAGGGATTGACAAATTACATCAATTATTTGTAGTGCATTTGTTAGAAATACAGTTTAACATCTTTTATTACCAATACGTATATATACACATTTATACAGCAAATTTGTTTGACCAAAAATTGGCCCAACTTCGTCATTCCCTCGTCAACACTACCATAAACACTAATTGACAATGGCCGATGTATAGACATGAATAGTCACAATACTAACAATATATTTTGGAGATATAAAACTGATATCATAAAAATTATGTTCCATATGAAATACTATTAATCTAGAGAAGTATATTTAGTGTGTCTTAGTGATGAGAATTACAATTCAGTTACGATTATAAAGAATTAGTATATACTTTTATACTATACATTAATGTATCCATTTTCTTTTTAAATTGCTTCTCTGAAAACTAAAATATCTTACGAATAGGAATATTAATTTAATATGACTGTCACTATGATAAAACATTACATTGTAAATTAGTTATGTTGTTTTGTTCGTAGTGTTTGTATGATACTTTATGCAATAAAATGTATTACCTTGATCTAAATTGTCTAACAAATTGTAAGCAATTAAAATATATCATTTGCACTACACCGTCAAATTGCAATGATATGAATTTTGGCAGTTGGAAAAAAGTTTCATTTTGGCTCTCACGCTACTATTACGATATAATTCTTTACAATACAATGATGGAATATTATCAAATGAGCTTGTTTTCTATATTAACTTATTTTATCAGTACCTTCATCTTAAGCGAGATAGCGGTTATTAAGTTAATGATTCCCTGATACAGTCTGAAACGGTCGTTATAGCAATTGATAAGACAGTGAAACCAGTTTTACTTGTTGTTCAAACCTTATCTCCATTGTAGTATAGTATAAAGAATAGTTCTGTTTATTAAACCATTGTGGTATGGAACTGGTTTTATTAACGATTTGCGATATAAACAAAAAATCATTATTTTACAGTAAAAATTAATCAAAAGTACATGCATTCCACTAACACCCATAAGACATACAGTTCACTATTTTGTGATAAAAATTAAAAAACTTCAAGTTTGGCAGTTATGTTATCTAGATCATTTCCGAAGATTGTGGCATTTATCCATGCCATTAGCAATGCAATACACATTCCAAATAAACTGTCATATCTCTTTATCTCTTGCAATATATTGTTAACAATAATGACGGTAAAAAACGGTTTCGAAATTCCAAACTAATTTTATCATCAGTTTACAAGAAACTAATACTTGTAACAAATCCAGGTATACTTATCAAGTTCTTACAACTTAGACAAATCATGCTATCGAAGTCTTCCTGGGTATAAACAAGAACTAAGCATATGCGAAATAAGTGTCCTGTTCAAGGTCACCGCACATTGCCATGATGGAGTATCGAACCCATGACCCTCCTATCACGGGGCTGATGCTCTAACACTAGATTACGCGTTCCATATTGGGTTACACTCGTCATAAGTACAGACGAGCATGCTGATCTATGAATGAAGTCTGAGCAAAGTATTGTGTCTGTTTGCTTCAGTATGTATCTCTATAAATAACTTGATTGACTGATAAGCAGGCAGGCTGTCTGTATCAACGTTTAGAAAGTATAGTTGCTACAAAATAATGCAAACAAACCAATTCTAAAATACAAAGCAGCTGTACCGTATACTACATAAATGCATATTATATTCAACAAGTCATCGAAAAAATAATTTGCGTAGTTTTTGAGGAATAAAGAAGAATTTAAGCTGTATTTGAAATATAAAAAATAAATATTTTATGTATACGCATAATTGCAATGTAGGCCTGTTTGCAGGTTGTTTGCATATGCGTTTTGATTATTTATTTGTTTGATAGGAGCATGTTTTGTAAAATGTAGACATTTCTCAGCCAGTAACTTATGTTATTTACATTTGTTGGTAGCAGACGTATGTCTCTAATATTTCATGATTAATGATGCAGTGATCACGTTGAAAACAAATCAGTTACCTTCGATTGCCACTTTATGCTATGTTTATCCCCGAGGAAGAAAATAAGACAAAACAAAATTCGTGTAGTGCAGACAAATGAGATCAGGCCAAAGACACTTTAACTGTTTGATGTCAATCAAATATCAACCGTTTCAGCACTCAGTCGGTTTTCATTTTATTACTTTTATGGAACTGTTTAAAATGTTTGTAACTGACAAGTTGCATAGAAATTAATAATACCAGTAAACACTTAATATATTGCTTTAAAGCATTAAACACGCGCATTATTGATATCAATATTTTAAGATTATTGTATTTTTGAAAGTATTAATCATTATCCTATTTTATTTTCGGTATATTAAAACAATTTAATAACAATTTATACTAGTTTAAATTTGTTCTATGAAAGCGTGTCGATACATATCTAAATGTTAGATAAAGAAACTATCTAGATATTGCATCACAGTAAATGTTCTGCTTCCACAAAATAAAGACCGTTCCATGGGTAATGATAGTGCAACTGTTATGTTTTGTTTAATAACGCTCACATTAACTTGTACTCGGGAAAAGCACATTTTAAATTTAATTTGATGTTTATATCGGCAGATAGTAGCATCAACCAGAAATATATAAAATTATATGGTCGTGTAGCAGAGGTGGGTTTGTTTTCAAAAGGCCTAGTCATCGTCTGTGAATGGCTCGTCGCAAATATTTAAATAAATACGTTATTTATTTTTCTACATTTACTATTGCATTATTATTGCATTAAACCTTGATGGGAGTTTAATACATCAAGATTATTGTAAGTGAAGGCCATCGACATTGTTTGCCTCATAACCTTGATATTTCGGGCTATGCTGACGTTTGTCATTCGTTTTAATGCAGCTTAAATTTTGCTGTTCCCATCCATGTATAATTTGACGACAAGGAAACAGTCTGTGCAGGGTATATATACATTCTTTCTCCATATAAGACGCCAGTGTGTTATTTTTATAAAGGATAATTCGCATCCGACCAGATGTAATCAGCAAGAGACATACATAATACAATATATATAAGCTTGTCCGCTTATGTAATTTTCTATATACTACACTGTTTAATCCTTAATCGATAAACGTATTGTACCACCTGTATTTACATGAACTCTTATTGGGTACTATTAACATTGAAGATGACGAAAACCATCACTATCACCGCCACCGTTGAAGTTTGCAGCACCTGTTTAAGCTACCCAGTGGCACCGTTTGTTATTGACATCTGTTATCACTTATCTGTATGTGTTTTGTTCTTGCTATGAGTATCCGTTGTATTAGCTGTGCTCATTCATGCTGCTTTGCCTGCTGCGTCTATGGTTATATATATAGTTTCTTGATTTTGACCCGTAAAATGTTTAGGTAAACACTATTGTTCTTAACTATGTTATACGATATTAAGTATTGTAACACTAACGCGTTTATTGTGGATGTGTTCACTTTCGATTATCTAACAACTTTTGTTAGTATTTAATTTTGGTATGGTTTAATAGATATTATATAAATGCATTGACGTTTTCTGAAATTTCTTTATAAAGCTTGGTTATCTTTAACAACTGAAAGAAGACAAAATGTTCTAACATGTAGAACACAGAGCAGACACATTCTATACATGTACACTGAATACTCGAGTCCGTGTACATTTGTTTTGTAATTCAAACTTATTTATTATATTTCGATAGTGAAGCAAGTTATTGCAAAATATACAGTTACAAACATGCTCCTGGGTAGAACCAGTACTGTTAATATTCGGAAAAGGTGTCTGGCTCAAAGAAACCACAAATAGCCGTGGGAAAGGACCAAATCCACAACCCTCCAATACTGGATTCGACACTCTACTACTAGGACACACGCTCCGCAAATAAGATAATTAACATGTTCCATCCTATGTAATTTGAATTCACTATGAAGCGGAAAAAACATTGTTTTGCACTTTGAAATTAGTAACTTATATTAGCTTTAAATATATTTTATTTCCAGATACCTTGTTGAAACTTTTAACCGACTGATACTTGTAATTGTATACAGTTGAACTTATGTCATCAAAGGAATTATGGCGTTTGCTTTAAAATTAATATCGAGGGATTTCTGCTTGTTCTGCACAAATTGAAAATCCAAACGTTTCAAAAGCATTAATGGTTTAATGTATCCGTCAATTAGGCGTAAATGTTCTCTAATTGCAGGTTTTTAACTGCCCGTTTTAAGAGTACTTGTAGTATAATTTGAATATTGTATGCGTTGTAGTCTATGTGTGTACTGTTCTGGTGTGTGTATCATAGCAATATCTACTAGTGAATGCTGGGGTCGTATTCACCAACCATTCTTGAGAATATTCTTACACGTGTGCTTGAAAATCCCAATTTAAACTTTATATATCTAGTTTACCATGACAGATAGAATAATTGTGAGAGTGTATTTGATTATATATTAGGTGTCCCTACATGCTTGCAAATTTTGGACTCAAATAATGGTCTCTGAGTATGTTTTTCAAAATTAATTCTTGAGTTCTTGTCTTCAATAATAATATTCAATAAGAATATTCTTGAAAATGGTTTGTCAATACCACCCAAGATGGTATTTTTATGTATATAGTTTAATAGGTTGTGTTTTCTTGTAGATGATTGTCTCATTGTTTCAGAAATAATATCTGAGACAATTAAGATTGATATAATGTGCTTATTATTAAACATAACACATCCAAAGTCTTATTTTACAATAACTTCCCCTCTGTGGTGGTAGGATGAGTCATGTGCTCGTGATACTGGAGCTGTGTACATTGATTTTTTTTAATTTGAAAATGCTGAAAGTTATGTTACTTTCTACAGGTAAGAAGATTGGAACATCTTCACGAGTTCTACCAAGTAAGGATGACATTGGGTACTGCCGGAAGATCAGAAACTTTGGAGCTGTATAGAGATACATTATAACAATGAATTACTCAAATTGAAAGGGTGTTAATAAAATTTTCAAAACAAAACATAAACTAGTCAATCACATGTTTTGTTCTGCACGTTTGGAATCAATAGTAATGTTTTCAGTTATACAGATACAGTGATTTTTTATTTGTAGAACGTAACTATACACAATGGTAAACATGTCATCTATGTTCATGTTTCTCTTAACTACTGGGATTAATAAATCACTGTCTAAAGGGACATCAAAATTTACCCAATAGTAAATAAGATACGAAATTAACTTCCAGCACGACCCTTGCAGACAAAATATATTTCACTTACGTTTGCTAATTAGTTCCCCTTGAGAGGACTGAAATGATGTTGTGTCAAAATAATAGATTTTTATTACTTTAAACTTCATCTGTTTGTCAGAAAGTTGAAAATGTCATTCAGCATGTTCACAACTTACTAACATAATACGATTTTTGATGATTTTATGACAGTTTATAGTTGCATAACGTAATAGTGTGTTGTAATTGATAGCAGATCCAAACAAAAGCGAAGAATATCGTCAAATCATGTTAAACACATTTCATATCCAGTTTTATTTGTGGAGGAAGACCTCAAAATTAATCTGATTAGAACCACCGTCCTTCTGCAGGTAACTGGCAAATTTATTCATATAAAGTTTTTTGATCGAGCTGGATTCGAACTAGTAGTAAGCGGTAAGTAATCGTGAGCCGGATCTTAAGACCAATGAGCCACGGAGTGCCCACTCTGAAAATGGTTGAAAGTTATCTTATTTCACACATATATGACAAAACGTGTTATATATTTTAATTATTATATTTATAATTATTATACTCATATATTTATATATTAAAATACTAGTGTGACACCTCTAGTTTTAGAAACATATCCTTTAAGGCCTAAATATATTGCTTCATGAAGAATTAGTTAGATATTTAATATCAACATGTTGGTGTTTGATCATAGGTGTAAAAAATAAGTTGATGTGTTTACATTAGTTATTGCCGGATATTAGATATTGCCAGGTTTACTAATCATAAAATGTTCATAAAGAATGATGTTGTTTATGAAATCAAATGACGTAAGGATCGTTTAATTGTGTCAATGAATTCTTTGTGACATTGACTACATCCTTTGTTATCCTTAATATATGTGACGGTAACAAGTCATACATTGTATGTGTTTTTGGTGTTCTATCATTCCTAAGACTGTTATTTTCAAAAACATGTATGTGATATTCATATATATTGTTATCACAATAGTAGCTAGTCTGCGTAAAATCTTGACTGAACGTCCCATTTCACGGTATCACAGTAGCACCGATACGAAGTCGAACAGTTTATGTTCACTATGCGAACCTTGTACATAAAATTATACCTTGAGTTTCAAATACTTATTCACAATATTTTAAACGCAGCATATATTCAGTTCTGTTTTAAACAATTTTGTGAACACTGATATGAAATGAAATTGCGTTTTTTTCTTTCATTCGTTTTATTTAAAAGTAAGCCAATTTCCTAGTCTGTCTCCTTAGCAATTTACACAAGGGGTCTATAAATAAAACCTTCATACCAATTTATTGTAAAATAAAAAATATTTTAAAATATGTCTACTCTTCGTGATAACGGAAAACGAAATGAATATAATATGATCCGTGGAACAATATTCCAAAGTTTATTATTTGTTTTGTTTACACTTTATTCAATAATTTGTGTGTATACATCTAAATAAACTTAACATAACATAATTGTACATAGTTACATAAATTATGTAATATATATAATCTGCTCGAATGAAATATATAATATCTTTATATAATAGGAATGTTTCATCTTATTGTCATTTATAAATATTTTAATTTTGTCATTTAACTCATAACTTGTTAAAGAATACATTTAACTATATTCCATCTTGCTTTTAAATTGTTAGATTTGTTTCAAGGGGCACATATATGTTCAAAACAGTTCTATATTTCTATAACTTTTTACTTGTTCGATGAAAACTGAATAAATTGGGAGACATTTTTCAATTTGCAAGAATAGATATTCTTTTTTTATAAAACATATAAAATACAATCAATACACGACAAGCACTTAATGTCCAACATAATGTTCTCTCGCTTTATTTCTTCTGAAATATTACATTGGCCTTTAACTGGCTATAAACCATAATAAGTATATTTTAAGAGTTCATGCAGTCATAGAACAAATGCAATACAGTCTCTTTTGAGTTGTTACCAAAGAAACACAATTCGGTTTCTGACATGCCACACGTATACAATTTTGTATTAGTAATACTAATTCTATGAAGAATTTTGAATTGCAAAGACTGGAGGTGGGTATCATTTATGAATATAAATGGTTGTTTAATCAAAATATTCCAGTCTGCAATGTCCAATTCTTTACCAACGTCCCTTTCCCACTTTTGTTGTGAAGTACTGGGGCATTCAACAAAATATTTTTAGTTTGAAAATATTTTCTTTTTTTTTGATACTACATATTTTTTATACATCTTTTCCAATAAGCTTGAATTGCCGATATCAACCCAAATACTTGTTAAAGGCCCATTGCCGGTAGCTGCTACACACAGTATTATAGGCACTAGCAGCCGACAAGTTTAATTCAGTTATTTGATAATACTCATGTCCAACATAAGCTTTAACAACCAGCATAGCCATAGATGATACTGCCTGTTGCAAGTTAACACACACAGAATTTCTTGTAAATATATTGGATTGATATTACGGAAGTTAATCTAAGCAACAATGTTTATTGAACATGCAGGTTCCTCTCAGTATTATGGATTAAATAAAAGGTTTCCCAAGATTTAGTACAGCAAACACAGCACTCAAATATATTGCAATGGACATCTTATCTGCATGCATAATAAACACAATTGCTAATTAGGTACATTCAATTTACAGTTTCATGCTGGGCTACATATAACACATCTTTGGTCATGATCAAAGAGATAAAGCGAAATTATTTGGGTCAAGTTCCATGAATTAGTACATTATTTACTTAGAGAGAATGAAACTATTTATGAAAAATGGTTTATCGTATTTATTATGGACTTATATCAAACAGGCATACATGTTGTAATGAATTGTAAATAAATTGCTTGGACACAAGTAAAGGGCAAACAATTATTTGTGAGACAAAACATACAAAGACTGAAAAATACAGAAACCCCTTTGACATAATAGAATGACCAATACTATTTAGGTTCACAATTTCCCTGGCAAAACGTACAAATGGAAGAAAATCGTGGAAATACTTTGAAGGTTCCGAGGGAACAATTTCGGGAACAGTTTCGTATATTATTTCATTTATTTGATTATAATGAGTGTGATTTTGAAGATCTTTTAGTTACACCAGACTGATCAATTAATGTTGATGAAAATAACTATAGAAACACAGAACTTAAAGGAATATTTATTGTCAGATGGCATTCAGGACAAAAATTGAGGCACAGATGGGGAAAGTGGGGAAGTGATTATGATGCTGATGATGATGATGATGATGAAAATAAATACATTCCTGTAGAACAGTTATGATTATTGTTTTATGTCCGTTAATAACACTTCAACATCAGTTTTGGCTAAGTGAATTTTCATTTCCTAATCAAAGAAACAGTCATTTACCAAAACGTAGATACAGAAAATACTGGAATTCGTTTTCAAATGTAGGAGTTTGGTTGCTACTTAATTATGTAAGAAAAAAAAGCAAATAATATTGAACCAACCAAGATCTAAATTATGCCAACTTGTGTTTTGAACCTAGTTCACGGTTCATACACAAACATCCAATGCCGCCTATATAGCACTAAGTGGTTTTCATTGAAGGCTGTGATATAAGAACTGTAAAAACAATAAAATGACATTTATTTGCTTAAAAAAAAAACAAACTTAAAGTTATTTCCAAAAGGAAGCTATTGCTTATTATGGGATTCAGAACAATGATCAAACAAGGTTAGTGTGAATGGTTACATAGTTGCATCCAAATAAAAAAGCATGTATGCATGTATCTGAGATAAGCCATAAACTACAATGTGTAATCATTTGTTTATAATATGAAAAAGGCAGACATATTATTAAGATTAATCTTCGTAAACATGTAATTCACAAACTGAAAGTCAAACACATTATTCTACTCTGAGATATTAAACACTGCATGGCTCCTCAAAGTGGGTTATACACATCTTCAAGCAAGTGTTGCTGTTTACACCACGTGACAAGGGTCAAACGGGTTCAAAATTCAAATATTTAGCAAATTTTCCTTGATATCTCAATTTGTAAGGACTACTATTACTTTGTTTCAGGGAGCTTTTGTGAATAAAGGGCATTTTTATACAGCCAAAATATGTCCCTACAACTGCACTTCTTTTTGAAAATAATGACAACTTTGTTTCTATGTTTTACAGAAAAACATCTCCCAATTCAACATTGTTGCAAGAAAGTGCCACCATTTGTAATTAGGCTCATCCCATTTCTTCTTACAGAAAAGTTTGGGGTTTAAAAGGAGTACGTATCTCATATTTTTCGCAAAAACTTTCGAATGTCAGAAGCAAACTGTTATCATCCACTATATCGTTTACGAAGTATATTCCCTTGTTACACATATCCTTATAAAAGACAGTATCATAATTATTTTTTATATTTGGATTATGGAATTAGGGTTCTGATAAAATGTCTTCTGTGGTTATAGGGGAATGTTCTTGTAATTTTGTCCAGGACTGCAAAACGTTTTTCCAAAATGTATTTCATTGATTTGCTACTTTATTAAGACCCTCTTTATGCAGATGCCAGATTTATATCTACCTATATTTTCCAGATCATCTAATTTAAAGGTTTTCCATTGAGCAAACTTTTTTATCAGGTTAATTTAAGTGAATAACTAAGCGCTTTTAACCCCCCTTCTTCAATTGAATTTTTCATAACATTACGTTTTATTTTATTAGATTATATGACCAAAGAAATTCAAAGATCAGTGTTTGTATTTTCTAATAAATATCCGGCAAAGACCCCATATACAACACTATATAGCACTCATTCACACAACAAATGTCTCAGGAGACATTTACACCACATCCGGCAAAGACTCCCTATACATCAATTTTTATCACGCATTCACACAACAAAAGTATCAGGAGACATTTACACCACATCCGGCAAAGACTCCCTATACATCAATATATATCACGCATTCACACAACAAAAGTATCAGGAGACATTTACACCACATCCGGCAAAGACCCCATATACATCAATACATATCACGCATTCACACAACAAAAATATCAGGAGACATTTACACCACATCCGACAAAGACTCCCTATACATCAATATATATCACGCATTCACACAACAAAAATATCAGGAGACATTTACACCACATCCGACAAAGACTCCCTATACATCAATATATATCACGCATTCACACAACAAAAATATCAGGAGACATTTACACCACATCCGACAAAGACTCCCTATACATCAATATATATCACGCATTCACACAACAAATGTATCAGGAGACATTTACACCACATCCGGCAAAGACTCCCTATACATCAATATATATCACGCATTCACACACCAAAAGTATCAGGAGACATTTACACCACATCCGGCAAAGACCCCATATACAGTAATGTATATCACGCATTCACACAACAAAAATATCAGGAGACATTTACACCACATCCGACAAAGACTCCCTATACATCAATATATATCACGCATTCACACAACAAAAATATCAGGAGACATTTACACCACATCCGACAAAGACTCCCTGTACATCAATATATATCACGCATTCACACAACACAAGTATCAGGAGATCCTTAACTGGATCCTACTCATATAATCCTTACACGTATATTTTGCGGATAATAGCTTGAGTTTTTCACTCTCTTCCTGTCCTCTAAGCGTCGGCGAAGTGCTCATTGTTCGTGTTATTGTTATCGTTACAATTAATAGTCATCGGGTATACAACAGGACACAACTGGACGCGATCACGTCCCAAGCGTTAAAAAGCGTGCAGACCGCAGAAAACGTGTATGCAACCAAATAAATTGTTAATTTCAGTAGAATTCTCTGTTTTAATGTGTATTTTGAACTTATGTTAGTTCCATATTTGTTTGTTCATAATTAAGTCCATTATTAATCACTTTAAACTCGTTTTAGCCATTAGTAAATGACAAATAACTACAATATTTCACGAAACCAAAAAACAAGACGACTACTCAATGGTGACCGGAAGTCAGATATATATTTTAAGTATTCAAAAATATTCCAAAGTTGTTGGCAGAAAAGGGAAAGGTAGAAACAAATTATTGGAATTAATAGTTTCTATCCAAAAAGCTTTGAATCAAAGATATTTTATAATAAATATGAATTAGAAAGTGATGACAGCTAGTTAACATGTTTCATATCAATCTGCAAATGATAACGCTGTAGTTTATATAACTCAACTGCGTACTTAATGGAGCAGACGAAAATACAAAGAATATATATGAACGTAGCTTTCAGGTCAGCCGTATGTTGGAAGCAAGTTTAAACAAACTTTAATTGCATCATACGTGAGTAAAGCCTATAAATATTTTAAGAATTTGTTTATCTGTAATTATTTTCGGCGGAGAGGTGGCTACAGTAGAGGACGGCTCTACGCAAGTCCATCCCACTGACGTCATGTCAATAAATGTGCTATTTTTCAGATTGACTTTAGTCTAGATTATATCTTTGCAACCGACAGAAAGATTGCTATTAACCGTGAACCAATTATATTTTATGTTAAAGCAACATTTTAGAATGACTTCAAACCCCGACAGACCCTGTTTCTTGCGCCTCCCATCCCCATCCTTAAGTCTATCACAGACCCTGCTTTCTCCCGGATTAATTCTAGTAACCCCCAATAAAAAAACGGAATTCTATACCTGTCTCACAATTCAAAGCAATTGAACGCTTACTGTACTGTGACGTCATTCAAGCTTTCAGTTGAAGCAACTAAACAATCAACGTGCTCAAATTTGGCTCAAACATTGCTATTAAACAGACCCAATTTGGAGAGCTAAGTCCGTTCAACATACATTTTATCATCCACTTAACAATCCACTTAATGAATAAAACTGCAATAAAATGTCTATCGTGACATGAACATGGTACTTTTTCCTTTGTCATTCCCTTGAGTGTATTGTCGTTTGATCGAACATAAATCTTACTTCCATAATTTGGTTAATTCTGTGAAGAAAAATCTTACTGTCAAAAAATCTACTAAATCTTTGCATTATATTTTCTATAATGTAGCAAAGATTTCCATAAATGTCACTGTAAAAGTGTTCCATTGAAATTTGGTTGATACAATGATCATAACGAAACAAAACTTACACATGTCTTCTTGTGGCACAACATTATAGTTATATATGTCTTTTCTGTAAAAAGGGATACACCAAAATACATATTTAATATTTAGTAAGGTCCTACACCAAACTAGCCAATATAGACTTAAGAGAGAAAAATCTCCTGAAGTCATTAGACAACATAATTTTCTTATACTATCATCTGCTGTGTCAAATTATATTTTATTTCTGTTTGTTTTTTGTTTTAGCTCGAGCTACAGTCTATAATTTGTTGAGACTGGTGTGTCCCTTTAAGATTAATGTATATATGTGTATTCGGTGAAAGGAAAAAGAAAGTATACATACCTATAAACGTCGACAGGTCAAGGAACAATAAATGTATTGCATATAAATTTTGTATATTTATATTTCATCATACTGTTGAATCAAAAAACAAACATTTAATTCATTTCAAAGCAAAACAATAAGAAAAAAATCAGTTCATTTTTCCATCACATGAATAAACTTAGTCAATAATGAAATAATTCTAAAAACCAAAATGTATGCTTTCTTTTTCCTTTCAGTGTATATATATATATGAATGTATGTTACAATTTGACTGATATATATATGTGTACAGTTTGTTGAGGGATGGCCCACCCCGACCCTCACATACCTATTACGGGGTGATTGAATGGATCACTTTTCAGTGATTGAAATTAAAAAATTAAACTTCGACATTTAATTATAAAATACTAGTTTATATGTATTACAAGTTTATACTTTTAACTTTGTTTTTGTCCACAAAAATGTGAAACACTGTGAACAATTTTTTGAAACCGTAGTAGTAATCAAGCTGCTTAAATGTGTATAACAAATTATAAAATCAGGTGTAAATATATTTTTTGGACGGTTGTGACCAAATATGTAGTCTTCACTAAAAAATTGATACTTTTGTAACAATTGCAGAACGTCTTCGAGAAACATATTATATGCATTTATATTTACAAATGTGTACACTGGTTCTTTGATCCTGAAGTTAATTGAAGATATGGCGGTTACCAGATAATCATCACAACCGAAATGACAAAAACAATGATAAAGAGTGTCTTATAATCCTTTACTGAATGTATTTGCTGTATACGAACTATTGACGTTATCTAAAAACAAAACAAGCTCTTTCTTGTACAATTTTATCGGTTGCATTTGCAAGTAACATCATTTCAATCGCTTGCATTATAATTATATCACAGTCAAACCTGTCTTGAGCAGCCAGTCAATGAAAGGAGCAAAATTGACCTATTAAGACAGGTTGTTGCTTAATACATGTGCCTTTTCTCTGAAAGCAATGACATGGGAAATAACAAACGAGTCTGCTTAGACAAGAGTCTCCTTAGTAGATGTGAATGCAAACACAGGTTTGACTGTATTAGTCTGAGCATATGCATAGTGCACACCATAGGCACGATGCTAGTTAGAATCCACAAAACAGGTTTAAGATGCTACTTAGAACTTTTACAACTGATTTTCACTTGGCCTGTTCTCTCTAAACTTGTATATGGCATTAAACTTTGAACAATTGAGCACGTCGGTCAGCTAGATTAAACTAAACTGTGTATATTTCATATACACATTATGTAAATAAGATACCCGAAATTCGGGACGGTCTGCAATAATTTGAAAACTTCGGAGACTCAAAACATAATGAAACTTGAATAGTTCATGGTCCGAATGAACCGTGGGTTTTCCAAATCTTAGTGGACTGTTGAATTTATGAATACTTACAAGTTTAATGTTTTACGGTATTATTTAAAACTATGATTGTATTTGCTTTAATGTGAAGGATGTGTGCTTAAAATAAAACGCCTCGTAATTGACACAGCATCTTCTTGCATACTAGATAAAGGTATATGCATTTTACCGGGGTTAGATATGTCTATCTCGCCCCAGAGCTGTGATCAAATCCACCTGCTGTGACGTTCGAACCAAACATGACGTACCGCATAAAATATATGACGTAAATCATATAATTTAAAGTTTTGAAACGACCGTTGTAAAACTATAATGATGAATAAAGTTGAAACAACTATTCAATATGTTAAATGTGCAAGAAAAATATTAATTCATGGCTTTTTCGGTTCGGATAGTATATACCCTCCCTAGGGATAATATAATTATTGTAAATAATTGAGTTTGTGTGGTTATTCAGCCGTCATTGCCGGTAATTAGTTGTCATTGTGTATAGTACATACAAAGAACGTATCGTGTTACCCTCTACCTTCCTTTTCCAACACAGAAACATAAACATATTTTTTCATCAAATGCACGGATTAAATACAGTTTTGTTTAAATACTTTGCTAAATACGTTAAATGGAATATTAACGGGAAGTATTGTTCTGTTTATACATTGTATTGTATTCTGTATTGAGTGTGAAAATGATTCGCGGGAACTCGACAGTGCCTCATTCCCGACAATACGGCATTTTCTATCCGAGCCTCAAACCCATTTATGATTATTATATAATATTTGTAATTGGCGGCGTTGTCTTTCATCTTTTAAATTAAGTCATAACTATTATGTCTAACCATTATAGCGAGAAAAATCCAAACATAAATTGAGGACATCGAGACAGCATAAAGAGATACTTCCGCGCCAGAGACGTCCCTGTCCTAATAAATTGTTTTAATATAGATAATTGAACTGTCTGCAGCCCAACAGTTTGTCTGTTGTCAAGTCAAGTGTCGAACATAAATGGCAGCGAGACGATTGATCATGCGGATATTAAATGTAAATTATAAGTTCAGTATGCGAGATCGGGTACAGTAAGTTAGACTGCCTCTAACTAATCAGAACAAAATTGCTTACTTCATCATTCCATACATTTTTACATATCAAAGATAAAAGGGGGATTGACACAAGGGAAGTAATCTGGCCAATTTTAAGCTTATATTTGTATGCTCATAAGTAGTCTGCTATATCAATATCAATTACTTATTTTTTTTACATTTATGACGTTATGACTGGTTAATGTGAAACTTTATATTGAGCTACAGTGATAGAGTTGTTACATGTATAGTAAGTATTAATATACATATTAATATAACATAACAAAGAATTTATGAATAAAACATTGCATTCAACGTCGCATACCTAACTATGCACATATAAATTCGTATGTATATATGCTCTCTCTCTCTCTCTTTCTCTCTCTCTCTCTACATATTTATTAACTTGATTCTTAATTTTGTGATATTGTCTAAATCTGTTACTTTCGAATTCTCTCTCTCTCTCTCTCTCTCTCTCTCTCTCTCTCTCTCTCTTTCACACACACACACACACACACACACACACACACATATACCCACACACTTACTCACGATCTCTTCCTTTCTCTCTTGAAATCGAACCAAGAATTATATTGCAGATTTTCCACTGATATTTAAATATTACCATAACGTTTTATTCAGACCCTCCACCAAGGTGTCAATAACCTCGTTAACCTTTGTTCTTACTCACAAAACTAAGACTACACTGATTGATATGGCAAACCTGTTTGCAATCAAAGAAATCATATAAGGAATTATCACATAATTTACGGGACGGGTTGTAAAAAACCAATGACAAGGCGGGCCGCATTATTTAATACGGGGTTAAAAAGTTCCTCTGGGGGATTTGGCAGACTGCTTTACATTGGTTCACATTTTATACTGAAAGTACATGATATTGAAGACTGAAATAAAATAAGATCAGACACAGTCTATTTTTTGCTAGACTGCTTTAATACTTATTACGAAGGTAGTTTCGTATTTTTTTGTATGTAATATTTTAGACGCAGTCTAATAATTTTATTCGTACACTAACCAGTTCGTACCCCTTAGGCGATTTTTAAAACCTTCGATTCTTCAGTATTTCCTAATAATTTATTTCCGGATTAGTTTTACATATTATAAATACTTTATTTCAACAATTTATCAGCATTTCATCTTTGTTCTAAATTTCCTCGTAGTATAATTCTGTATGGATGAAAAGGTGTGTGTGTGTGTGTGTGTGTGTGTGTGTGTGTGTGTGTGTGTGTGTGTCAGAAAATTGAGGATAATTAAGTAAATAACTGTGCGAATCGTTATATCTCTTAAAGAGTGGTTTTAGGCCCGCTGTGATACTTTGTATCACAGTTCTCTTGTATTAACTTGATATCACTTCCAATTCAAAATTCTCGTACGTAAATTGCCGAAGTATTTTCCGATTTGCCCGATTATATTAATGACGTCGATTTGTCATGGTTAAATTATGTTTTTTTAGACGTTACGTCATATGATGACTCATGGGGACAATATGCCTGGATTTATCTCGTTCCTCATTCTGTTATATAAATAGTTGAGGGAATTTTTTTCCTAAGCTATGTGATAAAGGAATCTTACATTCGTGCTCATTCGTTCAATTTTGTCATATGTCTGACACATTAGCAAAGCAATCTACAAACTATGTTACAAATCGGTTTGAACATATAAGTAAGTGACTCTTCAGGTCCCATTATATCACATTCTATAACTATAACAGACAAATCTGATTTACGTATCGAGAGGTGAATGCGAAAAATATCTAAGTGCATATACATAAAGAAGCACTTAGACCTTTTTGACCTTCACCCCTCGGTATGGTAGATAAGTTAAGAAGAGATCAGTCATAAAACATGAATATTAAGGATGCTGTGGTATTGCAACAAATATTTTTATATTTAGTATGTCAAAATTATTAGAAAACAATATATAAGCTGAACCAATATTGTAATAAAAAATATGGAGCAAATGTAAGAGTCGAAGGAATGACATTATAAACAGTTTAAGCACATCCTTTTCAGACTTTAAATGCCATGGCTTTGTGAACATATCAGCATAAGATTGTGTGTAGTAACTTCCTAAAGTATGTCTATTCCGTACATGACATGAAAGAAAGAAATCATTTCAATATAGATATCAGAAAAAAAAAGTTCTTCTACTACATCCATCATTCCTTCTCATAGCTGCACTAGTTCTGAAATTAACTGAGTTTTTCAATAACTTCAAATAGGGGTGTGTTACATATTGTGATAGAAATGTTAGCATTTAATAATATGCATGTGCCATATACTAAATACAATTTTCATACATTGTATTTTGGCAATGAAATTTGCCTACCAAAATCATATTTATGAGATATTTCAAATGATTTACCAGTAATTGTGCATATCTTTTTTGCATAAATTTTGTTTACAAAATCAAAACATATGTTTGATTCAAACACGGCTCTTGTAAAATAACTGCTGTTTAAACAATATGTCGATTCATTACATATGTTTTTACCTGTTTCATTGAAAAAGCAAATAATTCAGGGAAGTAACGGTTGATATGGGAGAAAGACATCGATTGGCAAAGTGACAACATCTCAAGACATGTGATTTGTTATTGTTGAACGGTGTTAAGGAATTCGTTATACTGATTTCTAGATAAGTAATTGACATTACAAATATACAGTACTAGTATACAAATAAACCAAAACATGCCAAGTTTAATTTTATTTTATAATGAAATATAAGTTGATATATGCTGTTTACAGAAAGACATCTATTACGCAATAAAAATTATGTCAATCAACTAGTTAGAGATAACAATGACCCGAGTATTTATATATGAAAATACGTTTTACTATATATTAATGGATTTCTTATATCATCAAAATAATTAACCATTGAGAAAAAATATGTATCAAATACAGCTGAACACCGTGCAGATATTCGTATACTATGATTTGATATCTTAAAAAACGATATATATCTAATGAAGCTGAACTACATGCAGATATCCTCGTATGCTATGATTTGATATCTTAAAATACATTATACTTTTTATAGTCAATAATACGGCTTGTACCTAGAAAAGTTGAATACCATGCAGATCTTCGTATACTATGATTTGATATCTTAAAAATAGATTATAATTTTTATATTCAACAATATGGCTTGTACTTAGTAAAGTTGAATATCATGCAGATCTTCGTATAATATTACTTGATATCTTAAAATACATTAGAAGTTTTATATTTCACAATACAGCTAAAATTAAATGTACCCAATAAAGCTGTTTCTTATGCAAATCCTCGTATACTATGACTTATTGATATCCTAAAATACATTATACATTCAACAATATGGCTAAGTACCAAATAACGTTGAATATCCTGCAGATCCTTCGTATCTATTTAACAGTAAGACTTAGTTTGTAAAAGTTCTAGCTACAAACTGTATCAATCATTATATAACAGACAAATCACGAAACAAACTCTTTACAGTTAATTACATCAGACTGTGACAGCTTAAATTATATATTTTATACTTTAAATTATAAACCTAAAATGCATGATTATTTAAATATTTAAATTGATATTAGCAATGACCGTGAAAATGGAATACACAGCTGCATCTACCATTACAGATGTTTTAGGTATTATGATGAATTTGAATTTAGAGATTAGATCGAAATGTCACACATATATTGTGGATATAATGCACAGGGAAATACTTGAACAATCCGCTCTAAATAACTAGTATGCTTTGATGAACCAACTATAGAAACACAATACTAAAATTCGAATAATTGGTTTATATTATCATAATGTACATTTCAGAAAGGACACTACAAAGTAATCAAATATATAGTATGTATTATGCATTTAAAAACGATCATACGTAAACATCAGATTTCGCAGATTTCATGATGCGGTGAAGTATATAAGTTTTATATTACGATGAACATTAGTTACTAACTGTAGTAAAGGACAAGGTCCGCGACCCCCACTCTTCACTGCAATAGAAATGGACTTGTATAATACAATAACATTAAACCCTGATTTTATTTTTTTAAAAAATGTAAATTTTGTTTTTCAATTTTATGTTACACGCTTAATACAATATCATGAAAAAGTGTACTTGTACAGATACACATGTCACTCTGAGTGTACCAGACAATGAACAGAATAAGTATTTTTGTGTAAAAAGAATGCTTTCATAATCAAAACACTATTCAAATGCCAAAAATAAAGAGGAAAAAATTGGAGGAAATGTGCATTTTCCATAATAGTATCATTCTTTGAAGTCATTCTATAAAAAAAACAACGAAAAATATAAAACTGAAAATAATACGATATAAATATCAAAAATAAAAAAAGTATATTCGATACAAACACGCCTAGCTTTGCTGAAAATTGAGTATTTAAATATGCATTTACAGAGTCGATGTTGGGGCTTCGTGAATCTGGTCATTACTTGCCGGTTTGGAAAAAAAACAACATGGGGACTGCCAATTATATTGAGATGCCTGTAATTATCAGTTAAGAAACGTCAACGTCATGGAAGCTTAGAAGCCGCTTTTAATTGATAAATTCCTAGTGATATTGAATGATATGAAATGCCTTCATACTGTATAGCCATGTTATATATTTCAGTACATTACATGTTACTATTTTAAGGTCCTGTAATGGACGTTATCAAATGGATATAAGATAAATTATTTGTGTTCTTTTGCCAAATAAATTTAGCTTTGCAATCGCTCTATTGTTATGACATTTTCTAATCTTAATCAGTTACAAGATAAAATGGAAGCCCACATGACTCTAAAAGCCATTAGGTAGCATGCAAACATTCCTCTCATCAATCATGACGTATATATATATATATATATATATATATATAAACACACACACACATAGCATTGTATGTAATATAATTAAGTTTCCCACAAGCAATCACAGATCAACCAAATATAGCAATGTTTTATTCGCTTAATACTTTCATTAATATTACATGTATATGGAATAGTATATGCTTGTAAAAAATGTTTGAGTAGTTACACAATACATTATTATGGAAAATTAGACTAACTTAAAGTGCAGTATTGATATAGAAAGATGAACTCGTTATGTAGTTTGATTAATCCGTCGGTAGCGTACGTAAGTGAATCTATCGAATTTAGAGAAGATACATTTGGGATATCTACATATAAGGCGTTTTATACTATTGATCATTGCAAGAGAATTGTTGATTTTGTGTTGTTATAATCCGTAATTTTGCATGACAGCATTATCCTTTGGTACAGAGACGTGACTCAATATGTTTAGTTTCATTGTAATCGTCTTCTTCTGTAATATTTATTGAAACAATATATTTAAAATTCATGTCTAAAGCTGTATATTATACAAGACACTGTTATAAACACGTAACTTTGATTTTGAAATTATTTGTTTTTACAGGTGAAACTAATTGTTAAGTTTAAATTTTCTTATTTCACATAGTTTGCGAAACAAGTTCTCACGTTGTCTAATCGCGTTAGAAGTCTTCTCGGGTAGAATCGGTACTATGGATATGGAGATTAAATGTGTTGTTGAATGACATGTCACGTGTCTGTGCCACGACCTTCACTATAAATTGACAGTAAGCACATTGATATTTTAAGGTGTTGTTGGAATAAATGTATGCATTGCAATAAAATTCCGGTTGAATTTTGTAAAATAACGATTCAAATATTGTTATTTATATATATATTATATATTACGTGTGTGTGTGTGTCGTACACATAACAAATTACTGCCTTGTGTGTGTGTGTGTGTGTGTGTGTGTGTGTGTGTGTGTGTGTGTGTGTGGTGCCTTGTTTCTTATAAAGAGGCGTTGAACAATTTTAATGATCAACCTGTTGCATTCATTGAAGCAGCAAATTTACAATCTATATCAAAGATAACTACATTCAAAGCATTATTATGCCTTAATTTCGCGTCGTTATCAATTCATCGCGACTCTATCCATTATAGATGTTTGCCGTCCTAACCAGTCAAGCAACGTTTTATCTTAATTGATTTTGGGGATAGAATCAAACAACTTCTACTGTTCAATCACATTTAATGTTCAATCTACTTGAGAAGTACATTATTCAGTTGAACCTTCATTTAGATCTTTGATTTAGATACTAGTAGTTAATTGACTTATCTCAGTTTTGTCGTGTCCTTAATTATTAGTATCTTGATGCTGGATGCCTTAAAAAAACAAGGTTCACGAATCCCCCAAAATGACCCTGTATATACAAAAAAAACAAACAAATCTTATGTTTTTGCAAACATGTTGTTGTTTTTTTAATTGTACTTTATTCTTTTGAAAATTATAAAATTTTACATTTTTCGCTTAATACAATATTATTAAAGTGTACATTTTCAGCGAATATATGCAATTTTCCTTCATTTTAAATCATTACAGGTAAATAAATCATGGCTTTAATAATGAATGTTCTTGCCACAAGGCAATATTTACACATATTACTCAGAGTATACCAGACTAATTATCGTTTTGTGACAAGAATGCCTCCATAATGAAACATGCCAAAATAGGACAAAATTGGAGGGAAATGAGCATTTTCGTTAATTTTGAATATCTTTGGAGTTACTTTATGGATAGGAAAACATAAAATTAAAACAATGAGCTAAAATTATCTTAAAATAATAAAGTATGTTATTCCAAATGCATATAAGTGATGAAAAAACAAGTATTCAAAAGAAATGCATTTTACAGGTCCGATATTGAGACTTCGTGAACCTAGTCCTTTTCCGTGTGCATCTGCGTATAGCATTACTTGTTTCATATTGATTTCATGTATATTTACTGAAAATTTTATGTTTTACAATATGCACACGTGCATACTGCCGTATTTGTAAGAAATTCAAGCTTATATTTTGTTGCTTATATTTACATTGCCTCGTCTTAAATACAACTTCAATTCAAGATATAAAATCTTTAAAGGTAACCATGCAAAGCTCAAAACTCCCCTGCTTACATTCTTAAATTTTAAATAATAAAAAGGTGTATGGCTCGTGACTTACGTTGTGTCATTGTGCAATATATTATTGATATTTCTCATCATTAGTTGAGTGTTCCACTAAAGATAACGATTTATTGGAGATACAAAATTAATGAAATTCTTGTCAGCTTCAAACATGGTTGACGTGGCACAAAATACCACAACCGCAAAGCCAATTATACAAGACGACATTTCGACGTTGATGGTTGCTTTTCGATATTTTGAGTTATTAAAACTGAAATTAAATACGTTTACTGAAATAGGTTATCTGAAAGATGTAACTGACGGATGCATTTAATTGACTGGTGCTCATTTGAATTACAAACGTTTTGGAAACAATGCATGCAATTCTATAAAAAAAACACTGAGTGAAAGTATTGTGTTTTAAGATTGTATTCCAATTGTTGTCGTTTTTGATTATTTAGTTTGTATTACGATTCCTGAATGATGAGAAAGATGTGATCTTTAAAAATTTAATTTTGTGTGACCCTGAAGATTATAATCATATCAATTGATGCTTGTTATATGGAACAGGAATCGGTTGAATTGCTGTCTATACGGATTGACCCTGTATGTTTCACTTACCAATTACCTCCACTTGGTGACGGTAGTCCGATTCTTACGCCCAAGAAATTAGAGCTGTGGAAATTTGCTTGACATTTTTGTTGTTGTTGAAAATCATTAAAATGAACATGTTCATTGTACAGATGAGAACATTGGAGCATTTCCATCAGTTCTGCTAAGTTTAGATGACACTGGGTGATGATGGATAAATCTATAGTAGTTTGAAGATGCGTAGTGATACACTACAACAAATAAACAGAATTGTCAAAAATGAATGGGTATCACCAAACCATCAAATATGTTAAAAGTCAACCTGGTCAACCGCATACTTTCCTTCCACATTTGGACCATCAGAAGACTACTCATGGAAACAAGATACCTTTAAAACCATTGGTAATTTGTCCAGTGATCCAGAGTTGGAATGCTATTTTAATGACCATGTGTAAGAAATTGATTTGGTTCAAGATTCGGTAAAAGTTCATTCAGATTTTATTTAAATGCTGTTACGTTATCTGCATTTTTAATTATAATATATTCAGTACGGGGTACAAAAAAACAGCATACCTTTTCTTAAACCAGAATCATAATAGTTATACAGTTTTAACACAATGGTATATGTTGTGTGATGTTAAGCGTCGCTCTCACCAATTTTCCAATCATAAAACGACAGTGCTAGAAACACATGGTACAATACCCCAACCAGTCACATTATACTAACACCTGGCCTACCAGACCAAGAGCATTACCATAAATGCTGAAAACAAAGCGGGTAAACTTAAAGTACATGTATCAATATTCAAGTCGTTTTTATGACCTGATCAGAGTTCGAACTTTGTGCTATGCACGAAATGCACGCATAAAACTATAGCATAATTGTAATCAGCAATACAGTTCCATGTCTGTTTTTGTACGTCTTCCTATTATATATCAAACAGAAGTTAGTTTTGCTCAATTATCATGATAATACTTTATAAAACAAACAGAAACGATTTCACAAATTACCAATTATAAGATACTTTCTTGGAGAGATCTTTAGACACATCATTAGGAATCCGTCTTACGTGTGACACAATAAATGAATAATTTATATAATTTGTCATATTTGTTTGTTTGATCATATCACCGCTTGACTCTAGACGTCTCATCAAAAAACCCTTTATAACCTACACAGACATCATCTGACGTTTGAAAGGCTAGTAAATCAGACATCAATAGAAATACCTAAATGATAAATTTGTTCTTACTTCACGAAATACCTAAGCACGATTATGTTGACATATAAAGGAAAAATAAATATCAATACTCTTTGTTAATAATATCATTCAAATAAAAAATAGTAAGAGAATATTATTTAAAAGCATAATACGACAGAGATAAAGACCTCAGTCCGACCGGTCGAAGCACAATTAAAGAGGAGCATAGCACGGCTAGCTGTAATGGGTTCAGTTTAACCACCAAACATGCAGTGTGTTTCAGAATCAGAATGAGATAAGCTCGTGGTGATAATTGACAGTCATCATACGTATCACATAACAAAATATTTAAGGCCATGCACATGCCACGGTGGCCGCACTGTGCCTACACATAGAACGTATTGACGTAATTCATAATGTACACCTTCGGCATAGTAATCCGCATCCGACATACTATACCGGAATACTATTACTTAACTATTTCAAACAGTACTCTATAGATCAAGTTGCATCATGAATGCATCATGAATGCATCGAAACATAATGTCCAAGAGTAATTATTTCATAAGGAGAGTGCAATTAGGCAATTATAAATTAATTGCTACATTCTCATCCAAGATTTTTCTTAAAAAAGGGGAGGGTTGAAAATTTTGTTTCTATAGTTTTATTTTTTCTGCATGAAATAAGTTGGCGGGCAGAGTTGATAATCAAGCAACTATTTTTATGGCCTGAGGTACTGAATCTGAAATTATTTGCTATTGTTCGCAATCAATGTGTAGAATGAAATCTCATTTTTTATATAAATAATTTATTTACAGTACGAACTTATTTTTTTTTCCAAATCAGGCGTTGAACACTTAATTGATGTGATAGTTTCTATCTATGTGGCCAATTGTAGAATCGCGCATTACGTTCAAATATTGAAGTAGTAGCAAATATACGAGGTATTAGACAATATATAGTTTTAGTCATTTTGACTGAATAATTTTTTAGAATACTGTCTCCATAGCTTAGTTAAAGAATGATATGTCTGTCATTAAAAACGAATCACAGATAACAAAAAGAATTTATTTTTCTCACAATTGTTCATTTATTTATTAAGTTTGACACCACTTTAGTTCTGGTGAACATTCTTAAAGATTAAACCTGTATGACATGTTTTACATTAAGAATTTCGTATCGCCATTTAACAGCATTAAATATCACCTTGGCGTGATAGAAAACTTATGGCGCGGTTCCACCTGTAGGCAAAACATATATTTGAAGTTTGCTCACAATAAAATGAGACAAAAAAATTACTTACACAAATATAGAGCAAAGAGAGAGAGAGTGAGCTTTTGCAACGTGCTGTAGCCGCAGATTGAGTGCAGATTCTTAACATTTTGCACGAGATATGTTTGTAAATAAGTACAAAATACCCTGTCAAAGCAACTACTTATGCCAATCCCGCGTACCCCTTGGTGGTATATAAACAAAAGATTTAAATAGATTTTGTAACCACGCGTTTTCGCGTCTTAAACAGAGAATGCACTTTTCATTTTCGGTAATTATTATTACAAAAAGATAAACTTGTGCTATAAAATTTATGTTTCAAAGAACATATCACGTCTCTATGGGATTTTAGAATTTACTTTGAAGTGACTAAAATGGTGCATTGATAAAAAAAAATGTTTGAATTGGAGAGTGCTGCTAATAGAATGTGAGACTAAATGTCTAAACATCTATTTATATCTGACAGCCATCTGTCTTCGATTAATTTGGGAAAATATACATGTAATTCGGTTTTCTTTTTTTAAACTCTGATCGCGATAAGTTGAACAAGGGAAATGCATTTAAAGTCATGTTGCTTCATTTGTACCATTCGGATACAGATAGCATGACAGTAAAACAGAATGTGTGATCTTCGTCAATCCAGTTTACAAAACATTTGTTTATAACATTCTTTCTGTAAATGTTAGAAACTAAAACACCAAATAAGACGTACAACGTACCACAAAACACCAGCAAATGGCACTGCTTCAATATTTGTTGTAAAAACAAGTAGAGCACAGGTACATATAATCAGGTTTTCAGATTGATTATTAGCCGCTGGTTATAAAACATGGTATTGCATATAAAATATTTTTACTGTGTGATGATTTGCATTACATAACAAGTAGAACAGGTATGCGTTTATGATATGAAAAATTATCCAAGGGAAACATTCACAGCAGGAGGTTAATTATTCGACAGACACATCCACCATAACAGCAAAAACACAAATTAATTAATATAGACTAATCATAATAAATACAAAGTATACATAGATATCTGCATGCATACAAAATAAACAAACACACAGAAGAAAAGGTAATATAATAAATCATCATAACGTTCATGGAAACATATTATTATATGTTTACACTTAAAACACCTTTTATACAGAGAAAAGCCAGTGTCTCTAAAATATATGGGGGAAATATGTCTACACGTCTTGATAAACAAGTTCTCGACTTACATCAGTCAATCAATTACGAAAAAAACTGACATGAAGCATCGACTAGTCAATGCATATATATGTAATGTACAATGTTTAGGTGTAAGGTCTATTCATTAAGTTTTCGAAATGTGTTGATGTGACTTTTATTTGCTATTTTTAAAATGTTAACACAAAAAATAGTAATGCAACATCTAAAGACAAGAAGCCCTGCATATCACAGGAAATGACACATTAAGTAATCACACGATATTTATATATAAACAGAAGTGACCACTGGGATTGCTCCCATAGATACAAAATGATCATACAAACATATCATAGCAAAATAAAAGACCAACTACATATGTAACCAACAGGAGACGGACTTAGCAATCACACAGCCACCAATTCAGCATGGACATAGTTTTTATACAGAATGGTAATTGTTAGCACAGAACAGAAACGACAGTCATGGCCACCGCCCATATACAGTCAGTAACAAAAAAATCCACTGTGGACCTGGTTAACTGGTTCGTCCAACCTCGCTCTTCCCAAGTTCGATTTTGATTTCAATTGTTTATCATAAGGAGGAACAACTAATACAATAGTGTGTATTTTTAAATGACAGTGCATGCTTAAGGTAGCAGTTCATAATATTAATAATACTTTTATAATAACATTTATGTACGAATTATTTTTAGACTAAACCTTTAGAAAAAGAATATATTTTAGCTCTCTGATTAATAGAAGTTTATGTCTCAGAAGTTGACTATATTCAGACTATAAATTTTTTTTCTTATCTATGCCCTCACTGATTATATGCACATTTTCTAAGTAATCAAACTCATACCTTTTGATACGTTTAACTTTGACTAGCATAATTTTACATTCAAATATATTGGTTTCTTTACTTGTGCCCTTATACTTTTTATTTTTTCCCATACCACCCTCTCTCCTAAAATAACTTACATAATCAAATGTATTTGCTATTGCCTACTCAAACCGATATACCAATTCGTATGTATGTTGGTAGCATCTTTATCGTAGTTAATCCCTCCCCCCAATTATTTCTCAAATATATAAAGCAGTCTCTTAAAATGACATGGTGTTGACATTCTGTTCAGAATCGAAAACTTTTTTAAAAATGCTAAATACGTAGATCGGTCACATAAAACCTGTCAGACATTTTGGTTTATATCAGATAGTTTTTAGAAAAACCAGCATATTCGATTATATTAAGCCTTCATCAATAAATCCTACGGTGTTTTATGCAATGGTTAAATAATTCATGTTAACAATGTAATATTGAAGCCTAAAAAAATATACAAGTTTCCTGCAACAGTCAATCTTGTTTGTCTTAACACTAAATAGCAGACGAAATATTGTATTTTCATAATAATAAGAGAGAAAACGCAGTTCATATCTATCATGCTGTCAACGATTGATTTTATATCTTGTATAACAAAAGGGAACAGTATAAGCTGAGCCATACAAAACGAATGCCTTCTAATACAATGAATCAAATGTGACACATTATAATGTATAGTTTATGCTACGTTAACACTTTGTGTTCTGGTCCTTATTACATTTTTACGAACGTATGTATATACACTTTACATATCATTGGTTAGGCTAATAACCCTATTTATTTGTGAATAACCAAGACATAAATGTACAGATAAGACTACGGCGATTGCGCCTAGCTACAATGCAAACCATAGATACAGTATCAAGGCCTTTGCCAAATTAATAAATTTGGTGTCGACCATGGCTTATATAATATGGAATTACATGTAACACATCTGGACAGGGTGGACACATTTACATACATGAACTGATAGCTTTATATTAGTAGGATCCAGTTAAGGATTCATGACTACTCACATGCTATATAAAGTTCAGATTTATAAACCCGTAGGATCATATATATGCTTAACTATAGACTGTTCATCTCATATATTCATTACAACGTGACTTATCTACAAAGCATAGACATATAAACAAGAGTCTATATTCCATTATATTTTATCATGAATCATGACTTAACGTCTCACTACAAAGTTATGTACTTTTTTTCACACGGTAACATGATTCTTGGGCTTAAAAAAACCCATAGTATATACTACAATAAGACATTACTGGTGTTAAAAAAGTGACTTTTATAGGATTTAGCCATACGCATGTATTTATGAGCATTTGACGACTTCTTATTTCAAACAATCTTAGGGTGTCACTGCACCATATTTAAAAAAATACTAAGTTCGTCAATCTACCATTTTTGTGCATTTTTATGTGGGTGTATATTCCTGCAATGAAAAAAAATCATTGTAAATCTTTACTATGGAAATCCTAGACATCATTTTATATAGAACAAAAAACAAAATTCAACTGTGTAGTGAGACCTTTATGACTACATTGTTTTGCTTCATTTACAACTTTCCAGAATAATGTTATTAACAAATAAAAACATCGTAAATTGTTATAAATAGATTTGAAAGTTATTTTGACGAAACGTGCACACATCTCGGTATAGGTAAACAATATCTGCTTTGAAGCCTTTAACATTGAGTTATTAAATTTTAGCAGTATAATTCTGTTTATTTATACGTATTGTCTGACATTTACTGCTGAAAATGGCATTGTATTTGCATTTTGGCGCCTATCATGAAGCCTCGTTAATTGTCTACAATATGTATGTATAATTACATGTACGCGAAAACGTTTACTTTGGTGGTGTAATTCTACCGACGTCGCTATTCTCTTAACATTGTTAGATATTGTAACATATCAAAGCGCGCAGCGGATCTGTCGGCATATGAACACAACATGTTCCGACAATGCCGATAGTATTATTATTATGAGTTTGTTTTAGTATATTCAACAATCTGGTATCTTCCGAATCAGATTGATAAACAACCAATAAAAACGCAGGGAATTATATGACTGTCCCACAATTCATAGCAAATGAACGCTTACTAAACTTTTACGTTATTCAAACTTTTAGTTGAAGCAACTGACCAATCAATCTACTCAAATGCGACTTTCCCAACATTGCCATTTAACGGACCCAGTCGTGAGAGCTGGGTCCGTACTACAGACTAGATTTGTTACAAGTAACACTGCTTATAGAATGTTATTGTCAACTATGTTTTAATTCTTGCTATGATCCGAAGACGTTAACCAAATCATTGGTATGGCATTAATTTTGAAAGTGTCTTTGTACGTTACTGATGTGCTTACATTTACAAAGTTTTGTAATTCTCTGAAGTACTTTTTCTTCCAGCATGGCGTCTCGAAGTCTATTACTGTGAGCAATTATAACCGTAACTCAATGTATTATCAGTTATGATCGAATCTTAAATGTCTGTTTATGCAGTTATACCAGCCAATAAACATAATTTATCCCGTCGATCATTGAGCGCACCATATGAAATGCAGATTTACAAAATAGAATCTGTAATATAGATAATAATTACATTGATAACGTTATGCTAGCATTTTACACATTCAATAAAAATTAATATGCTAATATTAGGTATTGGAGAAAAATTTAGATAACTTTGTTCCATATAACTCATGCTGTTTTAATGAGCTTTTATACATGTAAATGTTAATCTGTGTCCCTGATTATATAATAATTGATTTTTGTCCATGATAATCTGATTTTTTGCCAACATATCTTATCGTACTTGATAGGATATTTGATATTGGTTATATTCCTGAATGTTAGCCAGAGGGACATAACATACTGTTACATAAACAGGTAGTACACGAGTGATTGAATTGGAATTATGTTATTTACATGTAGCTGTTTAGGTTAAATCTTCACGCATGAGTGGGCAGAAAAGAAATGGTATTTAGACAGAGGCTCTGGTTGATTTTACATAGATAAGCAAGTAAGTATTGTTGACTTGTGTTACATGGTGTGTTGACTTATATTCTCAATCAAGGTAAAGACTCACAGTGTAAAATAAAACTTTTGATTACATAACGTTTAACAATTAATGGTTCAAATTACTTAAGTTAGGAATTAGAGATAACATACTAAATATCATTAGAAAATGTATTCGTCTTTAGACACTGTAACAGTTTTACTGCACGATTGGTGTGAGACAACGCGAACGATAGTCGCCAGTATTGTTTTCTTTATTTATTAATGACGTAGAACAATGAATTTACACGTGGTCCAAATGGCCTTTGGATTACAATGTCATATGTTCAAAATAATTATGATATTTTATGCTGATGATATCATTTTATTTTCTGAATCAGCGGATGAATTGCAACAAAGTTTACAGTTATTATTGACTCCATAGTGTTACGAATGAAAGCTTAACATTATACAGAAAATAAAATAAAAAAAAATCACGATATATATTTTACGTGTTATAATGATCTCCTTGATATTGTTAATAAATCCACCTACTTCGACAAAGTTTTTACTGCCGGTGTTACTTTTGGTTAACTTAAAGCCTTTAATACTTTTTCAGGTGTTCTATTAAATTAAGGCTTTACCGAGGCAACGAATCACCGCAAATTTTTGTTTTAGCACTAAAATAACGAATCAGGTACCAATATATAAAACACTTGAATATTCGTTTTACCTAGTCAAAACGTGCTGTATTTTACAACCCATTATTAATTTTATGTATAAGTCTCGAAGTTATTTATGTTGTTCTAACATAGTCTGTTCAATAAAACTTTTGCTAAGTTACGTGTCTTGTCGCATTGTTTAGATGTTAAGCCAGACCGTTGGGCACGTCAAATTAGAGCATATTTAAAGAAAGAAAGCGCAAAATACATATATAAATAAGTAAGAGGATGAATACCATTTTATTATTGAATGCGTGATATATTCTGGTCTTTGAAAAGTATAAACTAATAAATATAATTGGAAAAAGACCTAACACGCAAAAGTGGATAAATGTATGAATTTCAGAAAATACCAAAACAATAGAAACTTTGTACTTTTATACTAGTAAAAGGTTTTCAAATAAAAATATTCCTATATATGTCTGATACACATGCATTTTTAAATGCAATATTTATGGTATTACTACGATCATGTTATATTTATCTGCTGACATGACTTTTGAATCTTATAACCGTTCTTCACACGTAAACACATCGTACTACCTTTTCAACTTTCGCCTTTGCTTTAATTGGAATATATAATGTATATCCTGAAACTATTATTGTAACTGTTATATAGCATCTGAAACCAGATGAGTATTCAAACCCTTAATTCGTTCTATTTAAAAAATGGGCATACCGCTCTTGTCGGTTTGAAACTATGGGTTTGAACGAATTTTTCTATGAAAAAAAATGATTAATTGAAGGTACTTTATTAATGCCATTATTAAATTTGTACTAATAGAATACACCCAAATGTTTACACAGCTTAATATGCATAAAATAATATTCGTTTTTATATAAAAACTTATTTCCAAGACCTTGATCTACCTTTATACTAGTATGTCACTGTATATAATTTACATACGTGATGTCAGAAATGGTTTTCGAAAATTGAATTACAAAGATTTTATACACCTTATTTTTCAAAGATTTTTTCAAAGATATTTTTCAAAAATATTTTCGTTAATAGTTACAGATCAACTCATCTTAATTAAATTGCTCAAATTCAGGCTTATCAGGTTAACTTGTTCACCGTGTCTCGGTCCACGTCAGGGACAGTGATGAGTACGGCGTTGATTAAATATATGTTCGATAGAGTGTGGCCTTTCAAGTCGTATAAAACGAATGTAGCCATTATGTACCTTTCATTCCAAATCATAGTTTCTAGTTTAAATTCATTTGTCAGAAGAAATTGGAGACCGCACGGGTCGAAAAACCATTAGGCAATATACATAATATCCGATTACCTATTATGGAACATAACACTTATATTGATGCGTTATTCATTACAGAGTTTGAAAGAGATCAAGCAAGTTAATGAAATACCATTGAAAAGGTCAAATTGTGTAAGAAAAGAAAACATAGCTTAATAACAAAATGTGTTCTTTATGTAAGTTGTTTTGGTATTAAGCAAAAGCAGTTAAGTATGACTGAAATGTTTCATAAAGCGTATATCATAACCTTTAATTGAGTAATATGGTATATACTCTGCAGGTACGAGAAAAGTATACACGAAATTTATACAATTTTAAAACACTGTTACAGCGTCCTTTAAAAAGGAGTACTCAGTATATATGTTAGATATACCTTATACATTGAGGGGTATGTCTTCAGCACGTATGTTAGATACGTAACTTGAAAGACATATGTTAGATACATAATGTATAGGTATTTTTCGGCAAAATTGTTAGTTGTATACTTTTATCTTAAAGGTAAATGGTAGATGCACTTGTCCAATATGATATAACATAATGGATTACAATATTATGTTATAGATATCAAATTTAAAAAAAATCAAACTCCAGTGCAGATTTGATTTGATTTTTAGCAAACTACGATTGATACTTAAAGTGCAGTTTTATAAATATGTTCATTATATAAATGCTTAAGCAATAGCATAATTTTAAGTATCACAAGCAGTTTTAGTTAATAATTAAAGTTATTAAATATTTATCTTGATTAATGTGTCATAAATCAACTCGTTTGTCCTGTCAGCAGTAGAACAATCGAAAAATTGCACACTTCATGATAATAACAAATCGGTATACATATAAACTATTAAAAAAACTTTTTTTCTGATGAAACATAGCAATGTCATATTAATTTTTTATTGTTTAAAATAGTGAAATAATCAAAGATAATTTTATTATTTTCATTCGTTGGTTACATTGAAATATCACGGACCCTGAAATTGGCATGCTTAATCGAGCTCCTGACTTCGGCACTCCCGACCATCTGCTACATTGCTCACCAGATGAAACGAAGCTGATATTTGAGTGAACAAAAAGTATAATAATAATAATAATGATAATAATAGCTATAATGATAATAATCATAAAAATGATGATAAAATAAATAGAGGATTTTACATGAGTGCCCATCTATAATTGAATTTATTAAAAAAAGTATTATGCGAGGCGCTGCAGAATGTTATATTATTTTTGCTGAGTTTGATAAATTAAATAATAAATGAGCAAGAATGTAAGATTCTTTTTATCACATAGCTCATAGAAATAGTACATTTACCATTTATTTAACATATCATGTCAATAAGGAACGAGAAAAAGTCCGAGATATTTGTTTCCGTCATTCATCTTATGATGTAACGTCTCGAAATAACGTCATTTTACTATGGCAAATCGACATCATTTATATATTTTGGGAAGTCGAAACGTAGTTCGACACTTTACGTACGAGAGCCGAGTTTAACGGAAAACACCGAACGACGAATCAGAAGTAATACTACACTAGGTTAATATTCAAAAACATGTCATGGGTTTATTACACTCCTGCACCGTTAAGTATGTAATAATAATAATTATTATAATTAGTTTTATTATAATAATAATAATAATAATAATAATAATAATAATAATAGTTATATTTATATTATATAATTCAGTTTGAATCCTAAGCCTTTCATCGTCGCGATGGCTTTTATCAGTAAACGCTGCCTTTGTTAAATAGCCAAATAACACATGACTTTGATATGATTCGTATAATGAACATTAAAAATATTAACAATTCCATCTCAAAGATTGAATCATTCAATCATTATCCAGTGACAACTAAATTCAGTTTAGATAGATTATGTTATTGCACTTCTTAAACTAAGCAATAACTATAATAAGTCTGTTGCAGATACCGATTTGCTGGTGACACTTTTTATTTCTAATTTGAGAAGCATGCAATGTCAAGACTTAAAAGTCAATTACACAAGACAATATTTCAACACTGATTATTGCTTGGAGCATGAAGTTTGAATCAAATTCATTTTCTGAAGGAAGTGACATTGGCATTGAAGCGACAGGTCATTGGCATTAAAGGGAATGCTTCCAGACATTGCATAGAGTTGCCTCAACTAACTGTTTGTAAGCATATTAAGCAGAAAATGAAATTTGAAGAAAGAAAACTCTTTGTGGTTGCTTAATGCAGCTCTCTTAAGTATTAAACCACATTAATATGCAGCTTGTTTTGCAAATGGGAATCAAAAGATACACAAATATCATGTTATGCGAACATGTCATTTTATTTTACCATAAAATGACTATAATGTAATATATAAACGATAACATTGTATTATAATGTGCATAGAATGTTATATGCATAACTATTTAACTAACATTCTTACATAACATGACTAGTTAGAAAATTTCAATAATTTGTTTCTGTAATTAAATCATACATTCTCACAGCAAAAGGTGGGCAACTATCCGCCCACACCGTGGACATAAACAAATATTGAAAAACAAAACGAATAATAACTAAAAGCAAACAACTCGTATGGCATAAGAAATGTTAAGTAAGCAATAAGCCGTCCCTGCATCACAAATATAGACTTATAGCCATAAATCTACCAAACTCCATATCTGAATGTATTTCATTACAAGCCAGGCAGCGAAGCGGGGACGGCGGCGGGTTGATAAAAAGTGCGACTGCTAAAATATGTTGAAGTTTCTGTGTTGGAAATGGAAAGTAAGGGGTAACACGATATCTTCTTTGTGTGTACTAAATGTAATGACAACTAAATACCGGCAAGGACGTCTGATTAACCACAAACAAACTCAATTATAATCAATAATTATATTATATTATTCCGTGTTTGTTAATATCTTGCTGTTTAAACGATATGACATATGATATCATAACAATGTGCTCTGTTCTATTTAGCTTAATAATATATGGGTAATGAAATATCATTTAATACTGATATTGTTTATTCATGTATCCTTTATATCTTGTACCTTATAAAATGGTCACTATAAAACTCTTACATGGAGAGTACCATGAAAATGGTGTGTTATTTGTTACTAAGACAGAACACGGATATGTTTCATTAAAGAACAGATTAGAACAGAACAGAAAAATACAAAACATACTACATAGACATATACAGATAGTCATTTGAGTCGATAGTGAGAGTGATCATTACTAGCATGAATAGTATAAACAGAATTAAAAAGTTATTAAATTTCTTGAACGATAAGAGCAGCTGTTTTTATTTTAAATCCATTTTGACAGTAAATTGCTAGTTTTATTAAGAACGGTTTCTTATTTGTATTCAGAAGATTGATCAATTAAAAAACACTTGGTTTATTAAAATAGTATTTTGGAATGTAGGCTTTTCTTACATCGGTATAGAAAGGACACTCCAGAATAAAATGATATTCATCCTCTATATCACTTAAGATACATAATGAGCATTTCTCTCTGACTTCTTTCAATATTCATATGTCTGCTCGTTTCAATGAATAGTTTATGAGATGACATGATCTTATTTTTGCAACAATATTTCGATATTTGATGTTATCTAACAAAGTTAGATAATGAGACCTTTCAAAAAGTACCTTTATTTCGCTATATAAATACAATGATGAACAAAATACAACTCTTGCACTCCATTGTGTAATATATATGTCTCTCAGGCGGTTATGTAATATAAGTATAAAACTATTTATATTAACTGATTCTGGATATAACAAAATCTCATAAAAACCCACGTTTTGTATAATATCACGTATCCTAGACGACCAGTTGATGATACAATTGTCATTATCCTTTTTTCTCAAGTTACATACAATAGAACTTATAATACAATTATTGCTTTTGTTTTTATATATTTTCAACCAATATTTATCATTCTTCCATATCTTGTAACATATAAAGGAAATCTTCCAAGTTCAGAATATATTGATAACGTGTTTGTTGACATTTTCACATTCACTTACCATTTATAAATTTGTTTATAAACAATTACCAAATTTTCTGCTTTATGTGGCTCCACACTACACAGCTATAGTTTAAAATAGACAAAACATATATATCGAAAAGTTTAAACATGATGTCGTTAAGAAAAGGTGAAAACACAATGGGCGAAATTATCTCTCCTTGAAACAATCCTATTTCACTGTTAAAAAAGTCTGATAAAGAATTCAAATGTTTAATACACAGTTACACCTCATCATACATTGATCGGATTAATTAGAATTATTTACCATTTATCCCAGATCTATTTGATTTAAACCATAAACTATTTTGACCAATTAAATCAAAGGCTTTTTTGAAGTCTACAAAACAACAGAACAATTTATTTTTACCGTTAAGTTACTTTTTAACCAGTGAATTCAGGATGAATATAGCATCCATCGTACTATAATTGAATTTAAACGTGAACTGAGCGTCAGTCAATATATCATTTTCTGCGGCCTATTTGTTTCAATCTCTCGTTTATTATAACAGTACAAAACTTGTCCTCATATTTAACAATGGTAAAATAACACAAGTTATGAAAAGTTATTTTTATCTAATATATAATTGAACAATATGACCAGCGGCTGTGAAATTACATCAGTACCTTCCTTAAAGTATTCATATAAAATATTACCAAACGAACATGATTTATTGTTACCTAAACTTTTCGATGCAGTTATAATTTTTTCGACAGTTTTAACAGTGATCGGCCGATCGAGATCCGTAAACGTTGATTCATGAGTACCGTTATCACAAAATTCTCTAACAAATTCAATACATTCCTCGGTTTCATGCTGATCCTATTCTAACGTTTTGTATTAAAATAAATATAGAAATCATCATTCGATATGTGCTTGCCGCTTGGATTAGATGGGCTTTAATTAAATAATCTCCAGAACGCATGTGAACTTCTGCGTCTCATGTCATTCATTGTATTAATTAAATCTTTACCTAAAGTTTGTTTCGTCGGTTTTATTAATATTATAATAATTATAATTAGCCTTTTTGTACAGTTCATATTTATGTTTAAATTCATCGTTACACCAGGTATGTTTATCCTGTGTTTTCGATAAGAAATGCGTACCGTTTATCGTTATATTGTTTTCAAAATATTGTTTTCCCTTTTGTGCTTAGGAACTCGGTAAATTTATTAGCTAATACATCCACGTCCTCGTCTTATAGATAAATATGTCTATTACACGAAACATATCACAATTAATGACGCTTATCACAAACTGATGGGTTACGATCTATAGTGCCAATGTGTTCTGTCAAGGCCTGACCCGATTAGCTCAGTCGGTTGCGCGTCTGATTATCAATATATGGGTCGTAAGTTCGAATCCCTGCCCGGCAGCAGCCTCAATGATGTTTGATATACGACATTGTGTCTCATTATCATTCGTCTTTTACCGCTGATTCAAGTGGAGAATTTATCGGTCACTTGCGGAGATGGGTTCTGCTCGGGTACTGGTGAACATTTCAGGATCACTGAAAACAGTAGTTAGGTTAACTGATCGTCTGTTAGCCATCGATGGCATGAAAGTGATGCTAAACATTCAATTAATCAACAGTACGCCAAACGTTTGGTGCAATTCCGCAAATAACAAACAATATCAAAAATGTTCATCTTAATTGGAGAGACGTTATCTGTACTACACCGGCGGCATTATTCTCTTAACATTGTAAGATGGTGTTCACTGATTTATAAACGCATTAGTAGGCGTTTAAAAATCAGTATTTTCAATCATGTTCCAACGATAATGATGACATTGTGGAACACACTTTTATCTCTTAATATGATGCAAATATTCATTACTGCTGAAAGCAGGCTCCTATTTGCATTTTAGAATATTTATATATAAATATATAATACATAAAGCAAAAACCATCAACATCAACTCTATATCGGAATTTATAGGGAACTGCGATGCATAAATAAAATTAAAACAAATGTTTGCTCTTGATCGTATGCCATTATTTGCCTAGTTTTTATAGTTCAGTATTTCGTTTTGTCGATACTAAATGTATATGGAGATAATGTATTGTCCCATTAGCTTTAATTTCATGTCATAAATTAGTAACGTCAAACGTTTTCCAACATAAATGAAGTATAAGCTGCTACACTATCGGAAAATAATAATGCAATACAAACAGTATTGTTTGCAAATGTTTACTCGAAGTTTCTTATATCTATAACAGCTAGAACTAACAATGAATTAATTGATCACGAGAAATTAATAGCTTTTATCTGAAGGTATCAGTAATAGTTACATATGATTAGGTTTCGTTTTGATTAATGTGTAAGACACGGCTATTTAATGATGTTGTGCCGTGCAGCTGTGTCACAATATGGAGGATAATGCATTAATTGATCACGAGAAAATGATAGTTTCTTTCTATCACATTATGTCAAACGTGACGTTTTGTACAAAGGTTTATATAAAACGTATAATTATTAAAGGGAAGTATGCCAAACAGCAATGTAAACTTGCCTGGCATATATTGGCATCGCTCTTGACATTAATGCAGAACACCGTGACATAGTTACTATTTCCTCTGTTTGTCTTAATGTGTTTTCTATTTTTCATTTACCTTGATGTTTAATATGTGTTTGATTGCAGAGTAAAATCTTGAAAACTCAGTAAACATGTATTCCATAAATTCTGCATTGATTAATATGCATTTTCGATCGGTTCTTCTTAATATTCTATATTATTTACATGTACATTTCCATGATCCGAGCAAAGAGTAGTTTGCTCTCGGCGTCATATAACTGATTATACATATTCAAACAAGCAAATCATTCTGCGCTCTGGATGTTGTCTTAAAATTGAATTACACATATCATTCTTTTTTTTATTTATTCAAAGCGACCAATCAAGAAAATTAAGTTTTGTTTCTCGATGATAGCTCGAGATTACCCACATCTTAAATTTTTAGATAATTCTTCTCATCGAATACTTTTTACTGCTTGCTATTTTATACTACAGTAGTCAGTTTATTAGTCCCATACATTTATTGTTAAATATGTTCTACTACGTTAGATATAATATTGATGTGATATGCTTGCCAGCATCATCATAAGTAATCAAATTAGAATCTTGGACGTTATCACAGCAGAGCTATGAAATCAAATATGAGTTGTTTACTAACCGAAAGAATGTTAATACAAGTAAACAGTTTGTTAACATTATAGTTTATAAAAATGAATTTTTGTACGAATTCACTCTATAGTGAGGGAGGAAATGAAAATGAATTTTGATCATGTGATTAATATGAACGTCAAATTATTAACAGTGCGTAACAAGAACAGTGAGTCAAAGTACGAGTCGACTATTTAATGCCGCCAGCATATACAACTAGTATGACAGTGATTATATATTAATGATAGTCATATATTTATGAACAAATGACGTGATGTCAACGTAATTTCTGCTAACGGCTTATCCAGTCAGAGTTAACTAAAACCTAATTTACTCTAAATACTTGCGCAAATCAACAAACTTATTTCAGTATTCGGTAATATAACCTTTGGATTATGTAACATTCAGTAAATGTTTCGTTAGGTATCGTTGTATGTTGACTTCTTAAATATATCAATGGAATATCGACCCAAATTTGCATTATTTTACGCTCAAGATCTCGCATGTAATTTATGTAGAGAGTTTGGTTTAGTAGCCGATTTTTAACTGTAACACAGTTTTTATGAAAATAACATCTGGTGACTGTATTGGTCATGCCATTGAGTTGATATTGTTCTCATTGTTTATATTATTGCATCGTGCTCTATGTGCAAATACATTTTTATCTGGGAATATGTAGTTGTTATTCGGAAAATGAAAAGCATCCACATCCCATGACTCTACCAACACCGTTCCAAGCAATGCACCCAAAACAATAACATGTATAAAAAACTGTATTAATTGTAATCTGGTGGTTGGTCTGTATGAATGATGTGCCCATAAGGAAATATAAAACATTAACAAGAACACCACCAACCAAAACTGCACAAATGCAAAAAAACATATAGTGTTACAAAAAAATTATCTCAGACTTTAAGTGTCTAACTCGGTCTAAACTAAACGAAGCTTCAATACGACACATGTACGAGTATAATACACGTCATTTACATTTTTATTAACTAATTTTACTGTATTAGCCTTGTTGTCGAGGAAACCGTTGACGACATATGATGCGAACTCAGTTAAAAAGAACTGAAAGCAGCCTGTGGCATAGGGTAAATATGACAATGATTGGACTAATATGAAATCACCTAATTAATAACATTATGGTATAAACACTGTTCTAATTGCTGTGTCCTTTGAACAACACGTCTCATTGTGAACTTACATTCACGTATTATGGTAAATGGTTACTACTACAGATTTAGACGGTGTGTAAGGTACTAAATTATTTTCACATATATATGTGATATTCAATAAATCAATAACAACACGATTTAGTAAAACAATATTATAATAGTATTATATTAAAATCAGCTCATAGGACAAAATAATAGATATTTTATCGTTATCACTTCATCAAACCGTTGTCGGTGTTACAGTCCTTGAACAGCCACATAGAACCCTATCTTCAATGGTTATCTTGTTTGTGGTATAATACTCCAATGGCTAAAATTGGAATAATCATTAAACCTACAGATTTTATAAATATAATAGATTAAATTTATAGTACAAGATGCTCTATAATTACATTTGTATTATTATCATTCAGTATCAACTTTTTCAATCGACAGTTCCGTCCTTAAATAGCCAAGAAACACGTTATTTTGAAATGTTTTTTTATAGAATCAAAAACGTTTACAATTCCATTAAAGTCACCAATCATTACATCACAATGCTGTTACATATGAAATTAGATTTTTATTTAGATGTTCCAATAAATATTTAGATATAATTCAGCATTGAACATCTTAAATAAGTAATATTGAAAACAATTAGGCAGCATTGCCCGTGATAAACATTCAATGTAATATCTATGCTTGTCTTCATATGATTTTACTGCTGGAGATAACAGTTAACAGTAAATCGGTGAGATACGACGATTCTCCTGAGTGAGAGGCACGCAATGTCAAAGTATGAAAGCCAGTTATACAAGGAAATAATTCAACATTGATGGTTTTGTCTAAAATTTATTTTTTATAAAAAGGCGTCTGGGGGAACATTGGAGATGTGCTATAGATTAAATGACAGATCACTCGTGGGACTAAAATGATAAAGTGTTACATTTTTGTAGGCACATATGCAAGGTAAATATTATAGAAATTTGTGTTCGTTTTTGTTGATACTTACCGGTAAAACAATATACTATCCAAATGTCGTACGATTGTTCTATATATATATATATATATTGTATGCACAGATGAATGTTTTTTTTTTCTTTCATACGATACTATGACTATATTCTAGATGTGAACTACATGTATACTCGATGATATAATCACATAAGTAAAAAACTTTAACGGTTACGTACTGTTTGTTTAAATAATGCTATAATGATCATAAAAGTATTTATTCATACTATTAAGATTATATTTTGTGAAAGGGGTTTAATGCCGTTTTCAACACATTTCAGGTTATATATGTCATATCCAGTTTTATTACCGGAGGAAGACCTCAGAAAAGACCTGAGTAAATGTACCGTTTTTCCGCAGGTAACTGGCAAATATTCTCACATAAAGTTTTTGGGCGAGCAAGACTCGAGTCTACGACTTTAGCGGTGAAAGTTCAGTGATCTTAAGACGGTGCCTTAGTAATAGTACATATTATAATAACCTTAATATACTTTAAACATCCATTTAGATATACAAAAAGACAATACTTTAAAAAAGGAGTGGATGAGATGAGATATTGACCTACTAACGCCCCACAACTTTCCAAAGGCGCATTGAACTTGTATGGTTTACATGTATTTTTAAGAATGTCTTGTATCTTTGAATATCTTTTCTTCCACATTTGTATAACGAGAATGTCAAAGGATAAATAAACACAATCTTAAACTCAGACCTTTCAAATGTAAATTTATTCAAAATTACGTATCTTCATCATATTATATCAGACCAGGGTATTGACACAGATCCCAACAAGGACGCGCCTGTGAAGGACTGGCCAGTGCCACATAGTGCCATGACACGCGCAATTTAAAGCAGGCCAACTTAATATTTCAAATTATATCAAACTGGATATTATAACCAGGGATACAGTAACAAAACAGCAAATGTATACTTGTTGAGCTTATACCTGGTTAACAGTCGAACCAAACCGATGTGAAATAGCACAAATCGATTTAGAAAATGATCATATATGAGTACATAACATTAATTAAAGCAGAACAAATCCTTAACAAACTGAACATCTGCACTAAACTCTCGTTCTAAGATAGATAAAGAATAAGTGCGTCTCTTTGCAAACCTAGGGTATACATGTTGATAAAGTCTTGAGATGTGTCAGTTAAATGTCTCGATCTCAAAATAACAGTCCTCTAATCCAGATAGGTTTAATATAAAAAAAAATATTTCTCAGTCTTAAACCCGGCAGCGAAATAAGTCATCTGCCGGTTCAGTCCCTGATATCTCCTGAATAACGCATGTTAAACCAAAATGGAAAAGCAAGATATGTGAATACAAGTCCTCTGTTTGTTAGTCTGTAGTACGAAACCCAGCTCTCCCGATTCGGTCCGTTAAATAACAATGTTGGGAAATCCACTTTTGAGCACGTTGATTGGTCAGTTGCTTCAACTGAAAGTTTGAATAAGTCACGATTCAGTAAGCAATCAACTACTATGAATTGTGGGAAAGGCAAAGCATTCCCTGCTTTTTTGATTGGTGGTTACATGAAACAGACCTGATTAGGATGATATCAGGTTTTGGGAAAGACTAATGGGTTGTACATGAATAATGGTTAAAATGCATAACTGGCAGATGCGTTAACTGCATCAGTAGTAACAGAGGACATCAATGCATGGTAACAACCGATAAAACTTTTGCAAACTGTTGTATGCCATTACCATAACGTGTTTTTCGTTTAGTATTTCGTTTCATTAATACTAAGTGGAGTTTCTGTATTCGTTTTGTTTCGTTAGTCTTAATTTCATTTCTCATCAACACGGATTAAATTTGTAATGTTATACCATCTCTTACGTAAGTATGATATATCGAGACCTTACTGCAAACTCGTCTAACTTGTTATAAACTAAGAAGTAGATACACTAGTTGTGATCTAAGCCCTCGGTATCTAATACATTCTCGTGAAATCATAATGCGAAACAAACAGTATTATTTGCGAATGTAATCTCGACATTTCTTGTATCTGCAGCAACCAGAACTAAACAATGCATCAATTAAAACCAGAAGTTACCTGTAATAGTTTATGTATGAAAGTATTAACACGTGTTGCATACACTGACCTAAAATGAAAACTTTACATCGACTTCAAAAGTGTCTCTTTTTCTGATAAATATATATTCAGGTTAAAAAAAAGCTTTCATTGAAGCTTTAATGCTTTATTAATGTTTCTGTGTTATTTACTGGGGAAAAAAATCGGACATCAATTAAGTGAAGAAGGCTCAAAATGAAATTTCCAGAACAATGAAAATGTAACATTGGAAAAAGACATAAAGTGCTGGCTAAGTGCAATAACTGATTTTTTTAAAACTGCAGTAACCAGTGTTGACTCCGATCTTACGAATGCATTCCTGAATACATCATCTCTGTGCACTTACGTAACGCTAAATGAGCGTGTTTTGCATTGCTGTTGTAACGATTTTGTTTAAAGATTGTATAATCTATCCATAAAAGACATCTCACTAACATAATTTTATTTCTGTTCAGGGAATAAGCAAACTATGCAAGATAACGTATGTGCTACTTTCTAGAAATATATTTTTAAAATAAAAGGATTATATTATAGTAAAAATAATTATTGTGATCGTGATTTCTCTCTGTAAATATAGCTAATTTACAAAACATATAAGAATATAAGCTATCGTCTACGCTCCGGATAAAATATACGCATGTAGCCGTAATCGCTGATATTCGAAAATCGATGTTTGCTCACTTTATTATCATTTGTTGTGCACGCCATTTTTTTTCAAAGCTGACATTTTGTAAATTAACTTTTGTTTCCCGTTGATAGTAAGATATCACCCGCATCCCGATTAAATTGTACAACTTAAGGATAATTATCTTAAATAAATACTCTTTGCTGTTCAGTATTTTCTCCAATATTAAACAATATCAGGCATCTCGTTTCAGTATTGTTAATTGGGGGCAATTATCACATACTCATTAACGCCCGCTATTTTCTACAATGTTAAATATTATAAAATTTTGCGGCATGCTGGTTTGTTTCAATTAAATCAATCAAATCAATCAAATCGGAATTCTGGTCGTAATTCTAAAGGTACTATGGACTTAACTATGATCGTATAGACTAGTTAAAGTAAAATCAAAATAAGTATCCATTTAACACTATAATATGTAAACGAAAATGTTTTAATGATTTTGTATATATCGTTGGAGGATATGCAAATTCATTTGTTCAGAAAAAAATGTTATCAGTATAAACTAGTCAATATTGTTCTTTGAATATTTGTTTATTTGTTTATTTAAAACTTTCATTGTCAGTAGTTGAGCTGACCATAACAATCACTAACGTAATTTCAAACCAGAGCCGATGAGACAAAACTCACACAAGTTGAACCTGCTTCTATGGCTAAGTCCAATGGTAAATTACCGTACCTGGGTCAATATATATATATATATCAAATGCATAAAAAGTAATGTGTAATGAAGCAGGAAAGTAAAGAATCAGAGAGATAGTTTTGATAGTTTAGCAAAACCCAAAACTTAAACGCAAACTAAACACAAAAGTTTACAAGCTTGTATGGCTAAGTCCAATGGTAAATTGCTTTACCTGGGTCAATATATATATATGTATCAAAAGCATAAAAAAACAATGTGTAATGAAGCAGGAACGCAAATATGAACAGAATCAGAAAGATAGTTTCGGGACTTAGAGGCAAAAACCAAAACTTAAACACAACTAACCGCAAAAGTTTAACCTGCTTGTATTTCTAAGTCCAATAGTAGATGCCTTACCTGGGTCCGTATATATATCATAGCATAAAAAGCAATGTGTAATGAACTTGAAAGCAAATTTGAACAGAATCAGAAAGATAGTTTAGGACTTGGAGGCACAAACCAAACCTTAAACGCAAAAGTTTAACCTGTGTGTCTACAGACGACACCGACGACGACGCCGGGGTCATGGCAATTGCTCTTCTAAGACATTTGTCCCGACGAGCAAGTAAATGATGAACTTGATTAAAAATAGTTTCACTCTAATATCCCCAATGTCGTATTTAGCTGATGCCGGTTTTAAAGTGATGACCCCGGCTGTCATTCTTTTTGTATGCATGTAGTGCACTTGTGTGTTTTTAAATGTTTGAATGTGGTTTAACGTTGTCAAAGTATGGTCGAGGTAAGGCAAATCAGAACAATACAGATTGGAAAAACACTTTTAAATTTAAATATTTTCAATTTAATTACTATATATATAATAAACAATATAATATAATAAAGAAAACATTAATAGTTTCAACAATAATCACTTCTTGTCTTTTATAAACTCTTTGGTAACCTTTCGTTGTTCTACCACAATTTATCGGCGGTCGAACCATACGTTTGCCAATACACTTAGTTAATTGATGGTTTCTATTCGCCGATATCGATACCATGTCATCACTACCTCCATTCCTTCCCGACGTTACAAATTCCTCCTTTCACCGTACCCATTACATCCTCGTCATTACTACTTGTCACTTCTACTTCCTCGTCACCAATGTCCCCAATCCATACTCGTCACCAATGCTACCCCAAAACCTGCATTTTCAATGACACTTATATAGTATAGTTCAATTAACATGCGTACATAATTTACAGCCTACTTTTGTCGTCACGTACATAAAGTACCGCCTACTTTCCTCAACTACGTACAAAAAGTACCATATCAATTCCAATTACCTTTACATAAAATACATCATACTTTTCACCGCCACGTACAAAAAGTACCATATCAATTCCAATTTTCGTACATAAAGCACATTATACTTATTACCGCCACGTACTAAAAGTACAATATCAATTCCAATTTACGTACATGAAGTACATCATACTTTTCACCGCCACGTACAAAAAGTACCATATCAATTCCAATTCACAGACATAAAGTACATCATACCGCCACGTACAAAAAGTACCATATCAAATCAAATTTAGGTACATAAATACATTATACTTTTCATCGCCATGTACAAAAGGTACCGTACCAATTCCAATTTACGTACATAAAATACATCATACTTTTCACCACCACGCACATAAAGTACCATATCAATTCCAATTTACGTACATAAAATACATCATACTTTTCACCGCCACGTACAAAAAGTACCATATCAATTCCAATTTACGTACATAAAATACATCATACTTTTCACCTACACGCACATAAAGTACCATATCAATTCCAATTCACATACATACAATACATCATACTTTTCACCGCCACGTACAAAAAGTACCATATCAATTCCAATTCACATACATAAAGTACATCCTACTTTTCATCGTTAAGCACATAAAGTACCATATCAATTCCAATTCACATACATAAAGTACATCCTACTTTTCATCGTTAAGCACATAAAGTACCATATCAGTTCGAACTCACAAGTTCACGTACATAAAGTACACCGCCTTCATATACACCAAGCACTAATTAATCATAGAATCGAAACACAACTTTACTTATATTTATTAACAGGTGTAACTGTTCTTTTTCTTACAAACACGCTTTCAATTAAAATACACAATATAATTATAATTTCAAAACGTTATATATTGATAATTGAATACTTATTATTAAATTATTATTATTATTACAACATTAATTAAATAGTAAGTTTAGAAATTAATCTAATATAGCAAAGACATTATACTTACCTCAGCCCTCAGGTTCATCAACAACACGATTAATTATTTAATACATGTCCTACATTCTTCAGTTTTGTCCAACAACCTCACTGGTCAAATAACATCTCTAAATTGACCAAATTTGCCAATAATTTATAAACTGAACAAAACTTTTAAATATACTGTTTTTATTTACAATAACTTGTTAGTTACAGGCCATACTCTTTCTTATTCAATGTGTGATTACACGTATTAAAAGAAAAACTTGTTTTACCACGTTCACATTACTGGCCTTGAAATACACGTGCATTTTATAATTTTACAATAAATCACTCTGCATGCTTTTTTCAAGTTGAAATAATTGTTTGAAATCCAAAATGTATAGCCAGATAATAATGTATGAAAAACAAAATCAATTTGATATGGCAAGATCTAGTACGGAAGAAAGAGCGAGAGAAATAGGCATGGTTCAAGCCAGGACGTCTCCTTTTTTAGGTACCTTAATTATCTTAGCTACATTAATGTTATATTATTGAGTTTTGAGATTATCAATTGAAAACTAATCGAGAGTTGCAAAATATCACTCAAGCATCAATAAGAACATACATTCAGTCAACGCGCCACAGATGTGTTGCGTTGCTTCGAGCCAACGGTGGCCATACTGTAGTTTTTAGATCAAACGGTTGGTCTACACAAATTGTCATGGTGACGTTAATTTTAAATATAATTTATTGCAACTGGTAATACATTTGCCTTACATATTGATATTGTTATGTGTTAGATTTCAAATAATTTGGTTACTAATAACGTTTATATAGCCAATTTTATCTGGGGTTTAGTTAGAAGTTTTGTTCAGTATAAATGTTACGAACACCTGGGTATATAAGTTTACAGCTGGTTGAACATCGACAAAAGAAAACTTGTATAACTGAGGCTAAGTAAAACTAGTGATATGTTAAAAGAATAAAAACTGATACATAATAGGCAATTCAAAATAATATGTGTTAATATAAATAATCCCATGATAAACGTCATTATCAACACATTTTAGGTAATATATAGCATATCAAGTTTTATTGGTAGAGGAGGACCTCAGAATCAATCTGAGTAGAACCAACGTCCTTCCACACGTAACTCACAAACTTTTTCACATAAAATTCTTGGAGAAAGCGGAACTCGAACCTACGACAATAGCGGTGAGAGGAAACTTACCACTTTTTTCTATTTAGTATGTATATTGGCAATGCTTATGCTCTTTTTATGACTGCAACCTTTGAACTTTATGTCAACATCTTTCTTTAAATGATTTTAGATGATTTGTATTACTGTTACCTGTATAATAATTAATTGATTGATTGATTGAATATGTATGTCATTTTATGCCATCGAGGCTAACAGACGATCAGTTAACCTAACCACTCTTTCCTGAGATCCTGAAAGGTTAACCAGTACTCGAGCACCCTCTATCTCAACAAGTAACTGATTACTTACCCACTTGATAAAAGTGTATTAATCATTGATCAAAATGTAGAGTTTATTACATATGAACAAATTGACAGACCGTACAGAATGAAATTATATCTGACAGAAGCGTCAATTGGAATCACAGAATTGCAGGCAAACATCACACACATAAGCAAGACTCCATTTTACGAATCCATTCATAAGGGGGGGTGTTAATTGTTACACGCTTCGTTCGGTCGTAGTATCATATTTAGCAATATTCTAATGTCGAGCCACATTGACTATACAATAGAGGCGCTTTGATCTCAAAGGAACAGAAATACTAGCGGTAGCTACACATTGTGGGAGTCATTATTGTGTTAGTCAAGTTATCTGATATAAGGATCAGTTGGGAGTAAGGAAAGATGTAAAAAATAAACAGACCAGACTCGGTTTTATCTAGTGTGTTAAAGAGAGATAAGACAATATATGTGTATTATAATTACATAATCAAACTGTTATCAACTTAACAGTCCTTGAAAACTCTTTAAACATGTTTTCTTAAATGACTTTATCTTGATTGTGGTAAATTAGTAAAATCATAACGGCATAGTTTATAATTTTTATCTATAAACCCAATACACTATTTTGGAACTACGTCATTTCATTTTTTGAATGAACCTACCGTAGTAGGGTTGAAAGCAAATGTAAATAAATCAAATAAATTGTACAATACAATAGATTCAAGATTAATGTATTACTTGTATTGGACGAGTCTTACTATAAATAGAATGACGTAGTTTCACAATAGCGAAATGAGTTTTAGTATGAAATGTGCTATAAATACATTTGTATTTTTTTATCTATTAATTATTATCATTTTATCGCCAATGTGACTAAATCATTTGACGTTGCCGTCCTTAAATAACCAAGCAACACATTATTAATAATTAGAATTGTTATTTTTTATGATAGAATCAAAACATTTTAACAATTTCGATAAGTAGCCATTCATTACATCATAATACACCTGCATCTTAATTTAGATTTTTAATTAAGACGTACTTCTAATAAACATTTAAAGTAATAAAGCTATATATTACCTGTGACAGTTGATGTCTGATTGCGCAGTGTATTATTGATGATTGTCATCATTATTTTTGTTTTTACACAGTAGATAACGATATATTGATGATACAATGAGTTTCGTGTGTGAGAAACACGCAACGTCAAACCTAAACTTGAAAGCCACTTATGCAAGACATTGATTGTTCAACATCGATGGTTTCAAATAAAGTTGAAATTAAAATCATTTCTGAAGAAGGCGTCATCAATGTTTTATAAATATTATGAGAATCTATTAACGAAACATTAAATTACCGTGAAAACGAATGACGGTATAAATTCGTTTCAGTTACATTTTTAATGGTACATATCATGCCATATGGGTTAAACGCTGTCGAATATATCATATTTAACTCCAGTGCTGTAGGAACATATCAAAACGAACTGAGTAGAACTAACATCATTTTGCCAATATTTGACAAAACTGAGCTCGAACCCACATCAAAGGTTTGAGATAGATGGTTTAAACGACATGGTCATGGCTAGTTCGGCTATATAATACTTAAGTTGCTAATGAATGGGGTTTAACGCCATTTTCAACACATTTCAGGTTATCTATGACATATCCAGTTTTGCTGGTGTAGGAAGACCTCAGACTGTGTCAGACGGAGTAGAACCACCGTCCTTCCGCTAGTAACTATAAAACATAAAGTTTTTGGGGCAAGCGGGACTCGAACCTGACTTAAGCGATGACAGGTAAGTAATCTTGAGACGGCGCTTTAGACCACTCGGCCACGGAAGACCCACTAGAAGTTGCTGATGAACCGATACAACGAGCCATCATGCGAATATACTTGAATTTAGTTTTAACACAACAATATGATAAACGAAATATCGCTCAGTGTTCTCTGTGGCCGAATGGTTTAAGGTGACGTTTCACGATCACTTACCTCTCATCGCAAAGGTCGTGGGCTCGAGTCCAGCTCGTACCAAATATTTGTTATTTATAATATAATAAGAAAGCTTGCCATTTACTTGTAGAAGAACGGTTGTTCTACTCAGATTTATTCTGAGGTCTTCCTTCCCCAATAAGACTGAATATGCCATATATAACCTGAAATGTGTTAAAAATGGCATTATAAAAGAAATAACTCTAGACTTGATGATTATGAGTTGTTCCTTTATAGCTCAGTTGTATTTTGTATCATGTTTAAAGATAGATTGATATTAAAATGCAGGTTTGAATCATAATTATGAAACCACTGAGTTAAAGTAGGGGGTGACTTTTTGCGGTCGCCGCAAATCAAAAACCATTCTACAGATAATCTTTTCTACAAGGATGCAAAATCGTTTTATATACGTTTCCATAATAAAAGATCATTATATTACCGTTTCAAAACAATTCTTTTCCAAATGATGTAAAATCAGACTTAAAACTAATATGCAATTTAGACATATGAAACATTTAGAATTAAAAACAAATTGTATTGCCATCTATTTGAAAAGCACTTAATTTTTTTCTAATTACAACATATTTTCATGGTGTATGAGAAACTTATTAGCAACGTTGGTGGTATTGATAATGTAGTTAATTGTAGTATATAAACACGCGTGTCCATAATAATTTTAGCCTGTTTGACCAAATAATCTCACAAAGGGCTGCTCAAACACGATAACCTATCACTAGTAGTAGACTTTATCAACAGAAGTATATGTATAGGACGAAAGTGCGACTCTATTAAGTTTATCCAAATCATGAAACCCGATCGAAAAAATGTGCACAAGTTACACGACATCAAAGGTGTTCGTATTTATCGAATAGAAACTGCCTTGTCAATAACAAAATATTCATGTATGCTAACATGTCAGTTTTAAACTACCACACTGCCATGGGTCCCGTTTGACGGATGTGTATGATGTTTTATCATGAATGGAATCATTTGTATTCGCCAAATTGAGCGCGTTTTCTTATGACAATCGTCTAAAATCTGTTTTAAGTTTTGCGAATTAAATTAACGTGACTTCAGAAAATAAAGCAAAATGAGGATATTGGCCTCCATTTCAATGTAACAGTTACAAACAGATTATCGTGATTTGTCTTCATAAAATCTATACTGTACGGAAGAGCTAACTCACCACCAGACATTTCATGTACCTGACATTTTATGTAAGTTCTCAAAAAGTATCTAAGCAACTTTCTGGAAATTTGGACTTAAATATTATTTAAGCTATGTTAAGTCAAAACATACTGTCAGTTAATGTTGCTCAGAAATTAAGTTACACTTTTCGATATTTTGACGAAAATGTTTGAATCACCAAAATGGCGATCAGAATATCATAAGGAACAGTCTTTGCAGTCGTTCACCTTGCATATTATTGATTTCGGAGTCACGCACTATTGTAATTTGAATAGGTAATTTCTTATCAATAAGTTTCGTGCTCTATGGTAGTTTCTATCCGCTTTTGATCATATTCATCAAGGCCTCAAAAATCTCTAACAGATGTTGTCTATTTTTTACTTTGCCTTATAACCATGGCATCCTGTATTTATATAGATTATGGATTCTATCTTATGATACGCACAATAACAATTATTCATTTATTGCACTATAAACGTAGTTAACATTTATCCGAGTGAAATTCAGCTCGTCGAAATTAATTTATCAAATCCGGAAGCTATTATAATCATCTCTATTAATAACATTTTATAGCAAAAAACATAATTTTGAATCGTATATTGTTTAGTTTCCCATTTGAATGGGGATGTGCACCGAAATACCCCATGTCTTTTCCAACTATTTTTATGGATTTCGAAATCATGGATCAATTAGTTTCGACGATTACTTATACTTGTTTTCTTGGCTTCTCGTCATTAAGTACGTCTTCAATTAGAACTACCTTTTTTATGTTCATGTGAATGGCACACCTTGTCATAGTTTGTAAGTACGAATATTGTTGCAATTGTAGGTTGAATGATACCATATATAAGGACCCAGTTTGCCACTCATCGTTCAAAGACGGACATCATGTTTGCCAATTTGTCAGGTAGTTTGGAATTTACTTTTTTATAATTGTACTGTGCATTGTGTATATATGTACTGGTATCGTTGTTGTGTTCTTGATCGTCCAGGTGTCCTGGTGAAAAATGATAATAGATATATGTTCCATTAGTTACGGCTATATCAAGGACGAATCTAAATTGCTTTATAAATTAAGTTCAAAACACTTTTGCACACATGGAGAGATATGAATGGCATTTCTTACTAATTTTAAATCAGTTGTTTGCACGTGTACTAATTATTAAAATTTCGCCTTTATTGTCTGACTTAACTGAAATAATTAAAACCACTTAAGATTCAACATGATTTAAAATTCGTTTGTGATAAACCCAAATTGTTTGTTAAATAATTTTTTAGTAAACGATATTGCACCTGAAATATGTATGGCTGCCGGTAAAACAACATATGTTGGTTGATATGACGTAGATAATTTAATACCCCTTTTTAATTTCTTTTCAACATGTAGCGGGTCATAGTGATGTATATTAAGCTAAGAATGCAATATTATTTACTGCCTGTATCAATTGTGGATATATCAGTAAACGTATATAGCCTGATGCTTATGAATACCTTTATATATTTAATAAAGGGTCTTCCGTGGCCAAGTGGTCTCAGGAGACGTCTCGAGATGACTAACCTGTTGGTTCGAGTCTCGCTCGCTCCAAAATCTTTCTTTGAGAAAGTTTGCCAGTTACTTGCGGAAGGACCTACCACCTAGTCTGTAGGACGGACCCAGTTCTCCCTGATTCGGAAGATTTCTGGTTTTTGGACAGATAATCTACCGCCTAGTCTGTAGGACGGACCCAGTTCTCCCTGATTCGGAAGATTTCTGGTTTTTGGACAGATAATCTACCGCCTAGTCTGTAGGACGGACCCAGTTCTCCCTGATTCGGAAGATTTCTGGTTTTTGGACAGATAATCTACCAACTTATCTGTAGGACGGACCCAGTTCTCCCTGATTCGGAAGATTTCTGGTTTTGGGACATATAATCTACCGCCTAATCTGTAGGACGGACCCAGTTCTCCCTGATTCGGAAGATTTCTGGTTTTTGGACAGATAATCTACCACCTAGTCTGTAGGACGGACCCAGTTCTCCCTGATTCGGAAGATTTCTGGTTTTTGGACAGATAATCTACCGCCTAATCTGTAGGACGGACCCAGTTCTCCCTGATTCGGAAGATTTCTGGTTTTTGGACAGATAATCTACCGCCTAATCTGTAGGACGGACCCAGTTCTCCCTGATTCGGAAGATTTCTGGTTTTTGGACAGATAATCTACCACCTAGTCTGTAGGATGGACCCAGTTCTCCCTGATTCGGAAGATTTCTGGTTTTTGGACAGATAATCTACCGCCTAATCTGTAGGACGGACCCAGTTCTCCCTGATTCGGAAGATTTCTGGTTTTTGGACAGATAATCTACCGCCTAGTCTGTAGGACGGACTCAGCTCTCCCTGATTCGGAAGATTTCTGGTTTTTGGACAGATAATCTACCGCCTAATCTGTAGGACGGACCCAGTTCTCCCTGATTCTGAAGATTTCTGGTCTTTGGACAGATAATCTACCACCTAGTCTGTAGGACGGACCCAGTTCTCCCTGATTCTGAAGATTTCTGGTTTTTGGACAGATAATCTACCACCTAGTCTGTAGGACGGACCCAGCTCTCCCTGATTCGGAAGATTTCTGGTTTTTGGACAGATAATCTACCGCCTAATCTGTAGGACGGACCCAGTTCTCCCTGATTCGGAAGATTTCTGGTTTTTGGACAGATAATCTACCGCCTAGTCTGTAGGACGGACTCAGCTCTCCCTGATTCGGAAGATTTCTGGTTTTTGAACAGATAATCTACCGCCTAATCTGTAGGACGGACCCAGTTCTCCCTGATTCGGAAGATTTCTGGTTTTTGGACGGACAGATAATCTACCACCTAGTCTGTAGGACGGACCCAGTTCTCCCTGATTCGGAAGATTTCTGGTTTTTGGACAGATAATCTACCGCCTAATCTGTAGGACGGACCCAGTTCTCCCTGATTCGGAAGATTTCTGGTTTTTGGACAGATAATCTACCGCCTAATCTGTAGGACGGACCCAGTTCTCCCTGATTCTGAAGATTTCTGATTTTTGGACAGATAATCTACCACCTAGTCTGTAGGACGGACCCAGTTCTCCCTGATTCGGAAGATTTCTGGTTTTTGGACAGATAATCTACCGCCTAATCTGTAGGACGGACCCAGTTCTCCCTGATTCGGAAGATTTCTGGTTTTTGGACAGATAATCTACCGCCTAATCTGTAGGACGGACCCAGTTCTCCCTGATTCGGAAGATTTCTGGTTTTTGGACAGATAATCTACCGCCTAATCTGTAGGACGGACCCAGTTCTCCCTGATTCGGAAGATTTCTGGTTTTGGGATAGATAATCTACCACCTAATCTGTAGGACGGACCCAGTTCTCCCAGATTCGGAAGATTTCTGGTTTTTGGACAGATAATCTACCGCCTAGTCTGTAGGACGGACCCAGCTCTCCCTGATTCGGAAGATTTCTGGTTTTTGGACAGATAATCTACCGCCTAATCTGTAGGACGGACCCAGCTCTCCCTGATTCGGAAGATTTCTGGTTTTTGGACAGATAATCTACCGCCTAGTCTGTAGGACGGACCCAGTTCTCCCTGATTCGGAAGATTTCTGGTTTTGGCACAGATAATCTACCGCCTAGTCTGTAGGACGGACCCAGTTCTCCCTGATTCGGAAGATTTCTGGTTTTTGGACAGATAATCTACCGCCTAGTCTGTAGGACGGACCCAGCTCTCCCTGATTCGGAAGATTTCTGGTTTTGGGATAGATAATCTACCACCTAATCTGTAGGACGGACCCAGTTCTCCCTGATTCTGAAGATTTCTGGTTTTTGGACAGATAATCTACCGCCTAGTCTGTAGGACGGACCCAGCTCTCCCTGATTCGGAAGATTTCTGGTTTTTGGACAGATAATCTACCACCTAGTCTGTAGGACGGACCCAGTTCTCCCTGATTCGGAAGATTTCTGGTTTTTGGACAGATAATCTACCGCCTAGTCTGTAGGACGGACCCAGTTCTCCCTGATTCGGAAGATTTCTGGTTTTGGCACAGATAATCTACCGCCTAGTCTGTAGGACGGACCCAGTTCTCCCTGATTCGGAAGATTTCTGGTTTTTGGACAGATAATCTACCGCCTAGTCTGTAGGACGGACCCAGCTCTCCCTGATTCGGAAGATTTCTGGTTTTGGGATAGATAATCTACCACCTAATCTGTAGGACGGACCCAGTTCTCCCTGATTCGGAAGATTTCTGGTTTTTGGACAGATAATCTACCGCCTAGTCTGTAGGACGGACCCAGCTCTCCCTGATTCGGAAGATTTCTGGTTTTTGGACAGATAATCTACCACCTAGTCTGTAGGACGGACCCAGCTCTCCCTGATTCGGAAGATTTCTGGTTTTGGGATAGATAATCTACCGCCTAATCTGTAGGACGGACCCAGCTCTCCCTGATTCGGAAGATTTCTGGTTTTTGGACAGATAATCTACCGCCTAGTCTGTAGGACGGACCCAGTTCTCCCTGATTCGGAAGATTTCTGGTTTTGGCACAGATAATCTACCACCTAGTCTGTAGGACGGACCCTGTTCTCCCTGATTCGGAAGATTTCTGGTTTTGGGACAGATAATCTACCACCTAGTCTGTAGGACGGACCCAGTTCTCCCTGATTCGGAAGATTTCTGGTTTTGGGACAGATAATCTACCACCTAGTCTGTAGGACGGACCCATTTCTCCCTGATTCGGAAGATTTCTGGTTTTGGGACAGATAATCTACCACCTAGTCTGTAGGACGGACCCTGTTCTCCCTGATTCGGAAGATTTCTGGTTTTGGCACAGATAATCTACCGCCTAGTCTGTAGGACGGACCCAGTTCTCCCTGATTCGGAAGATTTCTGGTTTTTGGACAGATAATCTACCGCCTAGTCTGTAGGACGGACCCAGCTCTCCCTGATTCGGAAGATTTCTGGTTTTGGGATAGATAATCTACCACCTAATCTGTAGGACGGACCCAGTTCTCCCTGATTCGGAAGATTTCTGGTTTTTGGACAGATAATCTACCGCCTAGTCTGTAGGACGGACCCAGCTCTCCCTGATTCGGAAGATTTCTGGTTTTTGGACAGATAATCTACCGCCTAATCTGTAGGACGGACCCAGCTCTCCCTGATTCGGAAGATTTCTGGTTTTTGGACAGATAATCTACCGCCTAGTCTGTAGGACGGACCCAGTTCTCCCTGATTCGGAAGATTTCTGGTTTTGGCACAGATAATCTACCACCTAGTCTGTAGGACGGACCCTGTTCTCCCTGATTCGGAAGATTTCTGGTTTTGGGACAGATAATCTACCACCTAGTCTGTAGGACGGACCCAGTTCTCCCTGATTCGGAAGATTTCTGGTTTTGGGACAGATAATCTACCACCTAGTCTGTAGGACGGACCCAGTTCTCCCTGATTCGGAAGATTTCTGGTTTTGGGACAGATAATCTACCACCTAGTCTGTAGGACGGACCCAGTTCTCCCTGATTCGGAAGATTTCTGGTTTTGGGACAGATAATCTACCACCTAGTCTGTAGGACGGACCCAGTTCTCCCTGATTCGGAAGATTTCTGGTTTTGGGACAGATAATCTACCACCTAGTCTGTAGGACGGACCCTGTTCTCCCTGATTCGGAAGATTTCTGGTTTTGGGACAGATAATCTACCACCTAGTCTGTAGGCCGGACCCTGTTCTCCCTGATTCGGAAGATTTCTGGTTTTGGGACAGATAATCTACCACCTAGTCTGTAGGACGGACCCAGTTCTCCCTGATTCGGAAGATTTATGGTTTTGGGACAGATAATCTACCACCTAGTCTGTAGGACGGACCCTGTTCTCCCTGATTCGGAAGATTTCTGGTTTTGGGACAGATAATCTACCACCTAGTCTGTAGGACGGACCCTGTTCTCCCTGATTCGGAAGATTTCTGGTTTTGGGACAGATAATCTACCACCTAGTCTGTAGGACGGACCCTGTTCTCCCTGATTCGGAAGATTTCTGGTTTTTGGACAGATAATCTACGCCTAGTCTGTAGGACGGACCCTGTTCTCCCTGATTCGGAAGATTTCTGGTTTTGGGATAGATAATCTACCACCTAATCTGTAGGACGGACCCAGTTCTCCCTGATTCGGAAGATTTCTGGTTTTTGGACAGATAATCTACCGCCTAATCTGTAGGACGGACCCAGTTCTCCCTGATTCGGAAGATTTCTGGTTTTTGGACAGATAATCTACCGCCTAATCTGTAGGACGGACCCAGTTCTCCCTGATTCGGAAGATTTCTGGTTTTTGGACAGATAATCTACCACCTAATCTGTAGGACGGACCCAGTTCTCCCTGATTCGGAAGATTTCTGGTTTTTGGACAGATAATCTACCGCCTAATCTGTAGGACGGACCCAGTTCTCCCTGATTCGGAAGATTTCTGGTTTTTGGACAGATAATCTACCGCCTAATCTGTAGGACGGACCCAGTTCTCCCTGATTCGGAAGATTTCTGGTTTTTGGACAGATAATCTACCGCCTAATCTGTAGGACGGACCCAGTTCTCCCTGATTCGGAAGATTTCTGGTTTTTGGACAGATAATCTACCGCCTAATCTGTAGGACGGACCCAGTTCTCCCTGATTCGGAAGATTTCTGGTTTTTGGACAGATAATCTACCACCTAATCTGTAGGACGGACCCAGTTCTCCCTGATTCGGAAGATTTCTGGTTTTTGGACAGATAATCTACCGCCTAGTCTGTAGGACGGACCCAGCTCTCCCTGATTCGGAAGATTTCTGGTTTTTGGACAGATAATCTACCGCCTAGTCTGTAGGACGGACCCAGCTCTCCCTGATTCGGAAGATTTCTGGTTTTTGGACAGATAATCTACCAACTTATCTGTAGGACGGACCCAGTTCTCCCTGATTCGGAAGATTTCTGGTTTTTGGACAGATAATCTACCGCCTAATCTGTAGGACGGACCCAGTTCTCCCTGATTCGGAAGATTTCTGGTTTTGGGACAGATAATCTACCACCTAGTCTGTAGGACGGACCCAGTTCTCCCTGATTCGGAAGATTTCTGGTTTTTGGACAGATAATCTACCACCTAGTCTGTAGGACGGACCCAGTTCTCCCTGATTCGGAAGATTTCTGGTTTTGGGACAGATAATCTACCACCTAGTCTGTAGGACGGACCCTGTTCTCCCTGATTCGGAAGATTTCTGGTTTTTGGACAGATAATCTACCGCCTAGTCTGTAGGACGGACTAAGCTCTCGCTGATTCGGGAGAATGAGTCGAAAAATATCAGATTTATTCATATTACTGTTATTGTAGACTTTGGAGCACGAAGATGAAAATGCATAAGTCTCCAAACAAAATAGTTCATAGAAATTTATCGTATAAACAATCGTCATTTGACAACTGATAAATCATACCACTTTTAAAATAAGCAATAGTTATTAAAACTGGTGTTTGTAAAACATTTACTTAATAACAAGAATAATACTTTAAATTTATAATATGTATCACTTAACATCGAGACTGGTGTTTCTGAAATAACAACGACTGATGTCGGCGACATGTCCTTCTAAACATTTTTCATAGCGTGTTGTTGTGTAAGCAATATTAAAGATCTTTATCTTATTCAGCAGTTATGTGGATTTTTATGGTGAATATATCTAAATTTTTCCAAACGAGATATGAAATATACAATGCATGAGATATAAAACTTATTATAAGTTCTCCTCCTAATAAACGCTGTCAATCTTTCCTAAAACAAGAAGAGTAGATAGTAATGTTGAATCATGGGTAATCATTCAACAAATATAACTAAGTTTTCTCTGTGCGGAAACCATGGTGGCTGCTTTAAGCAAAAATCAAGTTAATCTATTTATTTCTATTCTTAACACACGCCACGTGATCTGATACTACATCTGGTGTTTATCTTGGCAGAAGATATGATAAATGAAGCGTTGTGTAGTACGTAAAATGCGCTAGATATAAGCTAGCTTATTTGATTCAGAAATTCAAGAATAATAAACAAATTACTGCCGAGAGTTATCTGATAGAACCGTGCATGTGGATGAACGACACCTTTTTGTAGTTGTACGGTGTTAAGCGTCGCTGTGAACAATCGCGGCGGTGTTTCCTTGAGACATATTCTAATAGCTGCCACACTGGAGTATCAAGCCGTAGACACAAGGTATGGTCACATTATACTGATATCGGGTCGACCAGAACCAGAACTATCCTCTTATACTGAACGCGAAGTAGGTAGGCTTTTTGTTTCATTTTTTAAGTCTTTGATATTGATCAGGCCAGGGATCGAATCCGTGATCTTCTGCATGCAAAGCGTACGCTCTACCACTTGACTACAGCTGCGGTTAATCATATTGTAGTCTTGTACTACTATGTAAAAAGATAAACTAACCTCTGCTTATCCGTTATATTTCATTTTAGAGATATTGAAATATCTGAACGATTTGATAAACTGTGGTAAACGTTTATTCTTTACAACGTCGACAGATGAAAGGAAGTAATCATATCAGATATCGAAAATGTAAAATATGTAAGAGTCAATTTGAACAGTGTAACATTGACAGCTGCCTAAGGGGATAAGTGCATAGTTCGCCGAGTGGTTATACACTTTTAGGCAATCCGTGGTTTCATTACTGCATAATGTTAGCTAAACGAAGTGGTAAGATACAAAAGCAACGTGTTGGAAGTCCTTGCGATGTATGGTGAAACTCGGAATACCATAATTGCATACGATAAGCATATTTATTTTATGCTTTTTGATGAATTATAGATATTTCTCAGTGAATTATTCATGGTAATCCACTGTTTCAAACAGTGAAATTATGAAAAAAAAAATATTTTTTTGTTCTAGCATATTAATCTTAACACAAAATATCTTTTTAAAAAAGTACTTTATTTACTTTTTTTTATTTTTAATCCAATAATATCGTGCATTCACCAAAAATGTTATTCTCATGAGTTGCAAGCCTCTCGTGAGAATATGACTTTTGGTGATCACTTGATGAACCAGATATCATCTATATACTTATAATATACAGTTGCAGTCATAATTATAATGTTCAATTTATTTAAAATATAATAGACTCAATAAAATCGAGCTTGCTTATTTTGTTTCTTTATTTACAGTACTGTTAAAGGATTATTATCAATTATTTCATTTAATCAGTGTAAGGTTGGTATAAAGATGTTGCTATGATATTTTACATTACACCTCATGTACAGAGTGTGTTATTTATTTTCTTACTTGAATCATGTGCTCTAAATGTGTTTATTAGATAAAAATTAATAATGGGCAACCTGTGTGGCTCCGGGTAAGGATAGGGTCGCTGTCGTGATCATTTAATCAATTTGTCATGTTCATTATTGTGGTTAAATTTAAATTATTAATCCCTGTGTGATTCCAGGGATTCATTTAAGGGATGGAAAGAATTGGACAACTGTGGCTCATGTATGTCGTAATAAGCGGTAATTTGAATAAAACGATAGAATTTGCTGAAACTCTGCAGTTGCAGGTATCAAGGTTCTAGGTTCATTCTGCATATTCATTTGTTGCTGTTATTTTGTAATCTATATGGTAATTTGTTGTTTATGTAAATGTAGAGAGTGAACCTAGAATCTTCTTTCCTACAATGTTTTGGTACACCGTAAAACCCGATTCATTCATTTAATAATTTACTTTTATGTCATCAGTCGTAAGTGCTTTGTCAAATATATAGACTAAAACATTCTTGACAATTCAAACATGACGTATAACAACGTCAGTTTATTTACATAGATGCGTTGAGGAGTCATTATGCTCAGGTCTGGATCCAGTAGAATCAAACTTCGGGTAATTAAACTATGTCGTAAAAGTATATGGATTCCTTATTCAAGATGTCTAGGTAATTCATCGCTAGGAATGTGATAAAATTATCTCATAATGATGTTTTAAAATCGATTAGGAGTCGTTGATTTTAACCCGTTTTCAAATGCTGTATGTATTGTTATTTTCATTCCATCAATAATAAACCACTCAACATTCCAAACTTTGTGTTATTTGTTTGAAGATTTTGCACGCCCTGCTCATATTAATCAATTATAATTTACACTTAAATTGAAATAAAGAAATAAAATAGTTGCAGTTTATACCATCAGACGGAAGTACAATCAATTAACATTTGCCTCCAGAAACGTAAATGATACAATATGCATTACAATGATCGATTGTTTGAAAAAAATATTTATTTTCTTAATATCTATTATTATTATTACAATACACAAATGTTATTATCCTTACGACTTCAATGCGTTATAGACAAAAATGGATTGTACAATAAATCTAATTTAAACTGAATACTTATTAATAGACTAGTGCAAAACAATAGAATACCAATCTGCAGCAATCTATAGTCTTAAAGAAGAAATGGTTAACCATTTACTGTTTACTGGATTGTCTTAAGAATATATTCTAATGTGTTATTGTTTAAAAGTTTAATGATAAAGTATAACAATTATTTTTAGTGCGAAAATGCAACAGACTGGATGTGAAAAATGTTACAAAAAAGTAATTCAATAGTTTAATGGGTTGTCTAAATAATGCATTAAAATGGGTCCATGTGAAATAAAAAGCCAATGTAGGATTCCTGTTATCAGATGTTATTTATCAGTAAAACAACATCCTTATATGATTGGGCAAACTTTATATCAGTGGTGTTATTACTTAACGTATCACAACACAGTTGCGCCTCGTTTTAAATGACGGTAACACGATTCTTGCGCTAAGAAATAGTCCTATGTAATTTGGTTCGAACTACATGTATTTTCAAAATGGTTCAATAGGAGATGTGAGTTCATGCTGCAGATGAGTAGAGAAATGGATGCCATTGTATAAATTGCAGTAAAAAATCACTGATGTCAATGTAAAAAATGTGGTATTTATTCGAATTTAACAGATGGGTGTATTTAGGGGCATTTTGGGGATTTGTTTTTAAAAAGAAACTAAGGGGTGTCACTGCACTGTCGTTTAAATAGTATTGCTTGTCAAATCAGCTGAAAGTGTGCTTTTTTATAAGCGGATACATTCTTGCTATTGATAATAATACATTAAATATCTTTCTTTATGGATGTTCAATATTATTAAAACAAAATAACACTTACGTTTTGCTAGATATGACGTGATACGTGTTGCATATTCCATTACATATCGCTAACAAACTCGATAAAAACGAGCCTGCTATAGTTGCGGTCTGTTTTTTATTTGTTCAATGTATTCTTTTATCGGTTGTTATTTGGAATGTTATTAACAGTTATTTGTTGTTAAAGTAAATCATTGTGTTGAAATATGACTCTGTGTCGATGATTTTTAAGTATAATTAGTTCAAACAGTATTTTATACAAAACATTAATTCGTAGAACTTTAATCACATGCATATATACTAAGAGATGCAATAGTAAGTACATGACTATTTTTAGAATCTGTTTCATGTTATTATTCTTCTAAGTTGTGTGTTATGAAATTATGTGTTCTTTCTCTTAATTCTGCTTGTTAAAGATATTCATATTTATTGTAAAAAATCCTTTGATGTATACCGGTATAGTTGTAAATTATTGTATAATTACATATGTAATTACCCCAGTTAACAAGAGAGCTTAACTATCTCCACATCACCACGTGATCTAAGTCGACAAATTGGCTATAATGAACGTTTTGATTATCCTTGATTTAATGCATATTTAACCCAACTTTCGCAACATGCTGTTTTCTATATTCTGTAGACCTTACGTCTAAAAACATTATGTGTAACATTTGTTACGCTATAAATCCAATTATCGTTGTATAATTTGTTGTTAACTTTCAAGACATAGTCTTGCTGGGTTTTTTTACTTCATAATTTAAAGATTTCTATATTTGTTTTATGGAACTATGAAGCTCATTTGATTTCGCTCGAGCATAGAGCCGAGCTCGATTAGCTCAGTCGGTAGCGAGTATGATTATCAATCTATGAGTCGTGAGTTCGAATCCTCGCCCCGTCATAGTCTGTGACAATTGATAGAGACATTGCGTATCATTATCATTCATCTCTCACGGCTGATTCAAGTGTTAAAGTTAACAGTTACTTGCGATGGTGGTGTGTGCTCAAGTACTGGTTAATCTTCCTGGATCCCAGGAAACAGTTGTAAGGCTAACTGATCGTCTGTTAGCCCTCGAGGCTATAAAATTACGCTAATATTCAATCAATCATTCGAGCACAAAACACACAAAACCAAAAGTTAGGGATGACATTACACCTCATTAACAGATCCAATAATACCGAGTCTGCTATATTATTATTAAGTTGCCAAGATATCCTAGTATCAAATATTATTTATTGATTATTCTTAATAATATGTCTGGCAAAATTATTTTTCAAAACTTGTTGATACGCATGCGCATAGGAAACATCACCTTTTCGAAACACCGGGCAAGTCTTACTGATAAACTGCATTGACACCGGGCATGTCTAGGTGATAAACTGCAGAGTCACCGGATAAGTCTAGGTGATAAATTGCAGAGATACCGGGCAAGTCTAGGGGATCAACTGCAGAGACACCGGGCAAGTTTAGGTGATTAACTGCAGAGACATCGGATAAATTTAGGCGATACATTGCAGAACATAATTTTATGCACATGCATATCGAAACAGGCTACACATTTGATGTATATCACATAAAAAGTTAAATTGAATATAGACATCAAATTTAAAGGATGATTGAACGATGTCTAAAATTAAGTATATGTTTGTTAAATAAAAAAAAACGTCACTAACACTGAACGTGCAATATGCATAGCCTAAAATACTGAGGAAAATATTAATTTTCCGTCTGATACGCGAATAAAAAATAAAACGTCCAAGGTAAAACAATGTTCTTGATTTTCTTTGTCCATATCTTAGCTCGACGGCAGGGTCTTCTCACATGTAGCTACAATTTATAGTTGTTAAAGTATTTATGATTGCATTCGAAAAAGAAATATTTAAAAAAAATGAACAAAGCAAATTCTTAATGCAAGGAAATAAAAACTGCGAGAGCTGACATTATTGAAACAAAAGTAATGTATTATTATATATAATACCGCCTTTTATTTCCTTAGAAACAAATTTCAAATTTCAAATAATGTGTCTTAATGGATATTATGAAGATTTTATCTAATATTGAACATAAAATAGGATAACTTTATTTTAATCATAAGAAATATATTTGTTTTATTATACACAAATGTTGGTTATTTAATTTATATAAGGCAAAACATACATGGAATTCGTTATTTATGTCAGAAGAAAGCATTATATCCACTTTTTACACACAGTCACACAAATCAACACGTGATCAAAATGCGAACAGGCAAAACAATCTCCTAATAAACACACCTATTTACATGTGTTTTTTTCAATATTAGTTTGTGTTATTATTTATTATACATATAGCACGTGAAATATCATTTACGTCTGCATTATATGAATTCTAAATAAACTGTATGTGTATTCATTTATTCATTTTAATAAAAAAGATCGCTCTCAAAGTCACTCTCTGTTTGTTGTGAGAATATTATATTATTCATTCTTGCGCAGCCAAATATTTCATAAATTAAGTGAAACTGTATTGAACAAATTACATACCAAATACAATGCTATATCAAGCCATTTCCGTTAATTCATTTCTCAATTTAATCAAAATTATATATAAATACTCATTTTAAATAAAAATTGAAATTTGAAGAGCACGATAATTATATTCATAAATTATTATAAAGTGTAAGATAAAAGGTAGATACTATAAGGTTATTATACAGTTCACTGTACAATATGGATTTATATATATATATATATTTATAGTCAATGTTGTGGTGAAAACCTGTATTGGACGAGAGGCCACAGGCATATAAGATAGGTATAACGGCAGCAGCAGAATGTATTATGCGATTTATGAATAGGGCATTCCTGCTTTGAGAGTAATAAACATACTAGCATATGTGTTGATATTCACATTAGAACAGCATTTTGTAGCGAAATCAAAGTAAAAGCTTATACTGTAAACCCCAGTAGTGAACTAGTAAATCAGAATAACACACCATCTTAACGAATGTTAAGTCTAATTGATTGCATTGCATTATTCTGCACGTCACGGATTTCTTCCCCATAAGCATGTGTTAACAGATTGGCGGCTCATAACTCTTCAACAAATTTTATAATACTGGACGTAGATTCGTACTCAAAACCCCTTAATTGCTAGTCAGACGTGTAACCTACTGAGTTACTCTGCATCATTTTCATGGGGAAAAATATTTACATCAAATATATACAGTTTTAATCTGACTTAACTCCAATGTCAGTTGCATTAATAAGACTTAGTACAGGCTGCTAATTTAGAAATAGGATTCCAATCCGTATATCGATCGGTAGTTCAATTCATTGAAAACATTGATGTTATTCGGGTTTAAAGTTAACATAGATTAATATGTTTGATGATTGTTTATTTAAGGATTTAAAACACACTTTTGAGTTTTCATCGGGTGACGAAAAATCATTACTAAGTGTAGTTTACTGTTTGTAACAGCACCATTAAACTAGACTATTGTTTTTCATCATCAGATGAAAACTCAAAATATTGCTTTTGATACTTATATTATAATTAACATTATATTTTCGAATTGTTTTGCATAAAACTATTACGTATTTTGCCATTTTGATATTAACAACTATATAATGTAGGTTGTGCGCATTAATACGGTTTTAATATTCATTGTTTGAATATATAAACATACTCTGAAGGTACGTGTTAATATAAAAGTGTACAGATTTTAGATCCTTATTAATGTCCTATTTACGTGTATGTTAAATGAGAAATAAAATAAAAGGTTAAACGAATTGACTGCAAAGCCGTTAACTATACAAACTTTTCAACATACTGAATGAGTGCACACACTTTCTGGACTCACACCACTGTTATCTCCCTTGACTACTTCGGGCAGATGAAGGAGGTAGAAATAAAACTTTAGTTCTCATTTTCTTTTTTTCAGAGCTTTGCATTGCAGTTATCTATTTTTAAATGGTCAGTACTTTAGAAATCACCATTGCAAATTTGATGCTGATACCAGATTTTTGGGCAATTCTGTGGCATTTCAGAATTACTGGTTCGAATCGCATCGTGGGCGAATAGTTGACTTATTATTACTCTGGAAATTGATAGGAATCACAAAATTATGAATTAAGAAAAACCTAATCAAGGTATGCTTTCATTTCCTTTATAATTGCATATTTTGACCCAGACGAGTGAAGAATTTTAGCCCTGACTCATGCTGAAAATTTTGTGTTGTTTTTGCAGTGTTTTGGACATAAATGTTACAATGGAGTCCTATGGGAAATGTAATAGTACTGTGAGACGTTTATGGTAATTTTTACGTCACGTGAAATTCATCACAGTGGTGCTCACCCATATAACCAATGAAATACAATCTGGTTCTTTGAAGCTCCACCCAACTGCAAACGTTTCTTCATAAGGAAATAAAATGCAGAAAATCTGTATTATTCATTTAGACCGATTGCAGTAGAAATGACAATTTGAATAAATGTCACAACATAAAATTCTTTAAGATTATAGACACGTTTAATGCCGTCTACAGCATTTAACGTAAAAAGTGTGCAAACCTGATAGACATCGTAACGCTATATATTGGCTAGCATTCTTTTAAGTGGTTACTTGACAGATAAAATGTTATTGATAGTGATAATTATTCAAAAAGGTTTGCAAAATTAACTAAAAAAATTGATCCTGCAAAAATCATATTTTAATCATCAAATGTGTAGATAGTTGGCTTTACTACCTACTATTTAACATGTTTTGACTTTAAAGTTTATCATTATCACATATAGATAAGACTATACTGTGTGTATTGATAACCTGCAAATAACAGATATCTTTGTCATGAAATATGCGTAAAGTGTTGCCTTTCATTTGCCTCTTTGACAGATGAAATCTCCAAATTTATTGACTAATATTTTAGACAATGACCTTTAACGACATTATGAATATTTTCCTAATTCAAAACCTGATATAATTCTTAAAATTTTGAAATGCATTTGAATCACTGCATGCATCCTATTTTGAAATAATTATTTATAGGAAACTGTTACATGCGCACACGTCATGCACTATTTTGCATATAAACTGGGTCATTGTGCATTTGGTCGTTAAATAAATCGTGTTAATATGCATATAAAATAGACATATTTCAATATAAATCTATCCGCTTTGACTTGTGTTGTCATTTTTTTTTCAGTCTTGTTTATGATGTACTTCAGAAAAAGCCAAATAAAACAATAAAAATATGTCATGCTAATAAAGTCACGTGATGGTAGAGCGACTAATTAAATTGAAGCTTTCCTACAACTCGCAAATGCAAGTAAAACTGTTTATTGTGGAACACAATTAAATGGATTGGATACAAAAAATCAAATTATCCGGTGCACGAAACACTGAGGGCTGAACTAAATGGATTGCTTACTGTGTATTGCCAACAAAGTGTATTTTCATCTGTCACTATTTCCAAGAGGGAGAACCTACGTCACGCGCAACTTATAAATACAGGCCATTTCGTGTAAAAACACATGCCGCTCGTATGAGGTTAGTCTTGAGCGACTTTTTTAATTGATACTGTCTCGTTTTATGATGTGACAACCGGAAAAGAGCGAGGTTTAATTACTGAGCGTTACAAGGTGGTTGTTTCTGTATTCAGTTCTTCTGAATGTTTGGTTTGTGCTTATTGAGACTATGATGACTTAGACATTTCAATGTTATCTATTTTGTTTTTAATATACATTAAACGAATGTACAGAAATATTACATTAAACATATATATATACAAAAGATAAAGTGATTAAATTTGGTAGAAAACAATGCTACTAGTGTCTTTGAAGCTATTTCCCAAAATATAGCAGAGCGGATAGAAATACTGTCTCCTGTGTATTCATATTTGATTTACTACATACTCGTATAACTTAGTTATATTCTGTGAGTAATAACAATTTGCCTTAAGTATGTTCCAGATTTATATTTTGTCTTTACTTTTAATACACGCCACGCGTCCTGATGTTATATCTTGTGATTTTATTGAAGGAAGAAATGATAAATGAAGCATTATCTAATACCCAAACTTAATTAATTTCGTTAAATATAGTCTAGTTTATTTCAACGAGAAATCTAAGACGAATACATAAACTATTGCTAAAATAAACACCAACAGGAAGGAAGATTCGAGGTTTATTTTTCATGTACAAAAACAACACTTTAACATTCAGGTTAAATAAATCACATTAACAAATAAATTTGCAGAATGAACCTAAACCTTGATACCAGTAAAACTGCAGAATTTCAGCAAATGATATCGTTTTATTCAAATAGTCGCTTTAAACGAATGCATGGGACACAGTAATCCTTTTCTTGCCATCACTCATATGGCTCCCTTGATCCACACAGGGCTTGGTAGTTTAACCTGTAAAACAAACATAGTAAAAATTGTAAAAAGGAACATAACACCCATGCAGAGGATTCTTACCCCTCTGCAGAGATCGGCAGTGATTCTATTCTTGACTGGTACCATTCGGGTTACATTTATTGAAACGTTCATATGTGTATTTAGTTTGATAACTAGTTCGTATAATAAACACACATTGCAAGAAACTTGCCAAATCGATTTGGTATGTTGTATTTTTGCAACAAACGTTTGCATGTACTAATATTATAACTAATAATTATGAACTAATCATATAGTTTGTTTTCGTATATTTTTTTTCCATGTCATTTAAACTATTTCATATTTGTAACTGGCATGTCAACATGACAAGAGGGTATTTGATTAAATTTGTGTTTTAACGAAATAAAATTGCGAAACCTATGTGATCTTAGAAAGCGTGTGTGCTTTCTAGTATTACAAACACCGGCAGAGAATGTTAACACTAATATATTTAGTATTCAATGTGCAACCGGCGGTGCCATCATTCGGAACGTAAGCACGTTTTAGCTTTACGGTAGTCTTTCACTCAATCATATGTAAATGAAGTAATCGTCATTTGCACGTTGTTCATGACGTAGTCAATTTTCGTCGGAACTGTCAATACCATCACACAACGTTTTAGACAGATGATTGTAACATAAATTTTAAAACTTCATTTGTTTTAGTCTCTCCTACACTGGTATCACATATGCCTTTATTTGTTATCACTCACCAAAGCATCTAGGAGACCTGTATATCATGCCTAAACAACTGTATGTCATGCCAAAACAAAACACTACAAGTGCTTAAAACTATCTCAAAATATAATATTTAATGTTTACTTAGCAAATCAAAAAGAACCATACATCGACAAAATGTTCGTCATTACCTAACCATATTTAAATTGGAAAATTGAAAACATGTCTCCCAGTAAAATACGAAATTTCGCTTAAATAGGATTAACATATGCATGTTTATTAAGTAACTTTTTTCTTTGTTAAGTAAATAAACACAAATAACATCAAACAAATAATCGACATAAATACCTGATATTTTTAATGCAACTTCACTTTTTAAATGTAGGTTGTTGTATGTTGTTTAGCGTCGCTTTCAACCCCACCAAGTCACTTTATACTGACACCGGGCCAACAAGACCTATGACTGTCCTATTAATGCTGGGTGCCAAATGAAGAAGCTTTTAGTACCATTTTTCAATCATTTGGTGTGTCATGTACGGGGATCGAACTCACAACCTTCCATGTGCGAGGCGGATTTTTTAAGATATAACTATACATTGTAACTTTCTTCACAATTTATCTTACTTCATTTTGCTCAGAATTGCAGAGAAAATGTAATTTTGACCAAATAACAATATAATATCACAATCGGCTGTTAGCTTATTATTTTATCAACAACAATTTTATTATATTTACATTTATACACAATATACCCGTAAATAAGATCTTACAAAATGAGAAAACAATTATTTCTCTTTCGTCAATTAATTATAGCGACCTCTTCTATTATGAGTGTCGGTAGTTTCAACACGTTTTATGATCAAAATGTTATATTTATTGTTATTCTAACTCAATAAATAACCACCCACTTAACATTCCATACTTTTTGCTACACGTTTGAAAAATTTGCACGCCGTCCTTACATTAATCAGTTTTAATGTACATTTAGATTGAAACAAAATATGTGCAGCTACAACCTTCAAACGGAAGTGCAATCAACTAGCACTTCCCTCCAGAAGGATACATAACGCAATGTTAATTGATTAATACAATCGTTTTGAAAACTATTAGTCTGCAGAACGGACCAGCTCTCCAGATTGGGTCCGTTAAATAGCAGTACATTTGAGCACTTTGATTGGTCAATTGCTTCAGGGAATATTTAGATTCAATGATCATTTATCTAAAATATGTATCGGTATATTATATGAGAATCACAAACGTTCCATATCACAGTATCAATAATTACTTAAATATTTTTTATTGATAGTTCGTAAGAAGAAAAAAATAAGCTAAAAAAAGAAATAAAAGTGAATATTAAAGTGACAAGATATGTTTAGAAAGCCCAGTAAAGTCCGAGGACTTATTTCCACTGGGATCCATAAAATATGTGAGAAACTCAACAATTTTAACAAATCATAGTAATCTAACTATCAAAAAAATATCAATAAAACAAACTTATCTGCATGACATAAAATGTCATTTTCGGTCTATCAAATTAAAAGAAATATAAAATATACTTTTCATGCTATGAATAGATGGACATTTTTTCATTAGGCACACCTTAACATAATATTACGGAAATTGTAAAATAAATAGTTTTACACGTAATGAAAATTGGATCATGGTACATGTTTTTTTGTAACCTACCGATATGCATATAAAACAGTGACTGTGATAATTTAAAATAATCGTGCAATTCATTCTGCTATGAATTGTGTTGTCGTTTTGGGCTGCTTCAGAATACCCAAGTTACACAATGCATGGCTGTGCTCATAAAGTCATCTGATTAGTGCAACGTAACTAATTCAATTGAAGCGTTTCTACAACTAGCAAATGCATTGGAAGCACTTTATAGTAGCAAAAAGTTAAATATATTGGATAAAAAAAATTGGATTATTATTTGCAACAGCAAGCAGATAACCTACTGCACATTGACAATTATGTATATTTGTATCGGTTGCTATTTTATTACTGTCGCTCTATTTGTGATAAAACTTTTTTTTAAATTAGAAGTGGCAAACTATGTTTTATACGTTGTTTGTTTCATTTATTTAACGTATCACACATCAATTAATTTTGTACTATTCTACATATAAAGACATGCACTTCTGGAACACTGAACACATTGCCAATGATTCTAAAACGTGTTTTGTTCTCTGTTAGTCCATAAATACAGGAAAAAACATGGGGTAGACTATGTTGCTTTTTCATACTTTGATGGTTTGATGGCACCCCTTCAATTCTATATATTTGTTATAATGTATCCCAACGCATCTTTAAACTGTCATACTTGAGCGCCAAATTCTTGCAACCGTAGCTAAGGGGAGGTAATTGATAAGGGATACCATAAAACACGTGCACATGTCGCATTCGTGTAATTATAAAGATGAAATTCTTTGATCAACAGCTTGTATATATACATGTGCATGTATACAATGTTCAACCTTCACAGTGTCTAGTGACCTTTCCAGGGAGGTGACCCCTGTTGTGGCCTCTTCTGAATGCTTGTATTTCACTTATTATGAAAGTGATGGTTGTGCTATTAACATAATACGGCTCATGTAAGCTGTATATTTGTGTACTTGTTATGTGTTCTTTGACTATTTTAACGATGTGTGCAGCTTTTTCTTTTATCTTATTCTATCTTTAAATTCAATAATATAGTTTAATAATAATTACTCGTATTTTTATATTTGTATTGCCTTAAAAATTGATTTTAAGATTTAAACATATTATTGATATAACATTTTACTATTGCATATCGTTAATCCAGTTCTAATTTGATACAAGTTTGATCAGGAAAAAAATTAATTGTCACGTTTATGCCAATGGTACCGTTTGTAGCGATAGTATGAATCAAATAAATTAAACAAGCTCACGATTGAAGTATGATTAACATTAATTCATATTTCTCCTCAAATTGAATGAAACAATAAACATTTACTAGTATGTCGCATGTGTTTATTTACGTATTGTTTGTAAAGAAACGAGTTGCTATTTGAAATATTTGAATCTTATTGTCTACAAGTTGTGCAGATTTTCTACGGGGAATTGTTCACGTTGAATGTATGCCATCTATGATTATTTTCATACATGATATAAACCATATTACTCATGTTCATCCTAATAAAATATGGCATTTCCCCCAAATCCGAAGTAGAGCAGATATAAATGTTATCTTAAGGATAATCCTGCTTACTCCTAGAAGGGTTTAACCAATATAACTAAGTTATCTTTATTCTCAACAAACGTCACGTGAACGATGTTGGAGCTTGTGTTTATATTTAATGGACGTTTGTCTAATAATACGGATAAATAAGTGAATTGCTCTAAATATATGATAGAAGATTTTAGGGAGTAATTTTAGAAGAAATACATAAATGGCTACTGAGAGTTTTTGGATAAAGTTCTATACGTCTATGTGCGTAATATGTAACATTCATTTCCAACAGAGCAATACATCCTACTTAAAGTATACACATGTAGTCTACAAGACTCAATTACACTGAAAATATTTGCGTTTGTCAACGTTAATAGATCTTCCAAAGTTATAATGTTTGTTTGTTCTATATAATTGACTGCAGGTGGTTTGGTTGTCGGTATTTCTTTTCAAAATATTTTTTTAAATAACATTTTTTTACTGCTCATTACAGACGATTTAGAATAAGGGTGTTTTTTTACGAAACGAAAATGTTTTTTTTTTATTTAAGTTCAACATTCTAACTCAGTTTATTACAAAGTGAACCCCGCAAAAGGAACTCCGAACTGCCTTTTTTAACGAATCAACTGTAATATAGCTGGTTGATCTATTACACCATCCCTACATACAATCTGCACTCTCATGATCCAGCAAGTCCAGTTCGTACAGACCCAAACTTACACCGTCGTTCCCTACAAATGCCACCTCCATTATAAGACACATTCATTGGATTCTTATTTAAAGCGCCCAGTTTGTATAAACATGTATATTTGAAGACTATAATGCCTGTCCCTATTACAAAAGCGAAAAACAAACTTAATAATAGCTGGATTCATACCTATCCATTGTTATTTAAATATAAAAAAAATATTTGAGAGAAAGTATTTAATAACTTAGATCCTCTGTACGTTGTTACAAACAAAATAGTACCAGCTTTTAAACTTTGTCTCATAACGTAATGTTGTGTATTAATACAATCTTACATTACATTAAGTGGCATGAAAGATGTTATTTGTTTAGAATATGAAAGATGCCCATCCATCATGTAACACGTTGGCCATTACTTGAACATATTTAAAGATGCCTGAAAGTAAATATTTGTCACAGTAAATATAAGGGTTTTTTTATTGATAAGGAATTAATTAACACACGAATGGTAGGGTGCAGTTTGTTCAATAATTACACGTGGTTGCATTCAGATTCATCAACAACATAGCAATGTATTCAAGGATGAAAAGTATGTGTACAGTATTAGTCATAAATCGAGGTGACTTATAATGTTTGAACCCAATGTGGTGCGTGCTAAGTGCAATTTTGAAATGTAACAACAGCTTATTTCTTCATCATATTTTACATATATATTCCAAAACTTTTTTTTTTCTAAAGATTCTTTTCAACTCTATTATAAAGATAATTCATCTTAAACGATAAGAAAACGTAACACTCACCGACATAATTGTTTAACTGTACACGTATACCCTCTGAAAGAAAAACATATAGCTGGAGGAAATGTCAAGATTGTTGCTGTTTTCTGAAGCAAAACATTAATCGGTCTAGACAAAATTTATGTTCGAAAAGTTTAATATAAACTGTTACATTCAAGCTTGTTTTTGACATTCCGGGAAAATCGTTCGAAAACACTTATTTTATTACCGAATGTCAACAGCACTTCATTTATTACCGAATATCAACAACACTTCATTTATTGCCGAATATCAACAACACTTCAATCACCAAATGTCTACAACACTTCATGTATTACCGAATATCAACAACACTTCATTTATTACCGAATATCAATAACACTTCATTTATTACCGAATATCAACAACACTTCAATCACCAAATGTCAACAGCACTTCATTTATTACCGAATATCAACAACACTTCATTTATTACCGAATATCGACAACAATTCAATCACCAAATGTAAAACCGAAGAAAATCAAACGCTAGAGTCGGTAAAATGGAATAATCAATGCCGTGACTTATTTTGCTCACAACTGACTAGGAAATTATCGTGTTTATTAGTATACAGAAACGCAAAAGAAAGTGTTCACATTTATAGTTTTGATTTTGTAAAAATCCAATGATGGAATGTGTGGTATCAATGTTTAGCTTATTCGGTTACCTTTCTAACCAATATGTTTATTTTATTGTTTTGGATTCGTCTACGTGGGTTAGGGGACAAAATAAGAATTACACAAATAGCAAAAGGGATGTTTTCTCGCGTAGATTCACTGTAATTTGTTGCAAAATTATGTAAATGTTGCATTAATTTCTGGTATGACCGCCATTCTGTCTAATAACTTCTAAAATATGTTACTTGATTATAGTGTTTCTATGGCAATTAAGTGCCAGTAAAACTGCAGCAAGTGAGTCACCTCTGCCCAGCATTATTAAGGCGTCTATACGCTGATGTTCTGATAGTCGTGGCATATTCGCTATAACAGTTATAAATTTTCAAAATCTGCAGTGATATTCGCACAATACATGCATAAAAATTAAGACGAAACAAGTTTGGCCACTTGTACTTATATACATGTTCCACGTGGAAATGCTGCAAAATTACAATTCGGGCCATTACGTAATAACTAGCGATAGTTTGACTGATTTTTCGTTGTGGCTATAAACCGTAACGACCGATGTTCTTATGTTTCAAATTTGACAACTTCATACTTTGTAGAATTAAAATAATATAAAAGTGCAGACTTTCTTTTGCGTTTCAGTATATAAATGGAGATAATTATTTTTGAATAACAAAGACATAAATTTTCAAACCAGACTACGGCGAGCACGCCTAGCTATAATGCAAACCATAGACACAATAGACGGACAATTTACATACATGCACTGATAGCTTTATATGAGTAGGATCCAGTTAAGGATCTATAAAGGATCACATGCTCTATAAAGGACAGATATATAAACCCGTTGGATCATAGATTGATTTTTTAATTTTAATTGAATTTTAATTAAATTTACAGCAACGGAATTTACAATTTTTGGGATCTTTTCAGATGCTCATTCACAATTGTATGATATATATGTATAATTATTTGTGAATAACCCAAGACATAAATGTACAAACCAGACTACGGCGAGCACGTCTAGTTACAAAGCAAACCATAGACACAATATCAAGGCCTCTGCCATCCAATAAATTTGGTGTCGACCATGACTTATATACTATGGTTTTACATGCAACACATCTTGACTGGACGGACAATTTACATACATGAACTGATAGCTTTATGTGAGTAGGATCCAGTTAAGGATTCGTGACTACTCACATGCTATAAAAAGGACAGATTTATAAACCCGTTTGATAATAGAGATACAATGAATTTATATACATATTATACATACACATGTATATTGTTGGACAGGAAAATATACTATGTAATTTATAATAAGTTTATCCTTAATTCACAAGCCTTAAATACATATGTAACTCAATTCTGAATGTTTTTTTTTACTTAGTAAATGAAATTCATTTTCCAATAATAGACATGTAGGACATTTTCTGTTTTCTCTAGGTATTATATTAGGCTTGTGTTATCTCCCAGTTTCAATTTCCAATCCATGAGTAGAAATAGAATAGTAATCACGTTAGAGCTATTCTAAATTTACTTACGTTTACAATATTTAAATATGGTTGAATTCTAAACTCTGATATAGGTTAATAAAATGCTGCTCGTGATGACATTGAACTTTGAGTTTTCAAATTTTGCATAAACTGATCATTTAGACGTTGTTTAAATGTTGATAAAACCTATTTAACATTACCTACCCCTTGTGCATACCATGCATGGTTAAAACAATTTCTTAAAAAAGATACCAAATTTGTCTTATTTGGCATTGTAAATGAACTCTTTCAATGTTATTTGCTTGTATAAAGCCACAAACGTCACTACCGTAATTTAGAATTGGCGCAATTCATTTATCAAAAAGTTCTAATGTGTGGATTTCTGAGATGTTCTCAAATTTAGACAAAAACATTTTAACTTAATTTGCGCTTGTCCCGACAAGGTAACTTGCGCTTCATTAGGAGGAGCGTCTTGAAGTGAAAATTATACCAAGATATGAACATTTGGATACAATTGTAATCACGGATCCGTTTAGTGAAAACTCTAGTTTTCTTGGAAGAGTTCCACCTTGTCTGAAAATCATATTGTTTTGTTTTATTAACATTTACCTTAAGTTTCGATCTGTTACAATAGTTATTTAAAATATTTAATAAATTCTGCATATCTTCTGGTTTATTTGCAAATATGACAATATCGTCTGCATATAGAAGTATGCACAGTTTTAACCTAAATAAATCCACTCCTTAAGCACCCTTTAAAAAATAAACTGCAATAGTGGTTCTCCTTGTCTTACTCCTAAAAAATCAAATTAATATCAAGCTTTACTTTTGACCTAACATTTTTATACATCAATTTAATAACATTTAAAATATTACCTCTAACATAAAATAAAGCCATTCATGGTGAAGTCAATATCGTTACTCCCTTAAATTTCTGTCAAACACACAATATCAATATTTTCAAAGATTAATTTTAATTCCGGAGTATTTAATTTATTTAAACGTTTAAATTTTAAACATCGAATATTCAATAAAGTAAAATTTACATCACTTTGTTTTTGACTAGTCACATTCCACATTCCTGAGGTAATCCTCCTGTCGTATGTCCTAGTTGGTTACACTTTGTTGACTGTCTGACGAAGTAAGGGATTTCCAGGATTCCCGTCGTTGATTGGCTGCGATGTTTGTGGTGTCCGCTGTGTTCGTTTCGCTGAATGAGCACTCACAGACCTATGAGTCGCTCGGTTGATTAACTGACCATGATCGCGTGCGTGTTGTCAACATTAGGTTGTGTTTATATTTGTGATTTTGACACATGTGTATTGGATGAATTACTTGTTTTAATAACGATTGTGATAATTGTGATTGAGAGGTAAGCACTTTGTATTTTGCACATTGTTATTACTCTGTCGTTCGTCCTGTTGACTGGAAACGTTGCCCCATGGAAATGTGCGTGACGAAGAAGACACATTCTGACATTTGTCAATGTTTTAATTTGGTTGTGTAGCTTGTGTTACTGAAATGCTGTGTTTGTGTTGTTTTGTCTTTGAGAAGCGAGCGATGAGCCTCGTATGCAGTTCGGTTTATACATACCCCAGAATTTTACCATACAGTCCCAGTATGGGAATTCATTGAATTAACCTTCACCGTTTACTATAATAGCTGTAGGCAAGATCATTATAGCGTTACAGTACAGTATCTTACGTAGTCGTTTTAAATCCGGCCATAGTTTCTTCCTAGCTGCAACGATTTCTGGTGGATAATCCCGGTCGATAGAATAGCCCGTTGATTTGAGGAGTTTTGCACTTTTCATTACAATGTCAACTTCTGACGCACATTAAAAAAATTATAGAAGCGGCCGCTTAGGCTTACTTTACAAACGAGAACTGCGAAATCTAGATAGCTTCACTAGCCGTTGTACCCTTTCAATATACATTTGATTTGGGTCAATGTCAAGGTAGTTGTAAATAAAGTCATTTACCTCATCTAAGGTTTCCGACTTTGGGTCGTAATTCTCATGATAGCTTTCAATCAAAATATTGTTCTGTCTGCTTTTTTCCTCCAATTCAGTAATCTTGTATATCAGCTGTTGTATCTTAAATGAATTTTCGCCAATGTGTTTGTCGGAATGCTCAATACGTTCATTTTGGGTTTTTTTCAGAGAAGGATTTTATGTCTGAATTGGCTCTTTCGGTCTTGTGGTAATTTTTCAAACGTTGATGTATCTACACTACCTGTATCCACTCGTTTTCCAAACCGGTTTTCTGTAATATTTGAATATACTTTTTCTTCGCTTTCCTTATCATCAAAATTCAGCATCTGACTGATTGATTGTTCGTCATCATCGTTCATATCACTCATTGTCGCTAATGTATCACTTTTCAGATAATAATAATTAAAATATCACTATCGATTTTACCATGTCACTGTGTCCGCCATTGATATCATATATATATATATATCCACACTTGGTTAAAGAATATGAAATTGGTTTTAAAAATTGGACAAGTAATGTTAAAACTTTATTATAGGACTACGGGTTTATGGATGTTTAAGAACACTCAAATCAAGTTAAAAATATCCATTTAGTTATTTTTAAAGAAATAGATCAAGATACTTTTATCCAAAAATGGTTTTCTGATATCGAAAACAATCATAAATTATTGTTACGCAAAAATATTAAAACACATTTATGTTATGAAATTTTTTTAAACGTATTACACCAAAAGTTACAGAATCTGAAATTGTTTAACAACGATTTGTATTTCCGCTCATAATTTGAAAATAGAAACAGGAATATATACAAGACAGAGACAATAGAGACAAGACTGAATGTATATATACTGTGACGAAAATGTTGAAGATAAATTCCGTTTTATCCTTGAATGTTAAACTTATAGAGCAATAAGAGAGAAATATGGTAAAAAATACTAAACAAACAGAAGTAGCATGTTTAAGATTTAAAGCTCTTAAAATAATCAAAAAAGAATATGTTAAATCTTTATAAATTCATTGCACAGGCATCTGAAAGGAGAAATGCAATATTGCTGAATAATGTAGTTTGATTTCATCCTCCAACTAAGAGTAAATATTGATTAAAATATTAATTATTGATTAAAGTATGAAAAACCTGAAAGAAACAGTTCTAACGGTGTAATAGTAACAGTTGTGTAAGTGGATAAATGATATGATAATAACCCCATTCGAGTGGTTATACATGATTATACAATCCTTTGTTCATAATTCTTTGTTTATAATCATAGGTACAAGTGGTGGGATATAGGAGTAAATCGTACTGAGAGGTACACTACCACAGCTGTATGCCACATCTATATATATATATATATATATATACTGCTGTAAGCCTTCAGATTAGAGGAGACATACGAAAGAACAATTATGAACATTGTCTTATTCAGTTAATGATGGATGACGATTTTAAAGTAAAAATGAAACAAAATAACTACATGCATTATCCATGAAAGCAAAGACGTCAAGAAATAAAACATAAGATAATTTAAGTCGAGACACCATAACACATTTTAATAAATACACTTTATTGCAATACGTTGCAATATTATATATATTAGAGAGTCCTTTAGCTTGAAATTTCTTCCATCGACCTCAGAAGGGAGGCAAATTACAGCAAGAGATTGAAAATCACTTTGTAAAGTGGTCCGGCACGTTTACATTAGCACCAATATGATTCCGATTCTTATTCTAAGGCAATCTAAATTTGACCTTAATATGAGCTCCTAAGTGTTTGTACAGCTTCAGCAAATCCGGTTTAGAAAGTCTAATATATTCATCTGAAGGATTAAAGAAAATGTATGGAACGTCACGCGTCTATGAGAGTTGCACGAAAGTACAATTTAGTCAGATTTCGAACAATTTGCAAAGAACGCACAATGTCTGCAACATGGTTGTCATTTATACAAGGTCCAACTGCATGTATTATATTATATTGACGTGTGTTCAGTAAATATTTTCGTAACATGAAGAATAACAGTTAACACACACTGAAAATACTTTTGTCCTGATTTTAAAACTAGTGCAAAAAATGAAAAATGTTGATATTTTTTATGACGGTTAGAAGATGAATAATGTTTAAAAGTGCACATTTAGGAGTCAAATTATTCGGTAATGGTTCGTTTTATCTAGCACACAAACAACAAAACAAACAATGGAAATGCTATTTTCACAAAAAACTTTATTAAATATTTTCTCACTTAAATTACCGGAAATAAATATTATGTGATACAATGGTTGCTCCAACATTAATCTCTGGTTCCGAAATATGGGGATTTCAATATGCCTTTGTTTTGAAGGTGGTCATATTAATATTTTAAAACAGATATAAGGAGTATTAAAGCTGCATATGGTAATTTAGACAAATTGCCGTTTTCTATCTGAGATGAACGAGAAAAACAAAATATTGGTTTAAAATAATCAAAAATAACAAAGATAACATAAGTAATAATGATTTCGATGCAAATTGTAATGTACTGAATAGTGAGTTATTGAACGAATTATTGATCAGTATTTACAATCTTGGTATTCATGAATAAATTCACGTTTTGATATATTTTAGATAATCTGCAAACACATTAGCTATATAAGGAAAACATCGTAATATAGTTCGTACTTTTAAGAGTGTGTGTCAAATGTAATATGAATGTTGTTGAAAATGAACGCCATTTTCTAATAATTTGTCCTAAACATAGAAATGTACGTAAAGATTTTTTTCTAAGTGTTATTGCTCCTTCCTAACAAAACAAACATTCATTTCATTTATAAAACTTGATAAATCGGATTTATCAAAAAAAGATAAACGAAATATTTGCTTAACAATTAGGTCAACCAATATGAAAGAAGTATAACACATGAACATATTATTTTTATTATTATAAGTAAAGGTTGAACTTTTCTCAATAACAACTATTTGACATGAGCCTCCTATATTTATCGGTATCAAGAGGTGGTTCTATCATCATTACTATTAATCACCTGTTATTTGCTTATTAATATAACGTTTGAAAAATACAGATGTATTGGTAATCCTTCACATATGTTTGTTAGTTAAATGATATCGAATTAGATTAATAACAGTTAAGAGTTATATTGTACCTACTATAAAACAATACAATAAATCAAATATAAATATGCGGATTATCTTTAAAATTGTCAATATTTGTTTGAACTTTTCTCTATAATTTATTAAATCAATGTGTTATTTAATTTGTAAGTTTTAACGATAACCACTTTGTATAAGGCAGCAAACAAACTGTTATACCTAATAAACATTGAACTGTTTTATTACCAGTATTTTAACGATCACGTTTTACTTATAGATAACTGTTGCAACGTCAATACAGTTTTACACTCGAACTGGTCGGATTCATTAACAAACATTGAATTCATTTCATTTTAAAACATGCAACCACGCATGAATAACTGTTCAATTTAAGTTCGCCATAAAATGTGTTTTCCTTTTTTTTCTGTATTTTGTTTATGAGTGTTTCAAACAAGCCAAAGAACAAAGTATTGTCGTACTTCCAAAGCCCTTTGGCTGAATATCTACATAACTAATCAAATTGAAGCTTTTCTACAACTCGCTAATGTAATGGAAACTATTTACTGTGGCAGAAAATTAATTAGATTGAATACAAAAAAAATAAATATGAAGGCTGGAATAAACGGAATGCCTGCTGTACGTGGATATACCAGATCTATTTGTAATAAAGTGGTCTTATACTGCCGTAATATAAAATGTAGACGATGCTTTAGACATGGTTTTGTTTTACACCATGTACATGCACATGTCGAGTTTGTATGAGGATATTCGGATGCGGCTGCTATCATTTTTACCGTGTCACGTGGTATGCTGTGACATTAGGGGCGAAGAGCGAGGTTGAAAACACCTGTAGTCCAGGTTAAAGCTTCCAAGTAGCTATTTTGCTAAAGAATGTGTCAATGCGCCGGTGTAATTTTGTCAAGCTGTCCGAGTTTTTGTACTGTATTTATTATTATTAATTCTATAATGATGGTGTTTGTGATATTATGGTAGTGTGACCTTTGAGTCTCCATTTGGATATATTTTGAGTCCACATGCATTTGTTAAAATTTCTATAAAATTCACATTTTAACACAAGTAATGTCTTATTGCAGTTTGTGCTATGCCAGTCTTTGCTCTACTCATCTGTAGCAAGAAATCACAACCACAATGAAGCATATTGAAAAATATGTTAAGACCAAATTACATAGCGCTTTTCTAGCGCAAGAATCATGTTACCGTGACAAAAAGGGGTGCAACTGTGTAGTAAGACGTTAAGCGTAATCTCCTGTTGTTTTTCCCTAAATAATCCACCATTTGCAATGTTTCTATCATAAATATAAACATGCACATCCTAAACACAAATAAGATTATATTAAAACTATTTGTTAACATCTACATCAAAGCATAATTGCCACGGTTATTCAATTGTCCTTGATTTATCCAGTTAGCCCGAACTCTTCCATAAATTCTTGTAATAGTATAATTCAATATAGGTCCATTCAATTCGATTACAACCCAATTATGCAAATACCAAACTGATTGAGAATCTGTCTGTAGTATGGTCCAATACTTTCTATATATATCCGCCCTGATGACAACTCCCAAAACAAAATATGGATTTTGAATAAATTGTTTACCTAAATATTGTTTTAGTTACCTAAAGCTCCGGTTAATACAGATTATAGAACTTCATAATAATTATTAATAAAGTCTCCATTTGATTCCGAGTCCACTATGGCCGAAAGATCTAATTAAATTGAGGCAGTGTTTGCCAGTTACAAGCGGAGATATTACGGTTCTACTGAGAGGCATGGCATGAAGCAATGGTACTACTCCGTCACTTAAACGGGTTGCCATATAAACATATCACGTTGTCGTGTTGAAACAGTTGAAAAAGTCATTTATTTATTTCCATGATAACTGATAACATGATTCCTTGGAAGCACGGAACGCCTACAGGAAGAGACGCTCGGTTTTACTGTGTCTGTTCATCAGGTGTAATGGAATATGTAACGCCCTCGTGCCCTCTAACACCGAGTTGAGTAGTGTTATTTTTTTTTTATCGTTACTAAATTAGATCAACTATTTCCAGCAACAGAAATATGTACAATACTAAGTGATTGTGCATATGTTACGGGTGTGTATAGTTATTCCTAAGAAGCCAGCATAATATTTAGATTTAAGCTGGAGTGTGTGTGTGCGCGCGCGCGCGCGTGTGTGTGTGTTTTATTGCAGTACATACAATGAAGTGTTACGGGGGTTAACACAATTAAGTGTGTCTATCTCAAATACCAAAGGTTGTGAATCTTATCCAAAGCATGTTCATGACAAAGATTTGAAAGTGGTAAAAGGAGCTTTGTCGCTGACGCTCATCATTTAATGGATATGTCTAGGCCACTGTCTGTATGACTATTTGTTGTGTGTGTCTGTAGAATAAAGATTCAATGTTACAGGGCTGTTAATATTGTCGTCTCTGGTAGATGTCGTTGTAATTCGAATAATTGATACTAGGATGCGATGGAAAACACCGGTTTAGCCTTATATACCATTAGTACAATTTTCCGTTTGTTTATTTTTCTATTCGATATTTCATATAAAATGTGTTAGTAGCGGAGACTGTACACTGGCTTTGAGAAAATATGATGTATGTTTTACTACCAGTCTACGAATTTATTTTATTAAATACTTATTGAAGCTGCGGTAGTGTAATGGATAGAGTGTTAACCGTTCACGCCAGAGGTTGCGGGTTCGATCCCCCGGTCAACCCGATGAGTCTCATAGAACAACACTCAGTACTGGTTCTACCCAGGAAGCCGACTCGACAGCGGTTCATATAAGCTTTCATCACAATCGAACTAAAATAAATTAGTAAAAACTATATATGGCTAATGAAAGAGAAAATCAAAACACTAAACCGCATCCCACAATGAGTTCTACTGCAATATCTGCATCAATATATAATGGAAACTATGTTAGGTTGTCTGATTGTAGCTAATTTGTTGCATTAGGGGACTGATTACCCAGATTTCCTATTCAATTTACGTTGATGTTGTTAGCTTATAATTACGACAACTGGATTTACGTCTATCAGATAGTGTGCTCAACAGAGGATCCCATTTGCATCTATTACAGGGGTGGCACCTGCATTCAATTTGGAATAGATATGGTAAATTCGCTGAAACTGAATGAATGTTGTTACTATAATTCGTAATTATTTCACCTATTTCAATTTATTTCTTTTATTACGAGTCAGGAGAAATAGGGAACAAAATGTAAACAAGATTTTAAGAATATCTTGTTTTGTCTAATGTTGTTTTTGAAATATTGTATTACTATTTTATTTAATTACTTGCAACACGTTACCTATTGATGTGTCAACGTTCCGCAGCCGTAAAACAGCATTCATTCATTTATTTTCATTTATTAAACGTTTAATATTTGTTTGCTATAATTACGGTTATAGTAACTTTAAATTATTATTGAGGATTGTATTGTATTTTCAACAGATCGATTTATCAGGAATTATTAGCATTTTACACAATAGTAGTACGTGCCATGGGACGATTGGGGAAGATCATACCGTATTTTGACGAAGACTTGTCATTATTTATTTTCATCCTTTGAAAAAATGGAGCTTATTTCAATGTGGGTCGCAGCTTAAATATTGCCTAAGTTGGTAATTAAAAGCCGTGTGTAGGAGGGGAACAAGAGAACAAGTGGAGTAGATCGGTTTTGATTTACGTTACATGAAGACACGTTTCATACTTAGAAAACAAGTTTTATAACAAACTTAAATATCAGTAACAACTAATCAATAGTTTAACACATCAACGAATTAGCACAACTGCCATATATGAGCACAACTGTCATTTACATTACATATAGCTCTGTCTTAAGTAGACCTACTTTCCTTGTATACGTTTAACATTTGATTACAGTGTTTTTGAAAGCCCGTATAAATATCATGCAACATTAATAAGTAGTTGAGTTCAGTATCAAAGACGTTACAAAGAAGAGACAAGTGCAGTAGCATTTACTTGTATTTTGTTTTATACTAAAACAAATAGGAGCAAATTTTATAGCATGTTCTTATCTCAGTATTTATTAGTCATACTATGCAGCGAACTTTTTTAAACAGGCTTCATATAAGTGTCCAGTGTTCTCGTCAGACAGTTATTGTTTTTAGATAGGCTTCATATTAGTGTCCAGTGTTATCATCAGACAGTTATTGTTTTTAGATAGGCTTCATATTAGTGTTCAGTGTTATCATCAGACAATTATTGTTTTTAGACAAGCTTCATATAAGTGTCCAGTATTCTCATCAGACAGTTATTGTTTTTAGACAGGCTTCATATTAGTGTTCAGTGTTATCATCAGACAGTTATTGTTTTTAGACAGGCTTCATATAAGTGTGTTCAGTGTTATCATCAGACAGTTATTGTTTTTAGATAGACTTCATATTAGTGTTCAGTGTTCTCATCAGACAGTTATTGTTTTTAGACAGGCTTCATATAAGTGTCCAGTATTCTCATCAGACAGTTATTGTTTTTAGATAGGCTTCATATTAGTGTTCAGTGTTATCATCGGACAGTTATTGTTTTTAGACAGGCTTCATATAAGTGTCCAGTGTTCTCATCAGACATTTATTGTTTTTCGACAGGTTATATATTTGTGTCCAGTGTTCTCATCAGAAAATTATTGTTTTTAGACAGACTTCATATAAGTGTCCAGTGTTCTCATCAGACAACAAGCTTCATATTTGTGTCCAGTGTTATCATCAGACAGTTATTGTTTTTAAACATGCTTCATATTTGTGTTCAGTGTTCTCATCAGACAGTTATTGTTTTTAGAATGGCTTCATATTAGTGTCCAGTGTTATCATCAGACAGTTATTGTCTTAAGACAGACTTCATATAAGTGTCCAGTGTTCTCATCAGACATTTAATGTTTTTCGACGGGCTTCATATTAGTGTTCAGTTTTCTCACCTGACAGTTATTGTTTTAGACAGTCTTTATATTAGTGTCCAGTGTTCTCATCAGACAGTTATTATTCTTAGACAGGTTTTATATTTGTGTTTAGTGTTCTCATCAGACAGTTATTGTTTTAGACAGGCTTTAAATTAGTGTCTAGTGTTCTCATCAGACAGTTATTGTGTCTAGAAAGGCTTCATATAAGTGTCCAGTGTTCTCATCAGACAGTTTATGTTTTAGAGAGGCTTCATATTAGTGTCTAGTGTTCTCATCAGACAGTTTTTGTTTTTAGACAGGTTTTATATTTGTGTCTAGTGTTATCATCAGGAAGTTATTGTTTTAGACAGGCTTCTCATTAGTGTCCAGTGTTATCATCAGACAGTTAATGTTTTAGACATGCTTCATATTAGTGTCCAGCGTTCTCATCAGACAGTTATTGTTTCTAGACAGGCTTTATATTAGTGTCCAGTGTTCTCATCAGACAGTTTGTGTTTCTAGATAGGATTTATATTAGTGTCCAGTGTTCTGATCAGAGAGTAATTGTTTCTAGACAGGCTTTATATTAGTGTCCAGTGTTCTCATCAGACAGTAATTGTTTCTAGACAGGCTTCATATTAGTGTCCAGTGTTATCATCAGACAGTTATTGTTTTTATACAGGCTTCATATAAGTGTCCAGTATTCTCAACAGACAGTTATTGTTTTTTTAGACAGGCTTCATATAAGTGTCCAGTGTTATCATCAGACAGCTATTGTTTTTAGGCCGGATTCATATTAGTGTCCAGTGTTCTCATCAGACAGTTATTGTTTTTAGACAGGCTTCATATTAGTGTCCAGTATTCTCATCAGACAGTTATTGTTTTTACACATGCTTCATATAAGTGTCCAGTGTTATCATCAGACAGCTATTGTTTTTAGACAGGCTTCATATAAGTGTCCAGTGTTATCATCAGACAGTTATTGTTTTTAGACAGGCTTCATATAAGTGTCCAGTGTTATCATCAGACAGCTATTGTTTTTAGGCCGGATTCATATAAGTGTCCAGTATTCTCATCAGACAACTATTGTTTTTAGACAGGCTTCATATAAGTGTCCAATGTTATCATCAGACAGTTATTGTTTTTAGATAGGCTTCATATTAGTGTTCAGTGTTATCATCAGACAACTATTGTTTTTAGACAGGCTTCATATAAGTGTCCAATGTTATCATCAGACAGTTATTGTTTTTAGACAGGCTTGATATTAGTGTCCAGTATTCTCATCAGACAGTTATTGTTTTTAGACATGCTTCATATAAGTGTCCAGTGTTATCATCAGACAGTTATTGTTTTTAGACAGGCTTCATATAAGTGTCCAGTGTTCTCATCAGACAGTTAGTGTTTTTAGGCCGGATTCATATAAGTGTCCAGTATTGTCATCAGACAGTTATTGTTTTTAGACAGGCTTCATATAAGTGTCCAGTGTTCTCATCAGACAGTTATTGTTTTTAGGCCGGATTCATATAAGTGTCCAGTGTTATCATCAGACAGCTATTGTTTTTAGGCCGGATTCATATAAGTGTCCAGTATTCTCATCAGAAAGTTATTGTTTTTAAACAGGCTTCATATAAGTGGCCAGTGTTCTCATCAGACAGTTATTGTTTTTAGGCAGGCTTCATATTAGTGTCCAGTATTATCATCAGACAGTTATTGTTTTTAGACAAGCTTCATATTAGTTTCCAGTGTTCTCATGAGACAGTTATTGTTTTTAAACATGCTTCATATAATTGTTCAGTGCTATCATCAGACAGTTATTGTTTTTAGACAGGCTTCATATTAGTGTCCAGTGTTCTCATCAGACAGTTATTGCTTTTAGACAGGCTTTATATTAGTGTCCAGTGTTCTCATCAGACAGTTATTGTTTTTAGACAGGCTTCATATAAGTGTCCAGTATTCTCATCAGACAGTTATTGTTTTTAGACAGGCTTCATATTAGTCTCCAGTGTTCTCATCAGACAGTTATTGTTTTAGACAGGCTTCATATTAGTGTCCAGCGTTCTCATCAGACAGTTATTGTTTTAGACAGGCTTAATATTAGTGTCCAGTGTTCTCATCAGACAGTTATTGTTTTAGACAGGCTTTATATTAGTGTCCAGTGTTTCATCAGACATTTATTGTTTTAGACAGGCTTAATATTAGTGTCCAGTGTTCTCATCAGACAGTTATTGTTTTAGACAGGCTTTATATTAGCAAATATGTTTAAAATATCTAAAAACAATTGCATTCACAGCTCTTGCTTATCGGCGCTGACCTCAGTAAACGTATTATGCATTTAAATATATAGACTATTTGATGGACGTTCCACTGCTTGAAATCTAATCAACAATACTTTGTCAGCAGCCTTCACAATCACTGGCTGTGACACTGTTAGTTGACGTCTCGGTCAGCTTAATTTTCCAACTTTGAATGTTATGGTCCTAAACGTAAAACTTTCGAAACTTGTAGATTTCATGCATTCAATTTGTATTACAATGTAAAATCCCACAATGAATTAAAGGCAACAAAAAATGTATATTATTATAACGCTGTAAAAGCAAATGTCATCAAAGTTATTACTATAGCTGTTTTGGGAAAAAATGCTGTTCTGGGAAAAAAGCTGTTCTAGGAAGACATATAACGACCTTTTACAAGTAAATGTCACATGTGTCATATATGTTTGTGGTATGCATGAGTTTGTAAACAATACAACTAGGAGTACTAGTATACTTAGTATAAAACTGATAGCCAATGCACGAGCTTGTGGAGATGTGACATTTCCAATGTGCAATTATGATAATTTGAACTAATATATAGGTATAGAGCATCGTATATCCTTTGTTATGACATATACCATTACGTATATGTTCTAAAACTGTAAATATCGCTTACAACAGTTTGATAATGTGGTAATGAAATTCATCTGGCGTTTCTTCATCCGTTCAGTTTAAATTAAACTAGGCCAACATTAAAAAGCATATTTATGATGATTCTTACTCTCAACTTGTCATTCCAATTCCAAATATAATTTCAATTGAATTCAATTGATATTGTTCTTATTCAAATTATATATAACGTTCCGAAACAAAAACAAAACATTCAGACGTACTCAATCCATTTTATTTTTGCTTTCGTAACATCGCCAATGACTGTTTGTACAAGGTGCAGTAACAAGAATATCACACACTAAAACGCACGCCGTAAAACACGATTTGCAATCAAAAAAGTAATTAGCACCGTTTAGTTATTCCACAGAGATATGATTAACATGCTAAGATTTAAATCTTATCGAATTTAAAGGATACCTAGTGCTAATTACTAGCTGTTTTATTGACCTCTAATTGTTTTTCCGATACGACTTGTGCAGCCTCAGTATAATTATCGGATTCTGTATTTAATTCGATAGTTTACTCAACAGTGGTGTATTCGCGATCTCGTCTCCCAGCTTGTCAGTATGTACGAAGGTATTGAAGTTTTTACTGTGGATGCTTTTACGTGCTTGGCTTTCTCACGTAGAGTAGTCGTGACATATTGAATGGTATTTAATTGGTTGTACCTGAAAGGGATTGATAATTGTCTATTATAGGTAAATATTTGAAAATGTTGACCATTTTTTCTTTTCTTTTTTTTTTTCGGCGAATTTATCGTTTTTGTTGCTTTGTAGATTAACTTTTATAATTGACGTTTTTGTACTGTTTACTGATGGGTATGTGCAAAATATAGTTAGTTAAATTATACTAAAATGAATATTTGACAACAATATAATTTCTTTGCAAAACAGTTCGCATTACTATTGTTTATGTGTATTCAGCCCTATCTATACTATGTTTCATACAAATTGGATATTAAAAACAATACTTTTGTACAACTGATAATGTATGTATTTTTCATTTCCTTTTATATTAACCACCCGAGTGGTTCCGGGTGCGATTCGGATCTCACTGTTGATCTCTCTACAGGGATAGGATTCTTCAAAATTACTGTCAAGTCAATTTTATCTTTTCTTTTGTCATGTTCATCATTGTAGTTAAATTAACTCGTGTGTGGTTCAAGGGTGCCACTTGAGTAAAACAAGAATATCATAAATACTTATGCATGTGGTAAGAGGCCACAACTTGAGGAGTAAACTGGATATAATGTGTAATTTGATACTTTGTAGTTCTGTAAGTATCTAGGTTCTAGGTTTATTCTGCATATTCATATGTTGATATTTAATTTGCACTTTTTCTGCTAATAAGTTGTTTTTGCATATTTACGTGCCTTCTTGTTGACGTCATATAACACATGTGTCGATACGCCGTAAAACCCAAAGTTATTCATACATTATATATATATATATATATATATGCCTGTTGATTGGTATTAATAGACGATGTATAATTAAGAGATTATTGCATATAAGAGTATGGGAAATTAGGAGAAAAACCTTTGCCTTGAAGCTGTAACTTACTAAAACGGAATTGATATAAATAAAATAATATTTTCAAAATTAACCACCCCAAATTTCGATCCATATATCTTCTTTAATGCGATCATTATTTCATGATTACTATTAAATGCATGTGTTTGGAATCACACATATATTTACTTTTCAATATATTAAATTATTTTAATAATTAATTTGAAAACTATTTTTAGAATTTATGTTTTAATCATTCTTAATTATTCTGTTTCTTTACCGTTTGTTATAATTATAATACAAGCTAAAACATTGCAATTCCTAGGAAGTCACAAAGAGAATAAATGAAATTCAGTTTTTACATGTAACCAACATTTATATGTATTTTATATATCAAAATAGATAATTTAGTCTCTTACAAGGGATACAAAACAAGCAATACAAACTTATATTAAGCTTTGTTAAAATTATCAATTTATTCGCTTGGAATTTTTTTTCGTATCGCGATAAGAGCCCCTGTAAAATCTATCATTATACTACGAGTGCATAATTTGTCAAAATAAAATCCCAACTTTAATAAGTTCACCGCTAATAAAACTTCTAAAATCTGTGCGTTATCTGGCAGTTTTTATTAGATTTTAGTGCTAAAAGCATTATATCCAGAGCACTGTTCAGTTGGAAATAGAAACATTCCCGCTGTTTGTATTCATAAAAACATTTACAGTGCCAATTTAAATACTGAATTCAGAGATAATAGATATATAGCAAGCAAGGGGTTTGCACGTTTGCCATACATAATTCTAAAAGCCTTAACCTCTAAACAGTAGTTTAAATATTAGTCATAGTTCTTGCAATTTCCGTGTAAAAACATTTAGCGTGTAGATGACATTATCGTTTTTGCTAATCATTATTTATTATGTTTATTATTTTTATTTAAATTACATGATGTAAACTGCAGTTAAACTCTAATAGTGTGTGCTATTATTTAGTTACCATCTGTAGCGAATTAAGAAAGCACCTGCAATGATGATGATGTTCAGTGCACCTGATATGAGTATATATTTAACCCAACTTTCCCAATGTTTTTGTATAAAGAAATATACAGTTATGTGTTTTCTTTCTCTTTTATTAATGTTATATTTTTTTCTCCTCACAGTAAAATCAAAAATGCACAACGTGTCACTTTAAGTTTAGGTTTTGTCTCATTATTTACTGTTTTAATAAAGTTGTTGAGGTAATGGAGTTATTTGCAGCTCCCTGTAACGCCTGGAAGACAATATCTTGAAATGAACATAGATTTCCTTGCTCTGGTTATCTCGTATCATTCACAATCTAATGATCAGTGAATACAACTACAATTGGCTACCAACTCAAATTTGTTGGCATTAAAATGTACCATCATGCTTATCAAGGTGTACGCCCACCATTGATATTGATATGCGTTCTTTATTCTATAGTAAATAAAAATGGGTTTGCATTGTTGACAACGTGAAAGTAGACGCTATAAATCAAGTCTTCATGCATCAATTTCAAAGCATCGTTTTCTTTTCTAAATTCATACTTTTCAAACATGCCAATGCTTTCAACATGCTCAAAATACATCATAATGTCATTTAAATAAAAAATAAACATTGAAATGCATTTTAAAGAAGAAGAAAAAAGTATTACCTAAAACCGCCGTTATGTCACAGGGTATTTCCTGTTTCCAATGGTGGTGCTACAATGTACACGTATGCCTTAACTGGTGTTTATAAATAGATATGACGTAACATTTTACGGGAAAATTAAAGGTGCAAGTAAATAACGGGGTAATAATTTGTCGTATTTCACACAAAAAAACGTTTAAGCAATATCTTAAAATATTAATCTTATAGAAATAACATGATTGTATTTTAAGCCTTATGTATACAATGTAAATATTAAGTATGATGCCCAACATTAATCAAATGTAGATTATTCTGATTTAAATCTGGCATTTTAACAAAATGATACAATGTTGTTTGTAAGGATTAACACCGTGTTTCAAATGCGTTATGCTTATTAGCTTTAAGTGGGGGTGGGGATTTTTTTCTTTGATGAATTGATCTTAAAATTGTTCAATCTTCCATTTTCATTACCTTATACATTTAATTGTATTGAATAGAAAAATAATCTTTACCAGTGGCAGTATCGGGATTTTATATTCGGGGCAGAGCGTATATTTTAGGCAAATGCTTCAATACGTTTGGATGGAGGTAGGGACATTTAATTACATCGTACCATTTAAGTCAAAACTATTTGAAAATGTTCGCTTTAGAGAAGGTGTACACAAATTTAGCAAGGATATACAAACATTTGGAGTCGCGGATAATATTTATTTGGATAATTTGAGGGGGGCGCGAGATGACTCTCGCCGGAATTGGTACATAATTCCCTGTCAGTTTAACTAAAACTGTCAATAAAATAAGGGTCTCCACTCTCTACACCCCTCCCATAAACCTGCTGGTATGTATAACTGGAACTAGTTACTTCGTTACCCCAAATAAAGAATGAATGAATTAATTAATTAATAAATTAATTAATATGGTTTTGCGGCGTATAGGTAATTCGACGCAAACAGGAAAGACGATTCCAGGTTCACTCTACATGTACAAAAACAACACATTAACATTCAGATTAACAAAACACATCGACAAATTGATTGGAGAACCTAGAACCTTAATACCTGCAGAACTGCCAAGCTTCAGCAGATTCTATCGTGTTACTCAGATTGTCCTTTATTACGACATGAGCTACAGTGATCCTACTCTTGCCATCACTTATATGGCTCCCTGGAACGACACATGGGTTGGTAGTTTAAACAAAATAATGAACACGACAAAAATAATAAAATGAACATGACACCCATTCGGAAGATTTCCTACCCCTCTGCAGAGATCGAAAGTGATTCTATTCTTAGCCGGAACCACACGAGCTCATATCCAAAAACAAGCACTATAATCGATTAATGTATGGCGATAAAGCATGCCGATATCACCAGTTTCCGGAACTGCGCGTATTTATGCGCAGATCATTATTATAAACACCATTTGCTTTTTCTGTTATACGAATAAATGATATTAGAGAGACAAGGAATCGTTGCACAAATCTAAGTTTCTAATCACTACACATACAGAACACATTTAATGATAACTTTGATGTAAAATACTTCAATTTGGCTATTTAAAGATTTTAGTGTAAACAAATTATTAATTGGAGAGAGTATTAGATTTTATCACGTTTAACACGAAACTAAATGTATTCATACGTACACTTACCAACGCCCTCACTTGTTTAGGTTTTTTGTATTCTGTTGTTTGATGTTATCTTTAAGGGTGTTGATATTCATTCTGAATTAATTTCACATCAATTGCAAAGCAATGCTATTAATAAAACATAAACTGTAAGGTAGATGTTAGAGAAAATGTTAAAATAAATAACTGAGGCCATATTAACCAGGTTTTTTTTTTGTTCTGTATGGGGTCATTAAGTATACAATTATAATGTGTATTCTTTACTCTTGTAAATATAATATAATATACGCTAACTGATCATATAATTTTGATATTAAGCCGTAAGCCGAACTACTCGAACTAAAATATTTCTTATATAGTTTCTCTCCTCTGGCGGGTTGTTGATAAGGAAACCAGAAAATAAACTCATTTGACGATCGGTCGAAAATGCCGCGCACCACGGTCCCACACATATTTTGATAATACAATACAACGGAAATAGCAGTTATTGATTTTACAACTATATCACAAACCACCCTGTTGTAGGTAGTTCGCGTGAATTATCTTTTTCGACCGAATCGGGAGAAAAAAGGCGGCTAATTATTAATTTGGCCTCACAATAGTTTCTCATTAAACAATAACGTAAGTTGAACTGAGAAAGGAAACAATACGAAAATATCGTTCAGTAAGTATCAGCTGTTAAGTATTCCTACGCGTTCACTTTGGAACGGATAGTTTAAATTGGCAAACATGAATTTTACTTGAAGAGGCATCTTAAACTAAAGAAATGTTTTCACCAGGACTGGAATATTTAAATACTTTAGAATTTACATTTGTTTTTATGCATTTGTAAAGAATGTCGAATCTAACACACATATAAGATAAACTACTTAGGACTTCTTCCGATTTGTAAGTGATTCGACATTCCTATATATCAATTTCAAGTAGTACCAGTAGCCGCTACCATAGCAAGCAGTATAAGTGTATACTTTTATTTAAATGGACTTAAAAAACTAATGAAAGCACGTATCTGTTAAAATACACACGTAACAATTTGGTAATTTGGCCAGTATTATGTATTAATCTACGAGTAAAAGTATCCGATACTTCGTATTTAAACAAGACACTAGTGCTGTCTTGCTAGTTTTTGACAGTACAAGTAAAGCACAAATGTTATTAAAATTCATATTGCACTTTTTGTCAAAGATGGTATGAATGAATTGCACGTACATACGAGTAATTATATCAATAAACCTGTCACAATAAAGATGATATTTCAATGGTCGTCGCACGTGTACTTCTAGCGCCTGTTTTTGTGTGCCCGTGTATTCTGGCGTTATCATTGGACGTTACGAAGTACATGGTATTGATATAAGCATAGGAAATGTAACAATTTTTCAAGTATACTTTTTATCAAATAACATAAGCATGACATTTGTAACACATGTTACATACGTAGCACATATAACATATTTAGCCAATTTTACAAATGTTACCAAATAAATGTTACCCATGCATCTCATGTTTCAAACGTGGCAAACATAACAAATGTTACAAATATAGCAGCTACATGCCACAGATGTGATAAATGAACAAACATTATAACTATTACAGAACAATGTTAGAACTGTCGTGTTGACCTCGATTTCCATAAAAAATAGTCTGTAGAACGGACCCAGCTCTCCCAATTTGGACCAGTAAATAACAGCACATTTGAGCACAGTGATTGGTCGGTTGCTTCGGGGATATGTTAAAAGACGTTATAGTTGAGCAAGCGTGCTATGAATTGTCGGACAGACAAATAATTTCCTATTGTTTTTCATTGCTTGATTCGGGCGATATCAGGTTTACTTATATATAAGTAAATAACGCCAAAGAACGCTTGATTGATCGTTAATAGATACGACATAACGGTCTATACTATCATAGTCCCATATCTTGACAGGATTATGCTAAATGGGCTTAAGTGATATAATTGATAACATGATAATTTACTATCTAGTATTTACTGTTGCGTATTCCTTACATGATATATTGTGGCGCATAGTCTAGTAGTAGTACATCGGACGCAGAATTAAAATAGCCTGGGTTTAACTCCCGCAGTGGTCGAGTGTTGTGTCCTTGACATATTCGAATATGAACCTAAGAGATATATTTGATAACATGATAATTTGCTGTCGTATTTTTAATGTTGCGTATTTGTTACTTAATTGGTCTAATGTTAGCGTATTTGACCCAACATTGAATGGTCCTGGGTTTGTTCCCCGCCAAAGCCAGGTATTGGACTCTGCATCGACTTTAATATACTGACGCGTGACTCGGCGACGTGTTGCTGGGTATTGGACTCTGCATTAAATTTAATATACTTACGTGCGAATCGGTTACGTGTTGATGGGTATTGGACTCTGCATCGAATTTAATATATTGACGTGCGAATCGGTAGCGTGTTGCTTGGTATTGGACTCTGCATCGAATTTAATATATTGACGCGTGACTCGGTGACGTAATGCTGGATATTGGACTCTGCATCGAATTTAAATACATGACTTGTGAATGGGTGACGTGTTGCTGGGTTTTGGACTCTGCATTAAATTTAATATATTGAGGTGTGACTCGGTGACGTGTTGCTGGGTATTTGACTTTGCTACGAATTTGATATATTTACGTGTGGTTCGGTGACGTAATGTTTGGTACTGGACTCTGCATCGAATTTGATATATTGGCAAATGACTTAGGGACGTGTTGTTGGGCATTGGACTCTACTAACAATGGATATATTGGCAAATGACTTAGTGGCGTGTTGTCGGGTACTTGACTCTTCATTGAATTGGATTTATTGGCGTGTGATTCGGTGACGTGTTGTTGGGTATTGGACTCTGTGTCGAATTTGATATATTGGCAAATTACGACTTAGTGTCATGTTTATGAGTAATACGATTTCGTCTCGAAATGAGTATCTGCGTGTCACTCAGTGTCGTGTTTATTAGTGTTTATCTGTATCGAACTGAATGTATTGTCGTATGGCTTAATGCCGTGTTTATGAATATTTCGGCTTTGCATAGAATTGACTATATTGGCGTATGGCATTGACAGTGATGTGTTTATGAGTACATTTTGTACGACGGCTCCTTGTCCATCAAACCGATAGGAAATCATCTGCTCTTTCCTTGACCTTTTAAATCAACAGTCTGTCATTACGTCGTAGTCAGTGTTATCAGATGTAGCATGACTTTTCGGTAGCTTTAAATATCCATCTTCCAAACTACTTGACAATTTACCTTTGTCGACAAGTTTCATTTTCTGATAATTGAATACAATCTTAGTGAAACGTAATTTAATAAACGGTCAAAGTTCGAGCTAACTTCTATCAGATTCTCTTACTTTTGTCGCGAGGAAGTTGGATGTGTTATGCAAAAGTTCATTTTATCTAATAATATATAAAGTCTTTGAATGTATAATTTATTGAGGATATAGTTCTACTTGCAAATACTAGTATAGGGAGTTATACAAAGGTACCGTACATTTAAATTACTTTACTTGTTTTATTTATAACTTAAATTATTTCTTTTCAAATACATTGATAAATTTATGTCTTGCGCAAATATATGACGTAAGCTTCGAGAAAGTTATTAATAAAATATTGTTTAAATAATGAAACTTTCTAAACTGCATAACCTTTATGTTTTAGGTTGTACACAAGCCTGACAAAGTAATGAAATTGATTACATGATCTTGATTTATTAAATTATTACTACGTCATTTTTAGATTTAAGTATAGTTATGTATGACCTTCTCGTATCACCAACCTATCATAAACGGAGTGCAAGTGACAATATACTAATTCTAATACTTAAAATAGTGATAACGCTAACTTTACTACAATATATAAAAGTGATAACGAACTGATTATAATATCATGTTTTCATGGATTATAATGGTGATTACACTTACTACATTACAATATGTTAATTTGTTTTTTGTAATTTGCACCATTTCATGTCATAATCTTTAATTTCAACTTAGCAAAATACGCCGTTTTTTTACATGGTGATTTGAGGTCAACGCTGATTCATCTTTTTATAGAAATGGCGTTTGTCTTGTTTTATGTATTTTCATGAAATATTAAAAAGGGTAATCAGCAAAAATGTCACCTAAAGCGGGCACTTTTCCTTACATCTTTACACCTATCCATAGCATTTGGTAACGTGGACTCGCCACCGTCAGAATGACAACGAACGGAACTATTTTACACATACATCACTTCCTCATGCCCCTATTGGTATTAGTTTTTGAGTTTCTGGCAGATTCATTGTTATTAAATTGTCTTTTTCGAGCTGTAACCCGGAGAGTGACACATTATTCAAATCGAAATGATTGGAATTTCAAACGTGTCCGAACACGATTATTATTCTCTTTAATGAACCTTATTTATACCACCAGTATATGACATTTAATGCGTCAAATATCAATATGCAACAGGAATAAATATGGTAATACGATGTCATATGCATATTGTGTCTTTTTTTGTTTTATTTCATTTGCTTTTTGTTGTCTCTTACAATTTAAACGGTCGCCAGGACAACCTAAATTTCAAACAGACAAATAAAAAGAAATATATTAAAACGTTGCAATTTCAAGAATCCCTGACGTTGCTTCTAAACAAAAAAATGACAACGTATATATTAATGTTGTCACTTCTTCTATTTGCATGGGTTTCATTGCATATTATCAGTATGCTATGTTGTAATTATATTCATGCTGTTGTGGTAGATGTAGTATGTAGAACGAACCCAGCTCTCCCGATTGGGTCTGTTCAATAGCATTTGTTACGAGCACACTGATTGGTCAGTTTCTTCAGGGAAAGTGTGAATGACGTCATAATTTAGTAAGCGTTCAATAGCTATGAATTGTTGGGACAGACATAGAACTCCCTGCGTTTCCATTGGTGGTTACCAGACCAGATTCGGGAGATATCAGGTTCTGTAATAGACTACGATGGATGTGTCCTTTGTATGCTACATCTCCTGTTGGGAATAGGTTTCCTTATTTTCCAAATTGAATATATACTGACACGTACACGTTGTGAACATAATATTGTAGTAGATCTCAATGAACAATAGCGAACAGATGGAATTTGTTCAATTAATTCCGTATTTGCTAACCGTTTTACTGAATTATTGTGGGAAAGATATGATAAGCGGACACTCAGATTATTTTGTTCCATTGTCTTACAAGACATTTTAGCAGTATGAAATGTCAAGTTATACAAGGTTATATAAACGCCAGCTTGTTCTTTAATAAGGTGTTATATGTAGAAGTTTAGGAAAGATGTGTCGTTTGCAACAGCCTGAAATCAAACCAGGTGATAGTGATAACGGTAATGAGTAAAGTGATGCAACCAATCTACCATGTATAACCTAAGTAGACAACTGATAACTGGCTTTTTGTTTGGGGGAGGGAGTGGTTGTGTGATTAAGGTTATCATTAAACATCATTTGCTTTTATTGTCAGAGTGGATACAAATCCTATATCCACAAGTATCACATATGTTTTGGAGCAAATATACTTCAGGTGATTATAAAGTTGTCATTGACAAGAAACTTTTTTTCATGTGAGCAGTATGCTTGTATACTTACACAAGAATACCACCATCTACTTTATTGAAATCGTAACTTATATAACAACTATAAAAACACTCCTTAAATGATTCTAAAAAATGAGGTATTTGATGATATGATTTCCTTCACTAAGCAAAGTTGTAAAGGTCACAAAGGTATAAAAGTGCAGACATATTCTTTTTTTTTTAATAAATAAAAACATCTGTGGAATTTGGCAAGTGTCCAAAGTGAATCTTCAGTGTTTGATGTGGCAACTAACTTGTTTTTAAAAAGAAAGTAAACTAAAAAGTATATTCTTTTATCTGAAAAAGTTTTAAGGGTTCCTCTTTCAACGAGCAATACACCTGTCAAATTCCTCCAAGATGCATTTACATCTTTCTATTAACACGAAATATGTCAAATTTGTCGAGCGCATTCCTTTTATCTCTGACAGTTAAAACGGGGTAGGAAAATATTGCCGAAAACGTTGAGTAATATATCATCATCTCTTTCCAATGTAAAAAATAAACACTATTTTATATCATACGTAACCCTTAAAGTGAATATGTTAGTAAACACGTTTTTGAAGATATATTTAATCAGGAATTTAAAACACACAAATACTTTTTTTTCGTTAATACAACACATATCTTTTACTTTCAAATAATACGTAAAACCCGCTGTGTATTATCGCAACAAACTTAAGAAAAGATGATATGGAAATCTTTGAAGTTGTGGGAATTGTTCAAGAATTAGTCTAGTTTTTGGAGTGTGACTTAACACGAATTGCACTATAAAGGCTTGTTATTATTGAGGCATCAACGAGGTAAAGTAACCCTTTGGGATTTCAAAACACAAGAACGTATCAACTATCTTAACAAGTCTATCGCTTGGGATTTGGAATAACCGATCAAAGATATGTTTAGCTAATGATAAGCGCAGACGAGTATTCGTTTCAAGGATATATAACCTGTCTTTGACATTGGCAAACACACATAAAAGGATACAAATGGGATGTGGATGAGATATCCCGATCATTTAGGTATTTTTGAATAACAGTTATTCTTTAATCTATTTAAACAAATCTGAATGAGACACAAATACAAATTCTTACATCCAATCACAAAACAAGCTACCAAAATTATATATCCGGTTATGTCTCTTAGTTTGTACGACTATAATGATAAATACGCACACATTCCCGACAGGTGTATTTCGATACTGGAAATCTTAAAACTGCCTTGATTGGATTAAATTTTCTGCAGTTAAGTATATGTTGTTACTGTATAATAAAAAGATAATCTAATCTTTTGAATAAAGTTACTTATAAGATATCATTTCATTACAATTAACGTCTTACTTTAACTTATGGCTTGGAGTGAGATACGGCAATGTTAATATTGAAAACCTATTTTATGTTTACACATCGTTTCTTCTTTATACGTACAGTACAACAACTATTACTCTCTGAATCTTCACATAAAAGCTTAAAAAGGTATGAATATATTTTTATATATCTTATGTTTGGAAAAAATAAGTAAACGATCATTAACGTTTCCAATTTGTTTCTACCATACCGACCGAAAATTATTAAAATATATATTTATATTATATTTCTATCCTTACATTAGGATTAAACTGGTAACAAACGATGAAACAAGATATATGCATGGATTTCTACATTAAACAACGAATTTGATGTGTTGCAAGAACGATACATTTTTTCTTATAAAATATGGCGGCGGAGAAAGTACGTACACTTCTGAGATGGCGAAATGTTCCCATAACTTCAATCAGTTACAAATAACAGATTATTAAAACAATGAACACGTAATAAAGGAGAAAAAACGACAAAGAAACTTAATAACAACGATAAAACGTTATTTCTTTTTTATTTCATAGGTGTGTCATGCGTATAATTATATATTTGCAACAAACTGGTGGTTTGTCTCTTTTACCTTGCAAGACAAAAAAGCACTGTATATTTTAATAGATTGTGAAACTTACGCTCGTACTTAAATAAAGGGTTCGGTTTGGTTTTTTTCTCTCGATGGATAAGTTTAATAAAATGTAATATACTCACGTGATAGAAAATCGTGCAAAAGGCAACAGCAAATATTTATATTAAAAACATGATCTTTCTTGACGAATCTGATGCATTTTTAATTGGATAAAACTGACAATTAATTCGTGATGTACGACATAAAATCTGAAAGGAAATACCTGCATGGATTTCTACATTTAACAATTAAGTCAGTATTTTGCAGAAACCGATTCATTTTATGTATAACACATGGTGGTAAAAGTTGCGTACATATCTGAGATGGTGCAATTCTATCATACCTTCTGATACGCAGCTTATCGCAACAATCAAACACATCCGAGATTGTCTAAACAATGAAACACGTTATTTTCGCAGTCAAAAGAGTGACGAAAAAACAGATGTTTGAGAATAAAGGTCTCACTACACAGTTGAATTTTGTTCTTTGTTCTATATAAAATAAGGTCTAGGATTTCCATGGTAAAAAAAGAATTTCACATAGAATTTTTCCATAGCAGGTATGTAATCATATAAAATGCACAATAAATGGTAGGTTGACCACGTCGGTTTTTTTTAAAAAGAGGGTGCAATGACACCCTGAAATTTTCTGAAAAAATAGTCCTTAAATGCTCATAAATACATGCATATGCTGAAATCCTATTAAAGTCGCTTTTTTAACACCAGTGAAATCTTATTGCAGTAGAAGTTAAACCAACTTTTGCTCTACCATCTGTAGCAAGAAATCAAAACTACTATGAACCATTTAGAAAATATTCAAAACCAAATTACATAGGCCTTGTTTTAAGCCTAAGAATCATATTACCCTGGGGAAAAAAAGGGGCGTAACTGTGAAATGAGAAATAAAGCAGAACATTACGATGGAACTAGTGTGTTATCTCATATACATTAGTGCTCATATATATTTACATTGTAAAAGTAATGTACATTATATTATTTATTTATGAAAGTGACAGGTACAGTACATGTTAGATTTACACTATTAGCAAATATCTTAATTAATGTTACGAAATACTCATTATAATGATACCCAACCTAATAATTATTTTATCAAAATTGCAATTATATCAACACAAATATAAAGAAACTTACATGACATTGTTTAAAAAAAAAACAAGAACAAAATAAAATGAATTATAACATTTATACACCAAATGCAATGAAAAATGTTTATATTTGCATTGTTTTAAGCGCGCTATCTACAAACTTTGCGAGAGATGTTATTACACTTTTATTTTGTAAAATCATGTCAATTTTATATGAATAATTCATATCATATAACTCAACCATTTCTGCGTTCAAATGTTCACGTAAATTATCAAACTTAGGACAAAAAGAGTTATTCCTGATAATCTAAACATTAAGTCCCGCAATACGGGGTCAGTGAGTATATTTTTGGAAAAAATGTTTTAAGCAATTTTTTTATCTTTTGAAAAATCCGGATGTATTACCATTAAACATAGTGAACGATTATGTTTTATTCACAGATTCATTTCAAGTATTTATCTGGTCTATGATCATTATCTTATGACTAATTCACACATCGAATGCTTAAACACGTAGTACGTCTTTTTGAAGCACGTGGTCCAGTGGTAGAGCACCGAACCCATGATCGTTGGGTCGTGGGTTCGATCCGCCGCCACGGCTATGTGTGGTATCCTTGAGCAAGACACTTTTCCGCATGTGCTTAGTGGTTCTAACCAGGAAGACTTCGAGCGTGATTTGCCTGAGTTGTAAGAACTTGTTTCACAATTGAAGTAAAACAAATAAGTTTTAACATAAACATGTCTTTATTCATTATTAAACAATTGACGAAATTGACTGATTTAAGCGGGGCGGTAGTGTAGTGGATAGAATATTGATCGTTCACTCCAGTGGTTGCGGGTTCGATCCCAGCTCGACTCGATACCTCTTAACAATTCAGTATTTGGTTTCATCCAGGAAACGAGCACGAGAGCGGTCCATATGAGCTTTCATCGTAATTGAGCTAAAATAAATAAATATCTAATAAACAACTTATTTGCCATTTGTAATCGAGATTAACACTGTGTTTACTTTTTTTATTGATTATTGTGTTTCACAATGCAACTACTTCCATTATGTCTTTGACTAAGTGCCATAAAATCCGGACTCTAATAGACCCATATCGGCTAAGGTTTCTGCAATCCAAATATTTATCTTTAATTTGTAGCATCAATTATCATTGATCAACCAGTTGGCATTTGACACTACTATCTAATACAAACTATGAATAGATAGTGACAAACATAAAAAACAGACATATACGAGTAACGATATAGAATTGCATTTCGTTGAATACGTGTTTTTTTGCCACTCAGAAATAGGAATATATATGATCGACGGAAAACGTAAAATTCAATGGATACATGTACAGCTAATACCAACAGCATGAACATATTCATTACATACAGGATATATTTATATTGAACCTTATGTCTTTAAATCACTTCATTTTTCGATTAAAGGTATGTTCAAACTGCAACCCCTTGTCTGACTGTCATGCACGTTAGCGACTGAGGTAGCCAGAACCGGCTGTTATGGATTATATCATGTTAATGATAAGATATATCCAAATAACATATCAAAATTTGGCATATTGTATGGTATGTTATATTGTTCAACAAAACTTGGAGACATTATCACTCAATCAATATTATAGATATTTTAATCATGTCTTGTTCAAACCGATATCAAATAATAATAATAGTTTTATAATGGAGTCGGAAACTAGAACGACAAAATCAAAACCGCCATGCTATGTTTTAGCATAATGAAGTTAGCAGCATGCGGCTATGTTAATTGTATATTTCACACAGAAGTGTAAAATGTATGTAAAAAGGCAAACGCTCTCCAGGAAAGAATAGTTTTTGTTCAACATTTTCCTTAATCAAAATTTTACGCGTGCCAAAGTATTGAATAATTGCACTAAATGATAAGTGTAACCATACATTTTGGCAAAATAAAACGTTTTATTTACTACTTATCTGTCATTACAATTTTAATGCTTTCCAATGCATTTCACCATGGGATAAAAAGTAGAAATATTTCAGTCCCAACTATTTTTTCTGTACTTGGTTTAATTACTCTTTGCCATATGTTTGGCAATATTATCAATTCATTTCAAGCAGGCTTATACAAATATACAGCAACATTTAAAGTCAAAATAATATTATTTATTCGGTGGCAAAAGTCAACAATCACGAGCATCAAAGACGACCGAACATAGTCAAAACATGGGTTACCGCCTTGGAGTGGCCACTTTGATTTTAGCTTAAACATATGGTCAGCTACCATCATTGAGACTGAAAAAAAGTATAGGGATGTTCAGGGCATATATTTTTATAATAAGCTTAATTCTGGCTGGATGAAAATGTCAAACTGGCAAATGATCACAATAACATAATTAAAAGTTTATTATGTTTGTGTTAATAAAAAAAAAAAATATGTTTCTGTGACTGACTATATGAAAAGTAAAATTGGTGAAATTTACTTTTTTTCATACCCAACTTCAGGGGGCAAAAAGTGGTTTAATTTTAATTTGAGTCTAGGATAGTACTTGAATAGGACTTTTTGGTCCGCAAATGGTAGAAATAGTGATAATTAGGTTACACGTTAAAATGTAAGTCTATGGAAAATGCAATGGTGGTAGCTGACCTAAATGAACAGATGCTCGCTCGTCTGCCCTTAGGCAAATGTTAAAGGAAACTATAAATACGAATAGGCAAGCCAGTGTTCAACAAAAGCGGAAGCAGACACATTTGTACATATATACTATTTATACTGTACAGACGCGACGTGGCCAGTGGTTGGAGCGGTAGCCGCTTTTGTGTCAGATCAATTGGTATAAAACTATAACTGAATAAAAATTATTTTCAAGGCAATATTGTTTTAACCATTTTATTCTAGTCATATTGTATGCGTAATCGGCAAGCTAAGGAACAAAAGCGAAATAATGGGTGTGCGAATTCGCGACACAGTACGCCTTTATTAATGATTTTCTTCATCAACTATTTATTTTAGGTAACCATTGTAAAATTGTTTACATTCGTCCATTATTATATGTTTTATACACAATTCACTATGGTATAAAATATAAAAAAAAACTAGTTTAAAAGCATATGTTAAGTAAAACAAAGTACAAACACAATTATATTGAATGCAAATTAAAACAACACAAACGTAATAATAAAATTCTCTATATCATAAATAATCGAGTCATGTCATATAAACGCCTTTCAATTTTCCAATTTGTGGTGGTATGACACGATCCAAAGTTGATTATTTTTCTATATATTATCCTTCAATTGAAACCATTTTATACATACTTTCGTTAACGGTAATAACAGCTTTATTTCTGTTCTGTGAGTGTTTTAATAATATAATTGTATTTTTTTTCCAGATCGAATTCCAAACACCATTTACTTCGTTCATACCACATGTCAAGTAGCAAACAGAGTTTCAAAGGAAAAGGTATGTTGACATATACTATTTATATCATTAAAATTTACCTGTTTTATAACATATGCAATAGCTATTGTTTTATATATGCAAACTATAACTAATAAAGTAATAAAACGAATGAATGCTTTAAATATAAGATACTACTGTGTCCAACACAAGACGCAGCATTCAAAAAGAGTTTTAATAGAACACTTTGAATGACCTAAATCGTTAATTAGCTGATATTTTAAGTGAATTTTCTGTCACAGCCATCTTAGAATTCAGATTTCATAAGATTATCATATCTTGACTTTTGTGCAATAGAAAATGATCAAACTTCTGTTGTTATTATGTAAGCACCCCTAGTGCTCATACAACAGCAAAATGTCGGTACATTTTACATACATGTATAATACATCCAAATTTTACTTATAATGAACGGAACAACTAATCCAACACTTTTGTATTTCCAATTTCTTTGTCAAAGTATTGAATAACATTAACAGGCAATTATACGTTAATTTTACATCGTTTAAATGTTTTGTCTTATTCATGTCAAAATTTCAAGGAAATTGTTTTGATACTTTGACATCGGCACCACAACAGCACAACACTTTTAAAACTAGCAAACGATTAAACAATGGAAGATTTGAATGGGTCACATTGTGACAAGCTAATATTATGCATTATATGTAAAGCATATATGTAGCATTAAACTTGATTATCATTGTTCATTATTAGAAAGACACATATGTGTCATAAACGTTTTATATATTACACAAGTGCCATAATATAAATAACATGAATTACAAATATTAAAATAATAACAGAAAAAAAAGAAATGTGGATGGTTAACAGTAAAATTATAATAAAGACAAAACATATAGAACGTGACAATGGGGTCACCACTATAGGACGGGTATATGTGTCCTCCATCACTATTTTGTTTGATTATGATAGTGTCAGTATTTCCCAAAACGTGATATTTCCCTTATCAAGTCTAATGACCCCCAATGAAAAAGCAGGAACCTGTCTCACAATTCATAGCAATTGAACGCATACTAAACTGTGAACTCATTCAAACTTTCAGTTTAGCCAATTGACCAAACAATGTGTTCAAATGTGGCTTTCCCATCATTGTTATTTAACGGATTCAATCGGGAAAGCTGGGTCCGTTCTACAGACTAATGGTAGTGTTTAAGTTATTAGCAAACTTAAAAGTCGGTAATATGGAATAATTTTCGAGATAAATTTTGTACAAAATTATATTTGAAAGTTATCAATACAAATACAAATTTCGCAAAATTTAACATTATACGAATATACTTGGAAATTGGTCATTATATATACATAATGGTCCGTATTTATAAATGATTAAGGAACCACAGTGTTCATCGGTATTCGTTAAGATAAACTCATGTTTTAAAACCGACAACTACGATGCCGATTTGTATTTTTTCTTGATGTTTAAATACCAATGTTTGCGGGCGATGTACAAAAATGATAAAACTACTTCATCAATGATAAAGTTTCGTCATATTTCACAGCTATCTAATCTTTTCTTGTCAAATCCGTTGATATCACAATGGCGTTAATGTTACTGATTTGAAATAAATGTTAGTGCATAATTATTGTTGTAGTACTGTATTCTTTGGTATTTTAAAATGTCTGCAAGAAAAGTAGATTCGTTTAAATCAAAGTTGCTATATGTTTTAAGCTAAACTATCATCCATGAAACGCATTTTATGATTTTTTCTTTCAATAAACAAGCAATGCACCCACTAACACTAGGAACAAGATTGGTTTTAATTAAAATATCAATTGTTTCCAAAGTCAGATTGTATTGCTTAATCATGATTATTCGCAATTAGTTTCCAGTCTGAATTATAATTGTTCAATTTCTGCTTAATTGGTAAAGAAGCTTCTTGTATTAGTTGTTCACATATTATGTCCATAAAACGATGCAGTTTACATCTTTATTTTGGTCTCATCCATATACAAACTCTACAACCCAAGATGAAAATGGGCATCATAGTAGCGTACGTAACAATTCAAAATATAATTATAAGAGACTGAAACGTTGATGAACACCAACAATACAAACAGCATAACAATAATTACAACAGAAAACTACGTTGTTGATTTAAAGTCTGTAATAAAACTATAATCAATTAAAAAACTAAAATGACCACTATCGCGCCGATTTAGAAAATGTTTTAAAGAAACGAATATCATCTTTGATCAAATTTACTAAGAAATTAGTAGCAACAGTAACGTAGATGATGCAATATAAAACCTAATTAAATTATCAATGATTTTCGTTATCCCTATAGGTAAAAATAAAACTTTGTAAAATATTAAATGTGCGATAAAGCGACAGTAGATGATTATTAATGGGTTTTACGGCGTTCCAACACAAAAGTTATTTGACGCCAAAAGAAAGGAAGATTCCAGGTTCACTCTACATGTATAAAAACAACAAATTAACATACAGATTGAAACCATATATCAACAAATGAATATGCAGAATGATCCTAGAACTTTGATACCTGCAGAACTGCAGAGTTTCAGCAAAGTCTATCGTATAACTAAAATTGTCACTTCCTACGACATGCATGAGCCACAGTGATCCCTTTCAAGGTATCACTCGTATGTCTCCCTGGAAATACACAAGGATTGGTAATTTAACCACAACAGTGAACATAACAAAAAATGGTAAAATATATATGACAAACATTCGGAGGATTCCTTTCCTCTGCAGAGATCGACAGTGATTTTATTCTTAGCAGGAACCACACGGGCCCAATAGATAAAAGCATTGATGCATCAGACTGTTGGAGTAATTTGAGTTAAAACTATCCAAAGAGTCTACAGTGCAAACATCAAGATGTATGTATGTGACATTATATCTACGGTATGGTATTTCTTGTGTTGTCCAGGATCAGTTAAATCTAAAAAGGTGAGGAATTGCCGAACAATTGCTCCGTCTTCGTGCCGAACTGTGAAAAAAATGTGAAGAAAAGACATTACTCTACGTTTGACTCAAGATACAATGATATATATTTCAATCGCAATATACTAAAGTTGTACATCAATTTGAAAGAAGAGTCAAAGGAGTCCGGATGATGTTTTTTCGGTATCTGTCAATTAAATATAAAATTATTCGGTTATCATTTTATTACGTCAAAAAATGCCTGGTGATAGGGTACATTCTTAAGTTAACACCAGGATTTTTACATAATATGAACATATAAAATGGTGTTAATGACATATGTATGTAAATCAAGGAGACGTGCGCTATATTTGCATGTGGATGAACGTAAGCTTCACTTTGAGTAAATGCTCCTTTTGAAAATATTGAAGAAGTTTTATATTAAAATAAAACATGAATCTAATAGCCGGGTTCGGTTAGCTCAGTCGGCAGTGTTCTTACTATCAATCCAGTTTAGGTCACGAGTCTAAATTCCTGAGATCAATGATATGACATTGCATCTCATTGCCATTCGACAATTATCAAATGGAATAGTTATAAGTTACTTACAGACATGGGTGTGCTCAGGTACTGATTAACCCCCAAGGAGCCCAGGAACGAGTGGTTATGTTAACTGATCGTCATTTTGCCCTCGATAGCAAAAATAATGACGCTAGATATTCTATCAATTAAAACAAACCATTCTTTATAAAACAATAATGTGCTATCTTTCTGATGAATTATATGTAATTCAAACTAATATGACAAATATTCAATATTATTATTCGGATATTATATAAAACTACACAAATCGAGGAATCTACTAATGACTTCTTAAAACATAGACAAAAATACCACTGAGATCAACCGTTGTTTCGAATTAGCTTTTCATTTGTCTTGCTGCATTCCCAAGTCTTGCTCTTCAGACACCAGACTGTCTGTGAAAATAAGAAAAATGTTTATGAAAACAGACAGAGATTGGATAAAATTCACGAAAAATGTTTAAGGCATGTTGATGTGCCAGCAAAAATGAAACAAACATACGATTACCAAGAGGCGCGGCATCGAACAGATGACGCCATGGCCATAACGGCAATCACCATAACAACGTGAACTACAGACAGTATATCATAAATTAATGTTATTATAATAACAACTGTGTTATGTTTACCAAACGTAGACACTGAACAGAATTTCTAACCGGTCATCTGTTTTATTTACCTTTTCAAGCCAACACAAAAAGGAATCTTATCTTTAATGCATTACATTTGAGATGTTCTCAGAATATTTCATTTGAAATAAACAAGCATTTAAATTGTCACAAATGATTAATCAATATCACAGTTATAACGAAACGTCACAAAATCAGTATTGTTCAGCGTGATTCCGACGTTTCAATACCTCGCATGGACATCTCGCCGTCATAAACACAATGTATCGTTGACGATACAGCTGTGGAATATTCGCCAATGTCTGAATTATGTCAAGCTTTAGTAAACAAACACTCTATTGTTGGTGTAGCTTTTATTGCCACAGTAATAGGCAATACGAAGTATTGGAAAAGTTGAATCACGCTTGTACTGATTTTGTGATTTTTGCTTATGAGAGTGATATTAACTAAGCAAGTGGTATGATTTAGCTACTTGTTTATTTTCAACAACATTTTCTGAGAAAATCTCATATAAAATGTATTAATATTGATATGTTGCATTTGTTTATTGGTTTGCTTGCAATGCTTAATAAAACAGGTGACCAGTTATAAACTTTTGTTCAGTGTATACTCATACATCGACATCGCGTATTTAGCCATAAAAATACGAACTGAATAATAGCATCTACTATTCGCATACCCATTATACTTGTGATGTATTCACAGCTTCAGCTGTGGTATATCTTATTAAGACATTTTACAAATATTTCTACAATGTATTTATCTACAACATCAATAGTTACATTGGCAACATATGTTTACGGTTTTTTCAAAACTAATCATGCATATTGTTATTCGTTAACATATGTAATTAATTGCTTGACAGCTTAGATACGTTTAAAAGAATAAATTTGTGTGAAATAGGGTATACATGCATAAATGCAAATATGCTGTATAGGTCTCACTTAAGAATTACCTCCCTTACATGACGGTAGATAAACTGGAAGGTCCAAGAAATTAGAGCTGTGTAAAGCAGTTGGCCATTATTTTTGTTGAAAATGCTTAAAATTGTCATATTTCTTTGTGTATATGAGAACACTGGACTATTTCCATGATTTCCGTCAGGCTTGGGTGACAATGGGTACTGTTTGATGAAGCTATAACTGTTTAAAGATGTAACGTGATACACTGCAACGATTGGGCCAAATTGTCAAAAATAAAGGGTGTCACATCAAATCATCGAAATTGTGAAAGAACAACCTGGTCAACGACAAGTTTATTTCCTCATAATTGTCTCATATGAAGAGGTGAGAGACTCATGACCGTAGAGCAAAGCTCGTGGTCAGTGATTAAAAACGCTATGCCAGGTATGGATTTTAACTCGCCATTCTTTGATTGACAGTTGACAAAATACGTAAAACTCCATACTTTTTAAACAAACGGATCATAAGTGTCACCAAAAATCATTAAAATGAAATTAAATTTTCAAATACACACAAATACACAACTATTTACTCATTTTATATTGTATTGTTTGTCAAACAGCCAGCAATTATCCACCGTAATGAACTGTTATGCCATTTTACTAATACGTACAGCAACACTCTTCAAGTAATACAAGATGAATTCAATGCTGTGATAGTTTTGTTGGTGAATGTTTTATCACCATTCGGGTAACTGATGTATTTAGCACAACGTTCAACTGTACATACATTAGTTACATGCATTATAAGTCCCTTTAGGGGAGTTTTATTTCTTCTTTTTTCTAGTCTGAAATATCACGTGTTTTGTTTATTACGCTGATGTGTTATAATAGATGTATTTGTCGAGGGAATAAATAACAGTTACATACAAGTGAATTTTTGAGCAATTTGGTCGTTGATTTACTGGTGTATACCAACGTGTTTGTTCTCGAGTACTTAAATAACGCTGTGAAGAATATAGTTTATTTTTTACAAATATGATTTTAAATCACATGAGCTAAAAGGCTCACAGGCTCAAGTGAGCCATTCCGATCGTGTTTTATTGATCGTCAGTTTGTACGTTTGTGTGTCAACAGTTTCATATAACATGTTCATCTCTGACACAAATGACTTCACTTCAATAATAATTGGATAAAATGTACCTCGGGTGGTGCCCCTTCAAAATTGAGTTGTTTATTACGAGATATGGCATCAAAATATGTTTTATCTAAAACCTTCAAACGAAATTTCCTCTGAAAATAATATACCGTTTTCATTGAAATCTTTCAAAACTCGAATCACAAATCACCTTTCATGTGGGACAAAGGATACCACTGAAACCTAAACCAGAGTTCTGTACCTTTAAAAAATAAGGACGTAATTAAAGGATAGCATTTATATTGGTCTACTTTAAATATCATATATTTGAGTTTCGTGGATATACAATTTTCAGAATATTCTTTTTTTAAGTTTAAAGCGTTTGTTCCTTTAACTAGAGATCATTGCCCTCCTGTTATATATTTTAATCTTGGTTTATTATATAATCAGTAAATGTCTCACACACTTTAGTGAGCAGTACGGACCAAGCTCTTCCGACTGGGTCCGTTAAATAGCTATGTTGGGAAAGCCACATTTGAGCACGTTAATTGGTCAGTTGCCTTAACAAAAAATGTGAATGGCGTCACAGTTTAGTAAGCGTTCACTTGCTATGCATTGTGGGACAGGCATAGAAATTCCAGATTTGTTATTGGGGGTTGATAGACATAATTCGGGAGATATCAGGTTCTGTGGTAGACTTCACACAGTTATACATTGTGCACCGTCCTCTTTGTCACAAACTTCACTTTAAGAGCATTTTAACATGGTCGCTAGTACATTTTGGTTCAATGTTTCTGAAGATCAGTTTGTATTCATCAAATTATCCAGAAATATACACAATATTTTAAGTTGTTTGGTGTCAGACATCAAATCTTGGTCACTCGGATTCAAAATATTCCAGTATGTATATTGAAACTGACACAACTTCAATATTAAACCTACCATAGTCATCGAAAGCTAGTAGAATTCGTGAACAGGTTCTACTTTAATAAACTATACACAGAAGTATGATGAATACATCATTACCTATCTTTGAAATAATAATATTGAGATTCGTTAGCATATTTGATGCTAAACGCTTAATGAGTATCTAGATTATCTGTCCTAAGAATGTTTCTTCCTTCACAAAGGGGATATAATTAAGTGGGACTTAATTAAACTTGGTTTAACCGAGTAATGAGAATCGATCGTTGTGTGTTTTTAATAAGCTCTTTATTGATGTTTTGTTTAGGCCTGCTTAATCGATGATCACCTGTATTACCTTATTATCACCGGCAATCACTGACAATAGGGATTAAACGACATGATTAATATTTCTCTGTCTGTCGGTGAGGCAAAATAGGCTTTCGCCATCTGTCACTAGCCGACCTAATTACCAGGATTACTACTCGGGTTTCATTTGAAATTGTATGGCCTGTCCTGGTCTAGTGTATGGTGTTGTTAAAACTGATATCTAGTTAAAACATATCTGCATGTAATTACATGACCAATATGATTGCATCGACCGAAACTAGGAGCTTTACGGTATATTTAGAAAGGTAAATAAGTATGTCAATCAGTTGCAGCATCGCGTTATTTGAGGGTCAGATTTTGTTAAAGTAAGGTTTATGTTTTTGTAAACACATATTTAAGAACGTAGGTAATAAATTGGTTACCCATAAGAACAGTTTGTGAGGTATGTAAAATATTCAAAATATGTGTTCACTATATCAACAAAAAAATCAAGTTTCTTTGCCGGACAGCATTCATTAATGTAAAATAATAATTAACACAACATTTCTTTAAATTGTATTCCTTATGTCATTCACAAAACATATGAAATTGATCAAGTATGATACGTCTAACTGATAGCTTCAGATGTTCGCTGAAGAGCACAAATCGAGATTGGAATACGCATCAAATTAAATCACGTGGCTCTCATACGTGTAAAAATGAAATATTTTTATTTTTCTTGATCGGCTTATAGTCACTAGCGAGATGTTGAATTTGTTGTTTTGCTTATTATTCGTACATGTCTCGTTCTTTATACAAAATGAATGTTTAGACATTTGCTTTCCTAGGACAGACTGGACTTCTACTACAATGCGTATATGGTGATAAAAATAAACATGACTAGATGTTGCAATAGCATATGGCTGCACTAGATTTCTACAGGTAGCAAAATACGCTTGCAATGTTAACGTTCAGAAGATACTAGTTGCGTTCTTTTCGAATGCAACTAAAATGAAAGTAGCATGTTCAGGTTTTATTGAGTGTGTTTGTGACGAGTAACGCACTCTAGCGGCATTCTATTTTTATCCACACTTAATGAGTTCCCTGATGCTCGAAGATCAGAAATCAGTCAAAGAACGAACGTTTCAAATCAATTTTTCAATGTTCTACAAATCTGTATTTTGTTGTTGTTTTATTTTAACAAAATATATTGTTTTACCGAGTCTTATATCTTCCAAATATGTAATTAATGTTTGCTTTATTACAATAGCATTTAAATTTAATAAATGTTAAATGGATTTTTGTTGTATAAGTTGTGTTTTAATATTTTACAAAAAACGAATGCCGTATATGTCAACGATGTTCACGTGGCGCCAATTACTCGTTAATTAAAGCTATTAAGCTTTAAGCTGTTAAGTGAAAACAGCTTCCTGTGTTCCCAACGAAACAGATTCCCGTGTTCCCATTGAATCAAATCACTAAATATTAAACAAATAAAGAAAGTACAAGACTTTGTACAGTCATTTGAAATGTTAAATTTTAATTTAATTTCAAAATGGTTTTGCTTCTTTAAAATAAACGAAAATAGTTATATATAACATTTGCTATGCAATTATTGATATGACGTGGGCTGTCAATCAATCGAGTAAATACTTCAACGATCGATAGTGGTTGCTACACCGCCATTTTCCTTAAACAAGTTAATCCTACATTGTATTTACTTGGACAAAAATGCCACGTGTCCAGTGTGCGGAACGATATTCATTCTCGAGTCAGTTGCATAACTGTATACTGTATTTATTGAGATTTTCCTGTTCTTTAATAAACAGCAAATATATCGATATTCTAGAAGCATAAGGTCGTACGTGATTCTATATTCCATGTACCTTTACGACGGTATAATCCTAGACAATCGATATGTAATATAATCCTATTGAATATGACGCAATGAAAATTAAACTAAACTGCTATCATATTCAAGTGTTCCATTCACTGAAATAGTGTATCTTTTGTTCGCACTATACATATCACGGAACCACACAATGTTTTTTTATTCCAACAACGGCTGTCATTTACAATGATAATGTGTCGGAGAGGGGGTTGTCAATTTGATGACATAAACTTTGCTGACAGTGTGGTTGTTGTTTGACTCACTGAACAACGACACAAGTTTACCATTTATTCCGAAGAATATTTAATGTTACCTTTTATTTCAAAGTGACAGGTTAATAATAAATACTATAGGTTATCTTTCAAAACGAAACACTGTCTGATAAATCATCATTTAACTTCCGACACGCATTATGTGTATAATAATACACTTATCAACTTATATAGCGTGCCATTGATGAAGCCATACATTTAGAATCAATTTGGTGTTGATATATTTGTAAAGGCACATTTCTAGAAACCCAGTTGATGGAGATAGTAACCACTCACGCTATGTGAATATCTACAAAGCTATTGTTACATTCACCGTAAGCATTAATTTACATAAAACATCTGTCCATCAGACAACAGTGCATAAAAACAGTAGACATTTCTAGAACATTTGACAACATTCACTATAAAAAAAAATGAATAATGAGCACAATACTTAACTTAAACGTTTCACCACACAGCTGAAGTTTTCTCTATGTTTTATATCGGATAAGTCTAGCATTTCCCTGGTGAATGAAAATCCACATAGAATTTTTTTAGAAGTACTTTTTTCCATAGTAGAAATGTACCAGTTGATAAAAATGTACAATAAATGGTGTACTGAACAGCTTTTAAAACAAAAGTGCGGTCTCACCTCTACTTTTTTTTAAACAATGAGGTCTTCAAATGCTTCAAAATACATTTGTTAAAATCCAAGAAAATTTACTTTTTTAATACCATTGATATCTTATTGCAGTATATGTTATTTCAGATTTTGCTGTAGTCATCTGTATCAAGAACAAGATAATGCCTATTACTATTTTTTTTTATTTTGAACCAAATTACGTAGATCATTTTTAGCGAAACAATCGTTTTACCATCATTTATAAAGGACCGTAAATATGCGTAAATATGCAGTAAGACGTTAAGGGTTCTTTGATAGCACAGGACGAAATAAAACATTAAAGAATAGTTATCTTGGTTTTATTAAATCTTTTTATCAAGGGGTTATGACTAAAGAAGAGTAATCTTGGTTTTATCAAATCTTTTTATTTAGGGGTAGTGACTAAAGAATAGATATCTTGGTTTTATTAAATCTATTTATCTAGGGGTAGTAACTAAAAAATAGTTATCTTGTTGTTTTTTTTTACTTTTTATCTAGGGGTAGTGACTAAAGAAAGGTTATCTTGGTTTTATTAAATCTATTTATCAAGGGGTAGAAACTAAGTTACTGAATTGCTGAAAATAGGTACACGCCCATAGGAATTTCATATATGATTAGTAACTGATGAATGCTACTTTAAACGTTGAGTTTTTCCACGTCTTTCTACATTTGGATGATTAAAACATAGTTAAAATAAAGAATTATGACCAGTGTAATTTACCTAAAAAATAAGAATTATTTTTAAAATGTTTCACTGTGCCTAAATAATTGATGTAGGCTACATGTGAAGACAATACAACTTAAGATTTGTATAACTTTTAATCAATTTTTTCTATAAAAAAATCATCAAAACCAGCTAGACATTATTTCAGTCTGCAAGATGATTAATTCAGATATCATAATATATATGTAACTCTAAACAGGTCAACGTTCATGAATGTAATATTAGGGGTATTGTTCATATATTATATTTCGTTTTAGAAACCTGGTGTTTATGGTTCATGCAGCAGATTGGTTTACAATTGGACCGAAGAGAATATCAGTTTATATATTGATAACTATTATTGTTAAGCAACAAATCTTTTCATGTCGTCTTAATGTATTAGACATAATGATCTTTTTACCGAATTCCTATGTGAAACGTACAAAATCAGGAACTTGCAATTTGATTTTTAATAAGCTAAGCAAGCAGAAAAGAATGTTTGTAAAGAAACATAATGAGGTTATGTTTAATACGCGTAAAACAATTAAACAAAATCATTCCAGTCCACATCTTAAGTGAATAAGAAAGTCTATTCCAAAACCTTATATCTCCCGAATCAGGTCTTTTAACCAACAATCAAAAAGCAGGGAATTATATGCCTGTCACACCATTCAAACAACTCAACGCTTACCAAACTGTGACGTCATCGAAATTTCAGTTGAAGCAACTGACCAATCAACGTGTTTAAATGTGGCTTTCTCAATATTGCTATTAAACAGACCCTATTGGTAGAGCTGAGTTGGTACAACATATTATAAACTAGTCCCCCATGACGAGTATTACTTTTTTAAAGACGAGAGTTGTTCATATGTAACAATATTAAATGATAATTAAAGCAACACATCCACGTTTGAACTTTTAAAAAAAAAAATTAATTGAGTTATTAGCACGTTTCCCATACAAACATATGATCAATTAGCTGTATATGAGCATATAAACACAATCCCGAACAAAATGAGGCCCAAATTGTAATGCGCGACTAACACTTTATAAAACAAGCGTGTAACTCACCCGAGTCAAAAAAATTTGTCAAAATGACTTTCAAGGCAGGTAAAGTACACTACGCACTAAAACGTGATGTTTTTTAATACGAATCGCATAATTCAATTTGAAGCCAAGTTGGAATCCTCGGCAATTTAAAAATAATTTATAAAGCGTTTGTCACGCTTTATAATTTGGACATCTTTTTTTATAATTCTAAAGCGTTCTGGATAGTGTTTGTTAGCGCATATACAGCTCACTGACCATATATTTATGTATGGGAAATGTGCTCACAACTCAATTGAAAAACTTTTTAAAAAAGTTTAAACGTGGATGTGTTGCTTAAAACATGAATAAAATTGATCTAAACAAAGCTGTGTGGTCATGTAAGGACATACAACAAGCAGAAATCACTGTCAGCAGACCCTTACAAAACGAACTGTATACTTCTTGTTAGCACTTTACTCATTACTTCTGTGCGATCTTTTTATATAATTCGAACGTATTTCAATTAGGTTGAACATCTTCACTAATCCTTCCCTGGTAATTCAAAAGAATTTTTTAATTGCCTGCTGATTTCTTCAGAAAAAGCAACTCAGCAGTGTTACTCTTTAGGTCGAAGTATTCTTAACGCTTGCCAAGATAAGCAATCTGTCAAATTCTCATGATTAAGTACGTGTGAGTGCCGTACTAAGTCGCATTCCATCGATATGCAAATAGCATTAATACAGCGAAATCTTGTATAATCCTTTGCTCCACAAATACACGTTTTACCGCACCTATCAGAGAAGGCCTTTGAAAACAGTGCAGGAAGAGTTCAGGTTGCTCGTAATGAGCAATCTAAACACTTCCTGCACAGTTTTCCACTCTGTCAGTTTATGTAAACATAATTCACCCAATAATTCAAAAGCCTTCTATATTAGAGGTGTCCAAAGGCGTCTATATTAGAGGTGTCCAAAGGCGTCTCTATTAGAGGTGTCCAAAGGCGTCTATATTAGAGGTGTCCAAAGGCGTCTCTATTAGAGGTGTCCAAAGGCGTCTATATTAGAGGTGTCCAAAGGCGTCTATATTAGAGGTGTCCAAAGGCGTACATATGAAGTAAAGGGTTAAGAGTTGTTAAGTGCATACTAAGCAGTCTAGAACAATAGGGTTTATCTAAATGGATGAAGAGAAGATCTAAAGGTCGGATGCACCCAGGTTTACTATTCCGTTCAAATTCAGTCAGCCTAGTAAACCACTAATTACATTTTCATTTTTTTATTAATTATTTTTAATTACAGTAATACGAAGTTTCATTTCCAATTGGAACTTTCCAAATGGAATTTAAATTCTTTGCTTTTTTAAGTTACTTTATCTAAGAAATGTTCACGTTTTTTAGCTGAATTTTAGATATATTCGTATAGAAATAGCTTATCTATAACATAAAAGTCAGCAACGAAACAAAAACAATCTGGACGAAAAACAAGCTTTCCTAATAATTTTACTTAATAAATAAAACAAATGACATATTAAATACAATTTCAAAATTTATTCATACAGTATTCAGTTTGTTAAAAGATAAGATTACAAAACAAACGTAACGCACGATGTTATTATCATTTTATTAATAGTTTATTGCAATATGACTACCAGATTCTGTTATCATGAAATATCATCAACATTTATCTGGAAGTGTTTGTTGTGTCTAAATCGGCTAATGTGGTTATAAATTTTGTATCAATATTTAATCCTTATCCTATTCAATTTCGTCATTGAATACGTTTCGATAAGCATTTAACTATATTAAAGAAAAACTCTTTAACGTTCAATCTTTTTCTTTCTTGTCAGATGAAGATGAAGTGCATGCATTTATTAACGGCAATCGGTATTTACGAGTGCATATGCCGAAATGATTTCCAATATTGTTTTGGTTTGATGGAATGAATTTCCAATACGTATTGAGAGATATAACACTTACATTTAATAAACAATAGTATCTATATGTGTACTTTTGAAACATTTTTGTTTGCAAGATTGGTTGTAATTTAGTAAAAACTGTGTTAACGTATATTGAGACAAAATCTTACAAGTAGGAAAAGGAAATCAATTTGATGTTTTAAAGCTTCCATTTTAGAAAAGTCGATACTAATAATAATATCTCTGTTAATAGAAGGTAACACATTGTGATGACATAACAGTATTGAAATCAAGGTATTTTCAATGTGGTCTTCTATAGCAACATTAACAACATTACCATATAATTTCAATAAATTAAAAGGGTCCTCCATGGCCGAGTGATCTAAGGCGCCGTTTCAAGATCACTTACCTCCCACCGCTAAGGTCGTAGATTCGAGTCCCGCTCGCTCCAAAAACTTTATCGAAGAAAGTTTCCATCTAATTGCGTAAGGACGATGGTTCTACTCAGTCTAAAGTCTTCCTACACTAGTAAAACTGGATATGTCATATATAACCTGAGATGTGTTAAAAATGGCGTTAAACCTCATTCCAAAAAAATAATAGAAAAATAACTAATTAAAATCTATAAGTACAACTATACTCATGACAAAAACTAAATTTAGTAATTCATGCATCTTAGCATTTATACATTATGCATATTTATATATTTATTTTATTTAAACAACAGCAAATACCATCGATGAGGTGATTGTAGAAGGTATTTTAGAATACACAGAGTAGTTAGCACTCAACTGAAAATGACAAAATGATCATCTGAACATACTTTTAAGAATACTTACAAAATGTATGGAAAGCTAACCTAGTTCATCGGATTTATGTTCCGAAGTGAGAATTATGAGAACAATGTATCGACACAAAAACTCTTTCAACAGCATAGCAACATTCCTATGCATGTTTTGTACGAATTGCATTATCTGTTATAGCATTTGTTTGTTAGTGTTTGTATACGGGGGATCAAAATAGATTTGTTAATTTCAAACCTTGCTCTGCAGATGTATAATGTTGACGTATTGAAAGCTTACTGTACATCGGGTGCATTTGTAAACAACATTTTATTGTCCTCAATGCTTATATAACGTTTTATTTGTCAATTGATATTACAACTAAGCGACATTTTAAGCAATGTATCGTGTTGGACAGTATAGAAAACCTATCATTCTGACATGTTTCTTTTAAATGATAAAATATTGGAGTGAAATACAAAACGTAACTAAGACATAAAAATAGCAAAGATTTTCGAAGAGAAATACAACACTTCTCTTACCAATTAGCATTGGTGCAATCGGTAAACACTAAAATCTAGGGAATGAGTACGTCATAAGAAATATTAATTTAAGATTGTATTTATGAGAGATTTCAAATAAAATATTTGGTTGTAATATATTAAATATATTAAGAGTGGTGCATTGTATAATATAAAATGTTTGATCGAATTTGATGGTGCATTTTTTATATTTCCTTTTTGATTACGTAAGAAAACGGTAATAACCGCTGGTAATTAATCTCACACGAAGAATAAAGACTACTGTACGAACACTTTTATTTTAGAACATGGCTACAAGCGCTAAACGAAACATGCACGTCTTAAATAAACTCGTATGTGAAAGAATGCAAATAATTTGGAATGAAAATTAAAGACGATATGTATAAAACATAACCAACTCGACATAAATTTAAAAACTTGAAATCATCAAACCAGTTTAAATATCAGAATTTAAATGGAAAGAGTAACAATTCCTTTAAACTTCGAAAACCTTATGTTACATTGATAACATGTATATTTTATGGACGCATTTATTTCAACTAAGACATATCACCATCGAAGCTTTCCTGTTTTGTTTTTCAACACTGCATTATTATCACCTCCTCTTCTTCAGCTAGTGTTATGAATTCAATATGCATTTTATGTAAATAAGTCATAAACTTTTTATCTATTATCTACGATGTCCTGTTGGGTGTCATCGCGGCATACATGTTTTTAAATTAAGTTAAGTCGAAACAACGAAACTACGATGATGAAAATTCGAAACAGCGAAACTGCGATGGTGAAAAGTCGAAACTACAATGGTGATATCTTAGTTTTGACGTTTCACCATCGTAATTTCGTAATTTCGTTATTTCGACTTTTCACCATCGTAGTTTTGGCTTTTCACTATCGTAGTTTCACCTTTTCACCATCGTAGTTTCGACTTTTCACCATTGAGTTTATGCATTTCACCATCGTAGTTTATGCATTTCACCATCGTAATTTCGACTTCTCAACATCGTAGTTTCGACTTTTCACCATCGTAGTTTCGGTTTTTTACCATCTAAGTTTCGTTATTTCGACTTTTCGACATCATAGTTTACCTCGGTTAACGGGTGCACCAAAAATATTTCTTTTCCCTATATAAATGTATTGTATTTTACTGTTGTTAATGTTGAGTGTCGCTTTCAATAATGATAAGTGTCGGTGATATGTTTACATAGTTGAAGCAAAACAGGTGTGCAAACAGGTTTTTGAAATAATGCTTTGCATTGTCTCGGATCAACGAGACTTAAACGAGACTTGCTGCGAATGTACTGTGATCATAAACTTTTCGTAAGAGCATGAATTAATACCGATTTATAATCATTATTACGTAAAAAGCAAACATGCAGGTATTAATATAGAAATAAGAAGTTGATTATAATATACTAGCAATCATTTACAAGTTCATATTTAACCAATATTGTGCTAGCGTTTCAATTGTTGTATGTATTTTATTTTTTAGTAAAAAACTTATACCGATATTGTGAAAGGCACAATCATTGTATCATTTATATTTACATACTATTGCAGCAACTAACTATATTCATACAATAGCACGCTTCTCTTTATTTAAGCGCGGCGGTATTGTCATTGATAAAGTATTGGCCACTAACACCAGATGTTCCGGAATCGATACCAAGTTCGAACCAATGCCTCTAAAAGCACACGATACTGTTTCTACACAGGAATCAGACTCCAGAGCTTCGAGCTTTGAGCTTTTATTCACAATCGAACTAAAATAAATTATTATAAACAATTTCTGAAACAAACGCTCAATTCAACTACACGTATCGAGAGAAATCAGATTTATATAGTTTATTAGATAAGGTGGTTTCTTGTCAACCGGCAAACATATTAATGTGTCAAATTTTTATTTTCCTTTTAGTTTTCTATTTACACCACGATCAGCTTCTGTGTCAACAAAGTAATAGATGACAGTCGCCTAAACTTTATAATGCCACACGGTAATGACCGACACGTCTTAATTATTCAGTTATCTGACGGTTTTAATGTGTTTCTTGTACGTTAAGCGTTGTAATAAAACACATTTTGTGGTCTTTCTTCGGTATCAATTTCCAATTTCCATTCCCGGTGGGGGATCTTCGCTGTCTATGATGACAAATCATTTGAGAACTGATTGATTTTCGGATCCACTATGGTGTCGGCAAACAGCTTGGAGTTCAAAGGGATCATATACCAGTGTGTCAAATACTCTGTTATTGTACCGTTAATTGAGAAACAAATCTGTTAAGCGATATGATTCCAGGCGGGGTTTTTTTTCTCTGTCGTAATGCGGGTTTCAACAGTGCTAGTATTATCTAATTTAAGTAAAAAAGTTTGAAACGGCTGTTTTTTATTGTTTCAAATATTCAAACTTTTGCAGAGCTGAGATAGTATTTCCAAACAATGAGAGAAATAAAATAATGGAATTCCTATTGGCTATTGGACATATCCATCATGTTACGGAAAATAGCGGCCTAAAATAATGTTTTTGTAAATGGTGTCCGTTGCTGCTGAAGATTAGTTTAATGAAAACTATCATTATATATATTACATCAGTTTGATTTCTTTAAGTTATGTTTCTTTGAAAATCATTTGTTTTGTTAACTAGAGCATATATCACTGTAGAAAATATACAATTGCATTCAATTGCATGTAACATCAATATTGAGAAGGTAACAATAATACATCCATAAGTATCTGCACCAATGTAACATGAAGATTTATGGTAGCTCTTCCATTTTAACGGTGTTATATCGGTGCGATTACTGTGAAGCACACCGACCTGCTTCCTTGGATTTTCGTCTTTATATTCTACTGGCTTTTTGACACTCTGAGAAATAAATAAATAGTGAAATGCTTACAATTTTTTGATGTTCATGCCGTCGTTTGGCAAGCGCGATATATGTAAACGTTGTAAAGGTAAAAGTTATCTTTATTTGCATACTCCGAACTGATATTAGCTAACTAAATATAAGCTGACTAAATATTTTTATAAAATAAATTAAGAGACATACCACGTATGGTAATTTCTATTTAACTCGGGTTTTCGCTAAATGTTGTTTTTACATGCGTATGAAAGCCATTTGGTTCGTTTGTGTTATGTTTGTGGAGGTTAAAATCTAACCTGAATCCTCTAAGTAGTTTTATACACGTGATAAACGAATACTTTACAGTAAAAACAGAGAAAACTCTCAGATTCGGTGGCAGTGATGAATTACTAGAGTAATCCTAATCTCAACATCTAATGTGTAGAGATAAGACTAATGTACTAATGTTCTGTTATTCGTTGCCAGTTATGATAACCAATGTTTGCAAAAATTGTAAATTATTACACCGAGATAAACAGTTTCTGCAAAATAGTCTTTTGTTTTTCTAAGACAAAACAGATATGACATTCGATCGAAATAATTAGGCATTATTCGCTAGTATGTAACGCAGGCGGCTATAGCTATGCCACAATATATTTCATTTTGACTGCAAGGCAGTTCACCTGCTGTTCTTTTTCTGTTTATTTGCAAGATCTAATTAGTAGGTAACTAAGGTTTTGTTTGTGTTTTTGTTGTTGTGGTTTCTGTTGTCTAGAGGCGGTTGTTTTTGAAATTGGACTTATCTATTGTTATGTTTAACGGAAATGACGGACAGAAATGGATAAAGTCGAAGCATTTAACATTATTCGTTGAAACAGAAAATATTCTCTACGACTTTTATAAAACAAACATGTATTGCAGGTAGATATGTCTGTAAATATGTTGTTTTGTCTCCCAGGAATTAACCGCTGTTGTCTCTTTTTCTGTATCCATATTGTAACATACCAATGCTTTGTTTGTGTGTTTGTTGTTGTGATTGCTGATGTCTGTGTTTTATAATGAACACATTTGTTTATGTTTAAAAAGCTTAGCCCAGTCAACGAAAAGGACGGGCAAAAAGGATAAACTCTAACAGTTCCGAAATTCCAGTCAAGTTATTACCAGTGTTTACACTCAAACGATTATAATAAATAACTGTAAAGTTGTCGTCACGATAGGTTCATTAAAGAACTCAGTAAAAACGTGTCTGCAAACATAAATATTTTTACGACGTACATTTATGGACTAGTTTAGTGCATTGGCGTTTTGAAAAATGGACCAATATCACGCTGTCCCTGTTGGCTTATGCACGTTTGTTAATTCACCATGATTCAGTATCACAGTTGTTGATATATAAGGGTATAAAATATATAAGCCAACCAGTGGTGGTATTCGCCAACCATTCTTGAGTATATTCTTAGATTTCAACTTATGAATAAATGTTGAAAAACACACTTAAAGAACATTTTTGAAACCAAAATGCACGAACACTTATAATAAAAAAATTTCACGTTATTACCTTATATATCATGGTAAACACTATATCTAAGGTTGAAACTTGGATATTCAAGGTTAAGTCTAAGAATATTCTAAAGAATGTTTGGTGAATACGAAACTCTGGGGTTCTAAAATGTGCAATGAAACACGGCATATGTATCATTATTCCAATGTACATATTTAAAGGAAAAACACTAGACATATATCTGAAGTAAATATGTTTCTTCTCCTGCTTAATTAACTATTTATATAATCAAAATCACTTATGCAATATTGTTTTATCGAGTATTTAATTTAGAATATGACATGTTTACTTAGTTTTAGTTTAATCACTTTATTTGATCAATTGCTATATGTGAAGTTTTTTTGTGATTTTTTCGTTTGTGTGGATTTGTTTTTGCGTGTATATTCAGTTGAAGGGTCTGTCAGTCGAAGGGAACGTTAAAAATGTTCATATATTCCATGAAATTATTGGGATGTTTTTTTTATGATTTTAGTGCGTGTATGTTCTTATGAAGTCTTACACGTTGAAACTGGAAACTTTTCAATGTATGTGTATATTTTGATTGTTTGTGGAATTCGCTGAATATGGTGTCCGACATTTAGACATGTTCATATATTCCTTGAAATTATTTGGATGTTTCATGGACTTTTTGTGCGTGTATGTTTTATTGAAGGGGCTGAAAGTCTAGGGGAAATCTAACAAGTTGATTCTGAAGACTTTTCTGTATATGTGTGTACTGATTATTTATGGAATTCGCTGAATTAGAGATTAAAGTTAGAGATTTAGAAATGTTCATATATTCTTTGAAATTATCTAATTCAAAACGAAACAAAATTGTGCTTATATTCCATTCATGTCAGTTATTTCTGATTCCAATTTTCAAATACACACTAGTATTGAAATGCTTTCTTGGCATGGTATTAAAAATATATGTATACAAGCTATACGAAATATGACGCAGCGGAAATAATAAATAGTCCAAAAAAACATGATTCAGTTAATAAGAGAAGAGTTGATTCAAAGTAACATTATGCAGTCAGTAATGAAGATTTAAAATGAGTGAATACATAAAATGCAAAATTCATATTTTAACATTAATATTAAAAGGTTTTTAAAAAGAAATGCATTTAAAACACAAAGAACTTAATGCAGACATCTGTAAACTGCAAGTAGTTGAGTTTATTTTCAGCGTTGAGATCATTTCTTGATAAATCGATTTCGATATGGCAAAGTAGGAGATTTGAGCGAGGTACTTATTGAATATTTTTTTTAGTTTTATAATATACTTGTAATATACTACTTATCATAAACGGTAAACACATATCATACTCTAAATAAACGATATTGGATCGAATAAAACAGCACCGAGGTGGTTGTGTAGAAATAGCTCATGACAGAGGTTGCTGGTTTGATCAAAGCCTAGATCCGCTGGCATTTAAAGCCAGCATCCAGTACTGAAATCATATTACGTTTGGGAATATTAGTTAAGATTATTGATATGTACACATTTATATTTCTATGGAAATGTTGTATCATACAGGTAAAATAAGACGAAAATGATATCTTTTTTACACTTTTTGTTCAAACTTTTATGAAACCATCATCCATCTACTGCACAAAAAGTCGCCACCTTTCCGAAATAGAAATCCAATTAAGGGTCTTCTGATTGTATTGAAGTTTTTTTAATTCAATAGTTACCTAAAGTAGATATTAGAATTTATAAAATAGAGTAAACTGAAAACAATATCGCTAAAATCTCGCACGTTGGCGCAAAGAAACCTGAGAGAAATTGAAATGTTTAGATAACTAAGCTTAGGCCATGGGGCTAACATTTATGTATTTTATCCAATTTATAACCGTAAATGACACTATGTCAAGATGAACTTTCTCTCACACATTGTTTGAAGTTGACATAACAGGCCGTTGGTGTTCTGCATACGACCTTTTCCCTTAAATACAGCATTTTGGCGCCAATTAATGAAACTGGTTCTTAATATGTGCTTAATAGTCGTGTAAAGATCATTCAAATCAATCTGATGTAATTGTGATCCTTAATGATGCTGTATAATAATTAATCAATTGTATTTATCATTCTTTATTAAGTTGGGTAAGCAAATTAAAGTGTTACCGTCGATTGTTTTCGTTTTTCTTTAATTAATCACGAAAACCTTCTTGTGACATTTCTTTAATCAAATGCAAAACGTGTTCATCTGATTTCTCAAGAAAGCACTCTGTTAATGCAGTTGCATGCGTGTTATGGCATGTGATTGTACTATAAGAATTAATTCAGTCGGAAATACGTCAAAACCACACCTTTCACAGTTTCTTAATTACAAAGAGTGTATATATCGAGATGTAATACATTGTAATGTCGTTTATAATCATGGTGCCCTAACTAGTAAATGCAATTGCTCGTGTGTGTGTGTGTGTGTGTGTGTGTGTGTGTGTGTGTGTTAAATCAAACATGATACGCAATAATGACAGTTCGGATGCATCTATTTATTTATAAAGTAAAACTTCCAAATCTAAGTTTTAGTTTTCCTTCCAAATCTAGATTAACGAACTGAGTACAAGTATTTCCATTTTCAGCAGATAGGGTCTGAAATGAGAAAATATCACAAAAACATATTGTTTTCTTATTAATGTTGGCAGAACAGCTCAACGTTTGTCGACGGTTTTGAAAGCATTTCCTACATATCACGATTAGCTGTCAATTAATCTGTGGGACCTGTCCGCTTTGATAACAATACCACATGTAAAAACATCGGATAGCTGCCTTTTGTAGGACAAAATTAGTAATGTTTAGGTAGTTATACTCCTAATAACTTAAATATTATTATCCACCATCCAAGGTGTAGAAAGTGTATACATGCTTTGTGCATATTGTCGCGGTGTTTCAGTCCGATGATTTATGCCTCTTTCAATAATTTCAGATGAAAATATTTCCCGTGTTTCATTTCCATAACAGCTTTTTGAATTTTGATGAATTTTGATTGGCAGTATCAATATAAAGTTGTATTTAGTTATTTAGTTGTAACTATCATCACGGTATTTCAGCTTGATTATTTTGACGAAACTTTTGTCCCTTTCAATTTCTAAAAATAGTAACCATGTCCTGCTGCATTGTCTTAACCACTCATTGGATTTCTATGAAATTTTGTAGGAAGTATTAGTGTGAAATCATTGTACATGTAGTTGGTACTTTCTGGTCTTTGCTTTTGTAAACAAATATATTTGTCTCTGGAACTGATTCAAGTGGGAAAATTATTTAGAGTGAGAAAGGTGTGTTCGAGTACTGGTTAACCTTCCAGGTAAATTCTTAGCGTGATTGGTCGTCGTTCTGCACAAAAGTATCTTCTTTAAAGTCCCTATCAAAATTATGGAATACGATATCAACATGTTACAGCCGGACCCGATTAGCTCAGTCGATTAAGCGTCTGACTATCAATCTAGGGGTCGTGAGTTCGGACCCCCCCCCCCCCCCCCCAACACCCCCCAACCCGGCAACAGTCTCCTTGATGATTGATATACGACATTGTGTCTCGTTATCATTCGTCTCTCACCACTAATTCAAGTGGGAAAGTTATCAGTTACTTGCGGAGATGGGGTGTGCTAGAGTACTGGTTAATCCCAGGAAACAGTGGTTAGGTTAACTGATAGTCTGTTAGCCCTCGATGGCATAAAAATGACGTTAAATATTCCATCAACATGGTATAGGAAAAAATTCCTACGAATATGAAACAGCTATTCATTGAATAATAATAGAACAATATGCCATTTGCGCAACAAAACAGATGTGGATACGTTCCAATCAGTTGTCTGTTTCAAATATTTCGACAACTTCTCCAAGATTGATTGAGAGGAATTCCAAGATGCGTAAAAAAGCTTTAATATCTGTTATCCAATTACGAGATTATAGGCTTAATATATTTGCATGATAAACGATGACGTGTTCAGACAGTTGATGACGAAACAAATTTGACATAATCTTCTCTATTGATAAATTTGAGAAAGATAACGTGAAAGAAATATACAAAATCAACATCAAAATTCACGATATGTATTTCTTTAAAATTTTGATAGCGTGAAGAATAAATCTAATAAAATTATGAACATTTTCTATGAACAGGTGCCAAATGCAAACCAAACCATGTAAACTTTGTGTTACATGTACAGACTGTATGTGCATATCTCACGAACTCCTTGTATCTATATTGTAATTGCAGTGTATCGATGCAGTTTTTCAATTATCTAGCTACTATATACCAAAGAAAAGTTGTAACCGCCACTAGGTTTAAGTCTGTCCCTGTCTCTTTTAACTACACGTAATTTGTCGCATATCTCAGACGGCTGTTTTTAACGTAAAATATGTCTGAAGAAAGAAAATAAATGATTGTCTGTCAGTATTTCGTAGAAAACGGCACGTAAAATTGCATTTCTCTATCTTCCTCCTTGGTAAATGTGTCATACTTATCATGATACAGCAAGATATGTATATGTAGTTATTTCTGTCCTAACCTTTGGCTCATCGTAACGCACCTCGGACAAACAATTGTTTTACGTGTGTTTCGTTCAAATCAGTATGTAACAATATCTTATATTTTTATTTGTCTTCACATTAATGACTGAATGCACCTCTCTAACAGTCTATGCTAGTTATATCAAGATGGTAAAATGAATACATTGCATTGATGTGATGTGACGACGTGGTTGTAAGATTTATTATGTATATTAAGTGTGCGTATTGCCTTGATGGCAGTGTCTTCTTAATATCCAGTTGTTCATATACAGTTTTGTGTTTTAATATGTAAGATTTATTATGTATATTAAGTGTGCGTATTGCCTTGATGGCAGTGTCTTCTTAATATCAAGTTGTTCATATACTGTTTTGTGTTTTATAATGTAAGATTTATTATGTATATTAAGTGTGCGTATTGCCTTGATAGCAGTGTCCTCTAAATATCCAGTTGTTCATATACTGTTTTGTGTTTTAATATGTAAGATTTATTATGTATATTAAGTGTGCGTATTGCCTTGATAGCAGTGTCCATTAAATATCTAGTTGTTCATATACTGTTTTGTGTTTTAATATGTAAGATTTATTATGTATATTAAGTGTGCGTATTGCCTCAATGGCTGTGTCCTCTAAATATTTAGTTGTTCATATACTGTTTTGTGTTTTAATATGTAAGATTTATTATGTTTATTAAGTGTGCGTATTGCCTTGATGGCAGTGTCCTCTAAATATCCAGTTGTTCATATACAGTTTTGTGTTTTATTATTGTCCGTTAGGTTTTACCTGGCACTCATTAATCTTCGTCAATATGTTCAGTCGTCTAAACGCCTTCTCCGTGCAGCTATTTGTGATGTCGATTTTATAATGTTTTGGTATCGGTTTATCAACATCACTATTACTATTTACGTTCGGACACCGAAAATCAATTTACGGATATACACGGAATATTCATGAGTGCCAGGTAATGTGTTGGTATGTATTAACAGCATTATCACGATTTACTTTCGGACACTGACACTTAATTTACGGATATACACGGAATATTAATGAGTGTCAGGTAATGTGTTGGTATGTATCAACAACAATATCACTATTTACGTTATTTATTTATTTATTTATTTATTTATTTATTTATTAATTTATTTATTTATTTATTTATTTATTTATTTATTTATTTATTTACAAAAGGGATATACCTTTCCAACAGCAGGGATACAACTTTCCCACAAAAGGGATGCAAAACTCAATATATACATGTTTTTCTTATCTTTTTTTTACTTTAAACAGGTTACCGTTCCCCAAAAAGGGGTGCACTAGAGCAACCTATACAATCAATACACGATTTTATATGCTACTTTAAACAGGTAGCCGTTCCCACAAAAAGGATGTACCTTTTCCACAAAAGGGATACTCCCACAAAAGGGATGTAAAAACACAATATATATACATTTTTTTCTTTTTAATTCATTTATCTTATTTTATTTCTTTCTTTTTTTCTTTTTTAATTTTTCAATTTTTGCTTGTTACTTTAAACAGGTAACCATTCCTACAAAAGGGATTTACTTTTTCCACAAAAGGGATACTCCTACAAAAGCGATGTAAAAACACAATATATATACATTTTTCTCGTTTTTATTCATTTATTTTATTTTATTTATTTGGGGTGCAAAACATTTTTTTATTTATTTATTTTATTTCTATATATACTGTATAAGTCTATGTGACTTTAAACAGGTTAACATTCCTACAAAAGGGACGCACTAGAGCAACCTATACAAACACAACACAATATTTATTTTATATATTACTTAAACCAGTTACCGTTCCCACAAAAAAGGGGACAAAATTAAATTTAGCAACATACCCTATACTCTTCTTACCAAACCCACTTATACTTGGTAACATCCTGCTTGCAAAGACCTGTAAATTCAAAACATATTAAATAAAAGAGTTGTATTATTAAATCAATGACATGTCACATTAACCGAATATGGTGTTCAACTTAAATTGTTTATTTCAAAATCATGTTACTAAATTACCATTGTATTTATCTAAACGATTAAAAGTGGGGAAAATGCAAACTTAGACAACCATCATTTTAGAGATTCTGCGGTCTCAGCGTTTAGCACATTCATTAAGACGTCTCCACAAACTGTACTACCACAACAACGCCCATGTCGAGGACGACTATCGCTGCAACACTCATGTAATGGCTTATGACATTACATTTTAAATTCGTGCTAGACGGCACTTAAAATACAAACATCAACAATAAAGAAACGTTGTAGGTAACAATACATCATAAATATCAAAACACAATTTGTATCATAGTTGTTCTGACCTGTGAAAAGACCTGTTGTAAAGACCTGTGAAAATTAAACGCATGTACACTCGTGATGGGAACACGTTGTCCACGCGAAAAGCCAAGACACAACATTTACGTCACAATTTACATGTAAATAGAATCTCTACAAGCTAACAGTAAACTTTCACACGCTGAGCGAAGTAATTCGCAATAATTAAATTTGTACTTTAGTTACGTCTAATCAAATTTTCTTTTAATTTTCAATTTTAAGCGGAGCAACAATTTTACTTCCCACCATGTGATTATCAGAAATTAAAAATAAGTTGGGTAGTGAATAATGTCTACAAATTTTATTTCTTTTAAATTGTGTAATGAATAGTTTCTTTGGTAAATTGATTTAATCTTTAAACGATCAAATTTTATTATTTACGTTTCTTATAAATTAACAGACAACGAGTGTTTTATCTAATTGCAAGAAATATGAAGAAATGGATCAATGGTAACAACTGAACTCAATGTAAAAATTAGAAAATAAAAAAAAATCTTTGGAATATTTTAAAGAGTATCAGAAATAGGTAGAACTCTTCAAACACCTTTTATACGTGATAATTTACACTTGACATGTTTTAACTTGACGTTAAAATGAAAAGAGTCAATACAAACCACTGAACTCAAATTGAAAAAAATACAATAAAAACGAAAGCAGTAAGATTCATTTTGAAATGTTATAGACTAACAAAAAATAGACAAAACTCTTAAAACACCTGTATAAGTGCTTATTGAGACTGACTGATCTGTTTTTGAAAGTTTTTTCAACTATACGTAAAAAACAGTCCAATACTTTTTACTAGATGTAACCGATAAAAACCGTCTGGAATGCTAAAAGTGATTTAACATTAAAGTTTTACATTCAAACCATCACCATTTGTGTTAAATGCAATATCTATGATATATCCGCGATCCATTCTAATAGCTGCATGCGAGAAGTTTATTGTTTCGGAATTTGCCTCTTAAGAGGAGGCATTTAAATAACTGTTAGCCTCTCTCAGAGCAGTCAGTGTGCACAATAGCGTTGATGGATGGGCTAAATACTTGTTTTCAGGATACGCTTCAAAGCACGTTGTTATATTAGGAAATGATAAACATGCTACCAGTTAAATGATGTCTGGCATTGTTTTGGATATGTAAACTTTAGTCAGGTATTTTCTTTTGTTTTCATCTTTTCTGATTAATTTTTACGGATGTTTACTGTTCATGACTACCAATTGCTCGAAAAATAGTTTGGTGTCTTTTGGGTTACTTATGTAATTTTGTTTTCTTTATTATGTCTTACTCTGTTATACTTATTCGATTTGTAAATTACAGAACAGAAGATGGAGTACATAGTTTTATTGACTTAAACTGTATATAGTTTCTCATCAAATACGTGCATATACAAATGTATGTGATATGTGTTCCATATAATATAGGATTTACATTGTTGTTTATGTTGTGCTACGGTTTCCTATTTAACAGTTATATACGAATTCAAGCAAAACATAAACCTTTCTTAAAGATTCTTACTAAAATATACGCAAATTAACCTGCATTAAACAACAACCTGTCTTAAAAGGCTACTTTTTCTCCTTCACTTGACTTGTTTCTTAACTGTATACATCTTATAGACGTGAATAGTCTGGTGGCTACTACTACTACTACTACTACTACTACTACTACTACTACTACTACTTCTACCACCACTACTTTAATTACTACTACTAATACTAATACTTCTACTACTACTACTACCACCGCTACTTTTACTACTACTACTACTACTTCTTCTACTACTACTACCACCACCACTACTTTTACTACTACTACTACTACTACTGCTTCTACTACTACTACTACCACCACTACTTTTACTACTACTTCTTCTACTACTACTACTACTACTACTACTACTACTACTACTACTACCACCACCACTACTTCTACTACTACTACTACTACTACTACTATTACTAATACTACTACTACTACCAATACTTCTACTACTTCTACTACCACCGCTACTTCTACTTCTACTACTACTGCTGCTACTACAACTACTACCACCACCGCTACTACTACTACTTTTACTACTACTGCTCTTACTACTACTAATAATAATACTAATAATAATGACTGTATTAATAAAAGTAATAAGATAATATATATTTATTCATCGATCTAATTAAATTTTATATATAATATACAGGATGTATTGAACTAAACAATATATTTTTTTTGAAGATTAAACTACATGTTTAAATATGTCTAAAAGGTCGCATCATGCTTATCATACAAGAACCAAATGATTACTATTATTTTTATGCATAAACAGTGACCATTTAAGAGTTCTTAATAAAAGGTTTAAAGTAGACAATCATGATACATGAAGGGCAGCCATTAGCTGGAATCAAAACAATTGTTTTACAATAATATATCATAACAAATTACATATTTTAACTAGATTATAACGTAATAATGAAATGCGTTTTTTGTAAAAAAAAAAAATAAATAAATTACGAATAATTGAATATTGAAAATTGTATAATTTTTACATTTATAGAAACTTATTTATTCAATTAGGTAGTATGATATTAAAAGAACTATTTGAAAAAACCCTATAGAGGAAACAATGACAACTTTCTTTCTCAAGCTATGAACTATCATAAAAACACAAGTAGTGAGCTGTGTTTAAAACTGAATAAAGATCCATCCTTTTCATATAAATGACGCCATATTTTATGACGTCATTTACAGTGATTGCTGCTCGTACTTTAACATTATATAAATTAGTCTGGAGGTATTCATCTGGTACTGCAACCAGACTAAATGTTATAATTCAAGCCTCATGGCAGTATATATTAGATTAAATAAGAACATTAATAAAAAAGCAATCATTTTATATGTTCATTTGGATCGTATTTAATTAGCATACTATAGGCTATAAGACATTTTTATAGCTTAATCCTCTAAACGCGCTCATATCTCATTTCAGTTTGTACTATTAACTATTCAGTATAATGATTATATTGAATTGTGAATGAACAGTCATGTAGCAACTGAAATATTTGATTAATTCTATTTGACTTATTAATTTAACTGTCGTCCAGACATTCACGACACTCTCTTCTGGCTGCCAAGATGATGCTTTATTATTTATACATTATAGAAAATGTCATTTTATTAAAGCAAATGAATGTGTAGATATGTACCTCTACCTAGCTGTTTTCGGCAAAAGGTACCAAGAAACTGTTATAACAAGAAACAAATGTGTCGACGTGCCGTAAATCATAATTCATTCAGTCATTGATGCATTCAATGAATTGCCACGTCAATGCTTTACTGTTTATATTTAAAATACGAGTATGTGCACAAAGCGTTATTTACACGATGTGTTATGACTAATATTTTATCGGGAAACGGAGCATGTAGTATAAAACACGTGTTTCTTGATTTCAGTACGAAACAAATGTATTCATTTGTATTAAACATTTGTTCATGCTCTTAATTGTATGTAATATCAATGTAAAATTATTGCAAATTAATAATTAATCGATAACACTATCAAAGCTAGCTCTTTTATAGACATATAAACAGTTTGTGTGCGTTCATAAACCAATAAACTGCATATTGTGCACATGTTTTTCACACTAATGCACTGACAAGCATTGCTCGATTCGTTGCGTAAACATTATCATTGAAAGAAAAATAGATAATGAGACGATGTGAACATTAGTATGCTTAATAACGATATAGCAACCCACGATATAGATATATCTATTCGCTCTTAAGCTAGTGATTCTCTCTGATTATTCATTCTGATTACATATTAAAAGTTACCAAAATGGCTAATAGAGCTGCATTGTACGCTTTTCTTGTACATTTGGCTCTCAAACAACTGAACCATTCTAACACCGTTAGACTTCAAACAAACAGCAAATCACGTACAGCGTACACACAAACACATATATACTCGCTCAGACAGTTATAGATCACTCATTAACTCATTCACAAATTCACACGCTCAATCAATGAAATCCCACCAACACACCAAACCAACCAACAAATCTAGTCATTCAGCTAGTCAGAAAATGCGTCATTATTTTACTCACTTATTCACTTCCTCTCCCACATATTTAACCACTATCTCACTATCTCATTCACAATCTCGCTCACTCATTATATTACTCTCACAAACACTCGATCACACACTCACTTATTCACTGACTCGCTCAATAACTCCATTGATGAACTAACTTTAGTAAACCCACTCACGTTATACAAACAGGCATGAAACCCCGTGTGCACATTCGCACGAGTTCTATCAACTAATTCTTCACTCTCACACTTCTGTTTCACGATACGATTAATTGTGAAAATAGTCTCATATCTATCTCCTTCTTCGCTCGCTTCAAGATAAATGATAAAGTGCACACGCACGCACCATCCTGTACTTTAAGAATGCAGATGCGGCGATACTTGCATGTTCGCGTGTTTGATTGGATGAGGTGTATCTACGATAATGTATCTTTGTATCATCTAATGACAATAAAAATACATAAAAACACGTTTTTTTATCATTTTATCATTTCTGTATTCCATTTCTTCTAATAGCCTTCATATTAATGTTTAGAATAAATATTTTACGACTGTGTTGTGATAAGGGAGCAATCACTAATCTAAAAAAAAGGAATGAAACGATAATAAAACCAAATTTTGCCTAACTTTGAGTGATCCAGTTTTGATAGAGGTCGGTTCTTAGGGATATAATCCGACATTCAAACTTTCTTAGAAGTTAATAATATTGTTTTTAAAAAAAATGAAAGACAAACGAATCTTGCAAGTTCCATTCCTTAGTTATATTTAGAATAAGCCATTACAAACCTGCAATTAATGTTAATATATTAAGCATATTTTCTTTATTAAATGAACTTAAAAATGGTTAAAACTTTAATGTTTTTCGTCCATATAATGAAGTATAATTCTGCCGGGACTTAGGTTGGGGGTACTGTGAGAGATATCACATTTAAATTACCCGACATACCATGTAACAGACCAAATAAAAACCGAGATTGCTAAAGAAGCAATTTCTCCCGACAACATTTGTAAATTTAATCAACTGATAGATGCATGCAGGTTCGTATCATACCATGTGTCTGCAGTGTGATGGTCTGATGTTGGTGTACATAAATTAGTACGGTCTGCAGTAAACACCTTCGTATCATACCAAGTGTCTGCAGTGTGATACTCTAATGTGGGCGTACATCAAGTAGTACGGTCTCAAGTAAACACCTTCGTATCATACCAAGTGTCTGCAGTGTAATACTCTAATGTGGGAGTACATAAAGTATTTCGGTCTCAAGTAAATACCATGGAAATAGGCCTAAATAACAGTCGAATGCAACGCTAGGAATTATACATTTCAATTATAGATTTTTATACATAAAATTGAAATGATATAAAAACACATATATGATAGAATATCTTTTATTTACTTGAATGAACATAATAAACCATTGCATATTAATTGAGTTGACCATTTTCGTATAAGTAAAATTTTCAATGTTATTTTGATTTTATACTATACTCTGTTCGCTAGCAAATGACTATAATAAAAAACAACAAAAGTATGAAAGTACACGTTATAAAATCCATATATTTTCATCCATCTGTACAAATAACGTATTTAAGATTTTTAGCTGTCATTATAAAACATTATCCTAGACCTATCTAATAACATATTTCCATATTTTTTATATCAATGAACTTGAGAACTGCTCTAAGCTTTTTTTCTAGATTTGTAGATTTCGCGCTATTCGAGACCTTAAATAAACACATTCCAGACATAAGGATGGATTTATTATTGCCACTTACCAGATAGTTTCTAGCGACTCCCCGGAGTGTATCAAAATGATGTAGAATCAGGAAAGATTTTGGCAAGAGTTATTTTCTGATATGTCATATTAAACGCTTTTAATTTCATTTTTATGCAGCCCAATGCCACAAAATGAATCAATTATTTATATACTGTAATAAAATTGTTTCTTTTATAATCTATAAAGTAGGAGTTGTCATTTAATTTGATTTATTGTCATTTCTATAAGAAATAAATAAATTGATTTGGTAATTTTTTTGAACGATTTTTGTAACCCACTGCACTGTCTCAGTCATTGTCAAAGATTGACCAAAAGGTAACGTGTCCATTGTTAATGTCCAGTCAGCGTAACACCAAGATTACTGAAATTTATAATATACATCTTCATGTAATCTTTCACAAAATTCAGAAAATTGTCCTGAACGTACAAATGAAGTGTTAGATACAGCGACATTATACTCTTGCATTAAAGCACTTATGAATCGAACACATCTTCAGAATTTTATGTTGTTGTTTTTTTTTTGTCTGAAAACGTGTTAAAACACCGCTCAACTTTATTGCAGTATAACATAAAACAAAACACGAAGGTATCAAACTTACCATTTAGTTCTGCAAGGCATTAGAAATCAAATGAATTTTCAAATGGAACAATTCATACACCGTTTGTGTTAGTAAATGTCATAATATCTAACTGCTTTTCTAATTTATTTTCAAATTCACTTCGCTCAAACTTTTTTCAAAGTTAATTCAATGAATAGATAAACGCAATACACGGAAGAGCGGCACGTGCATTACCGTTTTAAGAATAGTTTGTTTACAATACATATACACAACGATCTGTCAGATGTTTAGTATAGGTCTTGTTATTTTCTCTCTCTCAGTAAAATTAAGTCCTGTCGTTTGAAAGCAATCTGTACCCGCTGGTACTATGGGTATTTTTCATACTGCTCGTAACCATCCGTGGCGTGCATGACTATGTCTTTACAAATAAATGGAATTAATTTATTACTAGACATATGTTTTTTTTATGTTTAAGCTATAAAAGATGAGCTTGTATAGCGTACGGAATACATAACTTCCAATCCCGTTGTTAACATTAAATAGGGTTAACAAAATGACACAATCACGAATTTATCATTTAATCAGCGGCGTAGCTTGACTGATAAAGATGTGTAAGCACAGTTGTAGTGGGGTCTGGAGTCATGCTCCCCAGATTTGTTGTGGTTTTTTTTTAGCTAGACTGCCGTAGGTACGTTTGGACGCACAATTCTTCTGTGTTAGGGGCCTCGTTATCCTTTAGATTAACCTTGAATTCACTGTTTTATAATCAATTAAATTGATAAAATGATGTCAGATATTATGATCATATTTAATGTTTTTTTGTTGCGAATTTATAGTTTAACCCCTCTAGAGGTCCGAATTTTAGTGCATTTTTTTGGCATTTTGTATTTGTCAGAAAAAAGTATAGGCACGTGCCTACAGTGCCTATAGGAAGCTACGCACCTGTTAATAACCGTGTAACTGTTTCACAAACATTACACGATCTGAACTAAGCATGTCATTGTGTTTGTTGACTTATTTTATTAATTTTATGGTTTATTTTTGGTTACATATTTGCAGGATATAGATGTGTAGATTATTTAAAGTATACATGCATGTGTCTGATGTAACCAAAACAGGTCGAATGGTCATTACAACAATGTGCTGGTGCGATGGCTATGGCATTAAATGCCAAACATACTGTTGGACATATTCTTAACGCCTAGTTATTTCATTATCTAATTATTTTGTCTCATATCTGCTATCACTTATATCAGTTCATTTATGTTTCAAAATCGCAAATATGTTCAATTTGTGTGTATAATGTGATGAAGTTATTGGAATAAAATTGAGAAACAATGTAAGGAAAATCTTGGTTTATCATTCGTGCCTTTTCTTGAGTAGATACAATGTCCATATTTGCAGGTTTTAAAGTCGTTAAATATATTTGTTGGTGTTTTTAAATAACACGTCGCCGGTGTCATTATGCAACAATTATACACTGACTGTTATTCTGTTTAAAACTATGACCAGTTATTCATGGTGAGACACATATAAGTATGACATTATATGGATCATCAACCAAAACGTACTTAATTAAATATGCAGCAGCATCTCTAGTGAAAAAGAACCCTCATTTTAACTTCCTTGGTGTTGATAATAATATATATGTACTACGGTTTCTATACAGGATATTATCATGTGGACTGCTTGTGGTGAAAACAAACACATACTCACGTACACATGTTGAAAACACAGTAAACGATTCATTTAGATTCTACAGGTGCGAAAATATCTTAACTGTAAATAAAAACAGTGCATGCTGTTTTAAGTGGTAATAATTCATTGCCAGTGCAACGGTTTCGTAATTATGTTGTGCATCTACAGTGAATAAAGACATAAAAAATGGTATTTATTATGCTGGCATAGTATACTCACCTATCAATTTGGTTTAGTATTAGTGCATTATGTTGATAAGGTTATTTAGAACATACCGACAATAAAAACGTATTGCAATAGTGAAAGGATCTTTATTTTGGGTAATAGAATATCCTTTTCGTTTCATACTAAATTAATTGATTTACATAAAAGTAAAAAAAACAAACAAATATCCATCAGGAGACGTAGTATTCAAATGCCACACACTGCTATACCCTGGAAGGCTTAATCTTTGTTTACTGTTGCAAAGAACCTCGCTCCTTTCCCGTTGTCACATCATAAAACGAGACAGTTTATTATAGCATCTACAAGTAAGTAAGTAAATATTTTATTATAGTGACATGTGTACATGTAACACGTTATACATATATAGAATTTTAAACAACAAACCCCGCCCAATGGACATATAAGTAAGTAGTTATATCATTTCACATGAAAATATGCTTGCATCATCAAAATATTGATAATATAGACAAGTTAAGTTCATAACAACATATTATTCACGGCTGAATGGAAAGTCATTGCTTCTTATTGTCATATAAGCCTTAACAATATATTAAGCAACTTTTCTGGGAACGTTTTGATGAGGTATACACACTTATCAACATCAGCCATACCATTAAACTGGATATTTGAACATTGCTCATTGAAATTGTCTGCTCTAATATCAATGAAATGTTCATTGGATCAAAGAATGGTTTTCATATTCAATCTGAAGTAGATTACAAAATGTGCAAAGTATTTGCTCTCGCGGCTCACCAACATGCCGTTCTGTTTTTACTCGTGGAGGTAGAATACCACATCTAAATCTATATGATCGCTTTCTGCAACCAGAACGGAATAAATTTCTTTTAAACAGTCTTGTGAAAGTAATACATACATCAAATGATCGGTTAATGATATGCTCTTAAATTCAAAACAGTTGCCATTACCTTAGGAATAGCCTTCATAACGCAATTTTAACAACAAAACATGGTGCCAATGTAACTAAATTGTATTATATAAAATATAAAAATGCCGTATATGCTAAGTTCATTATGAGATAAACAAGCAACAAAATAGTTTCTTTATATGCAAAGTGGCATTTGCAAAAAAATAGTTAAACAAAGATGTGACAGCTTTCATTGAAAAAAACAATTCTCTGCCATTCTAATAAGATGAAGAATTCTAAGCCATAACATTTGCATATTACAAGCATTAATCTCGAATGTCTCATATGTGCTATGAATGTACTGTGTCCTTATTTATCAATAAATGTGTTTTATGTAACATTAATACCAAAAAATCTAGACATTAACTTTTATATACTATTAATTCATACATTTTATATTAGCAATATTGATCGTATTAAAAATTGATGTGAAAAAAAATGAATTTAAATTCTTTCAGTCTATTCCACCACTCTTCTGTTCATCTTTCTGATTCTGCTGCTGTATAGTTATGTTGCTATTGATGGTTCAATTGCTACTGCTACTAATATCGTTTATATTGCTACTGTAGCTACTACTACAAATAATATAATTTACATATGTTACTACCAGTGTCATAACCTATTATTGCTACAACTTCTACAACTGTAACAACTACTTTTACTGCTACTTATGCTTCCGGTGCTACTGTTGCTGCTTGTATGTGTATTAGTTATATTTTTATAAAATTTTATTACGGCTATTACTATTTTAGCATTTATTGTGTGTATTCTACCTCTTGTTCTGTTACCACTACTATTACTACTATAAATACTACTACTACTACTGATTCCTACTACTGCTCATACAACTACCGTAATTACTATTTCTGTTAGTACTAATACTACAACAACAACTACTACTACGAATACGAATACGAATACGAATACGAATACTTATTATTATTATTATTATCATCATCAGTATTATTATTATTATTATTATTATTATTATTATTATTATTATTATTATTATTATTATAATAATAACAGTAATGATAATAATATATATTTATTCAAGGATCGTTAACTTATTATGTTTTATATATAAAATACGGTAATAACTATACTACTAGTACTTATAATACTAATATTACTACTACAATCACTTCTACTATTACTACTACTATATTAACTACTACTACTACTGAAAGTATTAATAGTACTATTATTGATACTAAAACTACTAAAACAACATCTGCATGTACCACTACTACCCGCAATACTACTTATTCGACTACTTTTTTCTACTGAACATGCTGCTACTACTTCTGCTATTGTTACTGCTACTGCTACTAATTTGATACAGGATTTGGTGTGAGTGTATTTCGGATAACTGACATCATTTTCGTTATACGAAATTAGTACGTTCATTAAACATCTGGCTTATTATAAACATGTTACATGCAATAGTTCGTGTCAGTTTTGTTATTTTATCATTTGATCATGTACGCATGTTGCCATGTAAGCTGTAAATCTTTTCAGCTTGTTGCAAAGGGACGTATCGATTGCAACATGCAATCCATCATTAAAATTAACATTTCATGAATTCATAAATATAACCTGCTAAATGTAACTGGTCCCCGGCTAGTTCAGTTGGTAGTAGGTCTGACTATCAATCCAGGGATAGTGCGTTCGAATTGTGTCTCATTGTCTTTCTTCTCTTGTCGCTGTGCGGCAGTTAATATATGCTTCCGGAGATAGGATTTCAAAACACATTTTGTAAATAGTTCCGCGTGATTTAATGTGACAACTAACGCTTAACAGAGCACTGTGACATAATGGAATGTATAAAGTAACTTCCCTGTTATGTATTTTTAAACCAACTCCATTCAATCGAACAAAACCTCCTATCATATATCATATAGTTACTTGCGAGTAACCCATGCTAAAAGTAACTTCAAAGCAAACGCTACGCAACAATACACCGGTTAGTTGAAACAACACCGCGACCGCTTGCACACAGTCCTATATTAACATGTTTGATGTATCATGTTTCTATTACCGATTATTACGTTATATAACATTGTATCTTTGTCATACCACATTTTTATTTTACAAGGCAAACTGGGAAATGTAATGTATTATGAGTGTGTGCAAATTGTTGCATCCTGTTTTGCAAGCAGTGTTAACATATCATAAAATAAGCAATTCTTCTATCTCTTTGATATTTTTATTCAGTTATGTATCGTGTGTAATGCATGACAGTGCATATACAATAGAGCCTTTTCAGTGTTAAAAGTTATTCGAATTTGCATAGAGTTAAGCATGCTTCAAATCTTATACTATTTCATATTGAGTTATGAATCGTATAGTTTGTTGATAGTGCATATTCAGTGATTTTTATTAACTCGTTATTCATATAGTAATTTGTGGTGATTAGGTATATAGTGTACTAGTTTAGTTGTTGGTGACAGTGTATATTCAATGGAGCTTTTTTCAACAATTAATTGATTACGTCCTGTGATAGCGGAACTCGAATGCAAATTATCAACATCGGTTTACCTGTTTTTTCAGATATCTGAACGTACAATGCAGTGTTGTGGGTCCACATGATAGCAGAATTTAGAATATGAATCTGTGAGATAAAACTAGCATAAAGGTGCGTACTTATTATTTATTATGCTGTTCTATATTTTTTCATTGGTGAATTTCTTCATTTATTGTAGTTTATAAGTTAAAATAAAACAGTAGAACTTCGGTTGCTCGAACCCGACCGGACTGGACACAATAGTTCGAGTTATGGGTTGTTCGAGACAAGTGTTGTTCAACATCATACAATATAATTATGTATATACATCAAAATAGGAATTCAGCCGGTAACAGATAAGTGGTTCGAACTACATGTGGTGTTCCAGCCATCCGTGTTCGAGCAAACGAGGCCCTACTGTATAACAATGCGACTAATACAATGCTACCGTTTTTTGTAATTAGTTAAGTTTGTTGATATTTAGGGTTCGAGCCTGCGGAAGGATGGTGGTTCTTTACATATTCATTCGGATGTCTTCCGCTACCAGTATAACTGGATATACCATATTTAACATGAAAGCATTAAAAATGACGTTAAACCCATTCAAAAAACTAGATGTGTTTATTTTTACTAGTGGTAATTGTATTGAGAGAATACAAACTTCGACCCATGCGATTTTTTGTTACAAAAAAAAAGAAAATATATACACCATTTAGAGGACACAGTATACTATTAAAAGGGAATCGCAAACTTTCACAGTCATCAATGCATTGTTTTTGTTACAATGTTGCATATTACTAGATTATTATTAAAACATTTAATTAAATTTTATTAAAAAGAAGTTTTATCTCCAACTGCCAAAATTTGGAATTCAAGGGAGATGCACTATATACACATGCATCTGTTTATTCACCATCAGCAGATTGCCTAGTGTAGCGTTGTAATTCACCATCAGCAGATAGCCTAGTGTAGCGTTGTAATTCACTATCAGCAGATAGCCTAGTGTAGCGGTGTAATTTACCATCAGCAGATAGCCTAGTGTAGCGTTGTAATTCACTATCAGCAGATAGCCTAGTGTAACGGTGTAATTCACAATCAGCAGATAGCCTAGTGTAGCGGTGTAATTCACCATCAGTAGATAGCCTAGTGTAGCGTTGTAAGTCAACATCAGCAGATAGCCTAATGTAGCGGTGTAGTTCACCATCAGCAGATAGCCTAGTGTAGCGGTGTAATTCACCATCAGCAGATAGCCTAATGTAGCGGTGTAATTCACCATCAGTAGATAGCCTAGTGTAGCGTTGTAATTCACCATCAGCAGATAGCTTAGTGTAACGATGTAATTCACCATCAGCAGATAGCCTAGTGTAGCGGTGTAATTCACCATCAGCAGATAGCCTAGTGTAGCGGTGTAATTCACCATCAGCAGATAGCCTAGTGTAGCGGTGTAATTCACCATCAGCAGATAGCCTAGCGTAGCGTTGTAATTTGATAGTCTTTTACACATATTTACTACCCTGACAGTAAAGTTGGAGATTTAATGACATGAACATATCAAAATGCACGGCGTGTATGTAAATATTCGCAATAAATGTATTCAAATACAGATTTGTTTCAAAAAGTCAGTATAAACGAAACCACATCAACTTCATACCTGTATTAGGTTCTGTAATAAAACAACTCTAAATGATGTGATATACCAATTGCTTTAGAAAAGTTAACCAAAACGCACGATAATATTATGCACCACTATGTCATACATTCTAGTGTGGATTATCTACGGATTGTGCATGCATGAAATGTAAATATAAATTTATATTATAATGGTTTTGTAGAATAAATTGAGCGTATTTGACATTTTATAAGTATTATAAGTAATGTTAGTGTTTGTGTTGTTGATATAGTTATGTTTTAAATGCCTTGTCTCCTTAAGGGCATATAATATATTCTGAACTTATTGGTATATGAGTATATTATCAAACTGCTAGAAAACAATATAATTGTTTAATTATAAATCTAATTTAAACCACTTTGTCGCAAGTATATAACTTGATCTTTATTTCAGTGTTAATTGTTGTGTAGTTTGGTTGTTGTTGTTTTTTCGTTGTTGTTGTTTTGTTGTTTTATTTGTTTTTTGTTGTTTTTTTTTGGGGGGGGGGGTTAATTATAAAATTAATGATTTTTAAGCAGCAAAAATAGTGAAACTGTTCATGTAATTCTTTCTGCTATACAGTACACGAGTGCTAGAATTACGATGCCTTACTGTGCAATCAGCAACGTATTTCCATAAAGACACCCATTCTAACATTGTTTATTGCTGTGGTTTATTTTATTAACAATATCTTCAATAATAACAGCACAAACAGCGGCTAGACCAATCAATCACGAATGCTTTTTAGGGGGTACCAATACGTGCTTGCACAAAGATAAATCTTTGTGCATAATAACAAAATGCAACTGTAAAACATGCAATAATGCTTGTTTTCCCAATCATATTTACAACATTGGCAAAACTGTAGACGCAGCCTGACCAGCTATCAATCACCTCTAAGTATCAGAAAACCTATAAACAATTCATATTACATCTATCACGTCTGCTTACCAACACGACATATCCTTAATTATTCAATTTGAATCACAAATCAAAACTCTTAATAATATAAATATTATCCTGCTCCTCGTAGCATATCTAAATTAAAATCGTAGATGCGTAAGTCTTCTGCAATGCTATGGAATATTGTGATTTGACTTTATTTATTGCAACAAACTATGTTTACTGAGCCATATTCCCGATGCAAGTCAACGAATTGTAGAGTTAAGTATTCCAAATTTAGGACCATGATCAACCGGAAGAACATTTACATAAATGCAATGTTGTTGTTTAAGGCGCCTTTATAACCGATTGATGTTACTATTGCATCTTAAAACAGCCGCAAACCCTAAATTCAGCAGTAATAAACGTTGATATGCATACACATTTTGCAAATATATTAACGACAAATTGAATTAACTTAGGAAAATATATCATATCAAATATACGTTATATTGTTATGTAAAAGAGGCATATGAAAATGTAAAGTCGCAATCGTTTTCTGTTGAAATTTTGGCACCGTTTGAGTATAAAACTGCATGTATCCGATCGTTCTTATTCACTCGTTGTTAATGTTATGATGAGAGAAGAGAAATCGTTTGTTAGATATAAACATTTTCAAGTTTGTACTCTTGGATTATGGAACAACCAGAACGACCGACGAGTCCCACTTAAAGTCTTCAAAGGTCAGAAACGGTAAATACTTTCTCCCTAATACACTGAAGATATTTTGAAAACGCAGGGAGAGATATCAAAACGCAACATATTTAGCACAACCGTATATATCCATATTCTACAGTAATTATTGTCAATTAATGTTATTGATAGTTTACTTGAAATTTTACCAAATAATTTGATACTTCCTGAATTGGTATCGTTTTTCCATTTGCAAACAAGTACCCTCTAAACACTGTTTTGTGTTTCTTCCTGCGTTGTGTTTTTATATCTCCTCCTGTGTTGTGTTTTCATATCTCTTCCTGCGTTGTGTTTTCATTTCTCTTCTCGTGTTGTGCTTTCATATTTCTTCCTGCGTTGTACTTTCATATATATTCCTGTGTTGCCTTTTCATATTTGTTCATGTGTTGCATTTTCACATCTCTTCTTGTGTTGCGTTTCCATATATTCCTGTGTTGCGTTTCCCTATCTCTTCCTGTGATGCGTTTTCATATATATTTCTTTGTTGCGTTTCTATACCTTCTCCTGTGTTGTGTTTTCATATCTCTTCCTGCGTTGTGTTTTCATATCTCTGCCTGCGGTGTGCTTTCATATATCTTCCTGTGTTGCCTTTTCATATTTGTTCATGTGTTACATTTTCTTATCTCTTCTTGTGTTGCGTTTCCATATCGCTTCCTGCGTTTAGTTTTCATATCTCTTCATGTATTGCGTTTCCATATCTCTTCCTGTGTTGTGTTTCGATATCTCTTCCTGTATTGCATTTTCATATCTCTTCCTGTGTTGCGGTTTCCAGTTTACTAGCAAATACTAGCAAACCATGCTAATATCACATTAACGTAATTTATTGACAAATGCATACGTCGTTTGTCAAATTAAGAGAAAATATGTAAACATGTAGATATTTGACAATTATCAATTTTCTGGCATCATTAAAATTCAAAATACAGATCTAAATCATCGGTTATGTTCTTCGCATATTGCTACCATAACGACATTTGTCCAGAATTTTAAGCAGTAGAATATTGGATGTCAGGTCCCGACGGGAGTGTTGCATAACGCAAGCTTTCGCAATCATTATCGATGTATTAGTGTTTATCCATTAACTGAAAGTTGTTTTTTTCAGTTCACTTTATTTATGCCATTAAACTGCAAACATCTTATTGAATATGGACACACGGGGTCTATATTTCGTAATACTTCAAATGTTTGTGACAGTTATCAATATTAGGCATGCTGATTAAACATAGAAATTAAATATTTAATCTGCATTTAGATGTTTCAATGTCATGTATGTGAGGGAATGGTATGTCTGTTATATTTAAATGTAAACGGTGTTGGCGGGGAAGGTTGCACAACTAGCTACCTTTAACTACTATATTTAGCATACGAAAAAATAAATAAAATAAAATTAAAACTAAACGTACATTGTGTACCTCATTAACTCTGTCGACTGTCGACTGTCGACTGTCAATACTGAGACAGATAAAAATATTTTGTTAATGTTATATTTCTCATTATGCGTAAACATTAATAGAAACACATTGGTCATAACACAATAATAATGATCAGTAGGATGCTCAGATGTGTATTTTTATATGTGCATTCAGACTAGGCGTAGAGCGTCTGCCTCGCATGCAAAAGATCGTTTGTCTGATCTCCAGCAGGGTCCATACCAAAAACTTGAAACATGCTAACAGTAGCTTTGCTTGGCGCTCAGCATTTAGATGATAATTCTAGATCTGGTCGGCCCGATGTCTGTATAATTTGACTTGGTGGGGTATCATACCATCTGTCTGTTGCATGATATTCTAGCGTGGCAGCGTTTAGATGATAGCTCTGGATCTTGTCGGCCCGTTGTCAGTATAATTTGACTTGGTGGGGTATCATACAATCTGTCTATTGCATGATATTCTAGCGTGGCAGCGTTTAGATGATAATTCTAGATCTGGTCGGTCCGGTGTCATTATAATTTGACTTGGTGAGGTATCATACCATCTGTTTGTTGCATGATATTCTAGCGTGGCAGCGTTTAAATAATAGTTCTAGATCTGGTCGGCCCGATGTCATTATAATTTGACTTGGTGAGGTATCATACCATGTGTCAGTTGCATGATATTCTAGCGTGGCAGCGTTTAGATGATAGTTCTGGATCTGGTGGGCCCGCTGTCAGTAAAATTTGTCTTGGTGGGGTATCATACCATCTGTTTGTTGCATGATATTCTAGCGTGGAAGCGTTTAGATGATAGTTCTGGTTCTGGTCGATCCGGTGTCAGTATAATTTGACTTGGTGGGGTATCACACCATCTGTCTGTTGCATGATATTCTAGCGTGGAAGCGTTTAGATGATAGTTCTGGTTCTGGTCGATCCGGTGTCAGTACAATTTGACTTGGTGAGGTATCATACCATCTGTCTGTTGCATGATATTCTAGCGTGGCAGCGTTTAGATAAAATTTCTAGATCTGGTCGGCCCGGTGTCAGTATAATTTGACTTCGTGGGGTATCAAACCATCTGTCTGTTAAATGATTGCATAATATTCTAGCGTGGCAGCGTTTAGATGATAGTTCTAGATCTGGTCGGTCCGGTGTCAGTATAATTTGACTTGGTGGGGTATCATACCATCTGTCTGTTGCATGATATTCTAGCGTGGCAGCGTTTAGATGATAGTTCTGGATCTGGTCGGTCCGGTGTCATTATAATTTGACTTGGTGAGGTATCATACCATCTGTCTGTTGCATGATATTCTAGCGTGGAAGCGTTTAGATGATAGTTGTAGATCTGGTCGGCCCGGTGTCAGTATAATTTGACTTGGTGGGGTATCATAACATCTGTCTGTTGCATGATATTCTAGCGTGGCAGCGTTTAGATGATAGTTCTAGATCTGGTCGGTCCGGTGTCAGTATAATCTGACATGGTGGGGTATCATACCATCTGTCTGTTGCATGATATTCTAGCGTGGAAGAGTTTAGATGATAGTTCTTGTTCTTGTCGGTCCGGTGTCAGTATAATTTGACTTGGTGAGGTATCATACCATCGGTCTGTTGCATGATATTCTAGCGTGGCAGCGTTTAGATGATAGTTCTGGTTCTGGTCGGACCGGTGTCATTATAATTTGACTTGGTGTGGTATCATACCATCTGCTTGTTTCATGATATTCTAGCGTGGCAGCGTTAAGATGATAGTTGTAGATCTGGTCGGCCCGATGTCATTATAATTTGACTTGGTGAGGTATCATACCATCTGTTTGTTTCATGATATTCTAGCGTGGCAGCGTTAAGATGATAGTTCTGGATCTGGTCGGCCCGTTGTCAGTAAAATTTGTCTTGGTGAGGTATCATACCATCTGTCTGTTGTATGATATTCTAGCGTGGCAGCGTTTAGATGATAGTTCTGGTTCTGGTCGGTCCGGTATCAGTATAATTTGACTTGGTGGGGTATCATACCATCTGTCTGTTGCATGATATTCTAGCGTGGCAGCGTTTAGATGATAGTTCTGGATCTTGTCGGCCCGTTGTCAGTATAATTCGACTTGGTGGGGTATCATACCATCTGTCTATTGCATGATATTCTTGCGTGGCAGCGTTTAGATGATAGTTATCGTTCTGGTCGATCCGGTGTCAGTATAATTTGATTTGGTGGTGTATCATACCATCTGTCTGTTGCATGATATTCTAGCGTGGAAGCGTTTAGATGATAGTTCTGGATCTGGTCGGCCCGGTGTCAGTATAATTTGACTTGGTGGGGTATCATACCATCTGTCTGTTGCATGATATGCTAGCGTGGCAGCGTTTAGATGATAGTTCTTGTTATTGTTGGTCCGGTGTCAGTATAATTTGACTTGGTGGGGTATCATACCATCTGTCTGTTGCATGATATTCTAGCATGGCAGCGTTTAGATGATAGTTCTGGTTCTGGTCGGTCCGGTGTCATTATCATTTGACTTGGTGAGGTATCATACCATCTGTTTGTTCATGATATTCTAGCGTGGCAGCGTTTAGATGATAGTTGTAGATCTGGTCGGCCCGATGTCATTATAATTTGACTTGGTGAGGTATCATACCATCTGTCTGTTGCATGATATTCTAGCGTGGCAGCGTTAAGATGATAGTTCTGGATCTGGTCGGCCCGTTGTCAGTAAAATTTGTCTTGGTGAGGTATCATACCATCTGTCTGTTGTATGATATTCTAGCGTGGCAGCGTTTAGATGATAGTTCTGGTTCTGGTCGGTCCGTTATCAGTATAATTTGACTTGGTGAGGTATCATACCATCTGTCTGTTGCATGATATTCTAGCGTGGCAGCGTTTAGATGATAGTTCTGGATCTTCTCGACCCGTTGTCAGTATAATTTGACTTGGTGGGGTATCATACCATCTGTCTATTGCATGATATTCTAGCGTCGCAGCGTTTAGATGATAGTTCTGGATCTGGTCGGTCCGGTGTCAGTATAATTTGACTTGGTGGGGTATCATACCATCTGTCTGTTGCATGATATTCTAGCGTGGCAGCGTTTAGATGATAGTTCTAGATCTGGTCGGCCCGGTGCCAGTATAATTTGACATGGTGGGGTATCAAACCATCTGTCTGTTAAATGATAGCATGATATTCTAGCGTGGCAGCGTTTAGATGAAAGTTCTGGATCTGGTCGGTCCGGTGTCAGTATAATTTGACTTGGTGTGGAATCATACCATCTCTCTGTTGCATGATATTCTAGCGTGGCAGCGTATAGATGATAGTTCTGGATCTGGTCAGTCCGGTGTCAGTATAATTTGACTTGGTGAGGTATCATACCATCTGTCTGTTGCATGATATTTTAGCGTGGCAGCGTTTAGATGATAGTTCTAGATCTGGTCGGCCCGATGTCAGTATAATTTGACTTGGTGGGGTATCATACCATCTGTCTGTTGCATGATATTCTAGCGTGGAAGCGTTTAGATGATAGTTCTAGATCTGGTCGGTCCGGTGTCATTATAATTTGACTTGGTGGGGTATCATACCATCTGTTTGTTGCATGATATTCTAGTGAGGAAGCGTTTAGATGATAGTTCTGGTTCTGGTCGGTCCGGTGTCAGTATAATTTGACTTGGTGTGGTATCATACCATCTGTCTGTTGCATGATATTCTAGCGTGGAAGTGTTTAGATGATAGTTCTGGTCGGTCCGGTGTCAGTATAATTTGACTTGGTGGGTATCATACCATCTGTCTGTTGCATGATATTCTAGCGTGGCAGCGTTTAGATGATAGTTCTAGATCTGGTCGGCCCGTTGTCAGTATAATTTGACTTGGTGAGGTATCATACCATCTGTCTGTTGCATGACATTCTAGCGTGGAAGCGTTTAGATGATAGTTCTGGTTCTGGTCGGTCCGGTGTCAGTATAATTTGACTTGGTGAGGTATCATACCATCTGTCTGTTGCATGATATTCTAGCGTGGCAGCGTTTAGATGATAGTTCTGGTTCTGGTCGGTCCGGTGTCATTATAATTTGACTTGGTGAGGTATCATACCATCTGTTTGTTTCATGATATTCTAGCGTGGCAGCGTTTAGATGATAGTTGTAGATCTGGTCGGCCCGATGTCATTATAATTTGACTTGGTGAGGTATCATACCATCTGTCTGTTGCATGATATTCTAGCGTGGCAGCGTTAAGATGATAGTTCTGGATCTGGTCGGCCCGTTGTCAGTAAAATTTGTCTGGGTGAGGTATCATACCATCTGTCTGTTGTATGATATTCTAGCGTGGCAGCGTTTAGATGATAGTTCTGGTTCTGGTCGGTCCGGTGTCAGTATAATTTGACTTTGTGGGGTATCATACCAACTGTCTGTTGCATGATATTCTAGCGTGGCAGCGTTTAGATGATAGTTCTGGATCTTGTTGGCCCGTTGTCAGTATAATTTGACTTGATGGGGTATCATACCATCTGTCTATTGCATGATATTCTAGCGTGGCAGCGTTTAGATGATAGTTCTGGTTGGTCCGGTGTCAGTATAATTTGACTTGGTGGGTATCATACCATCTGTCTGTTGCATGATATTCTAGCGTGGCAGCGTTTAGATGATAGTTCTGGTTGGTCCGGTGTCAGTATAATTTGACTTGGTGGGTATCATACCATCTGTCTGTTGCATGATATTCTAGCGTGGCAGCGTTTAGATGATAGTTCTAGATCTTGTCGGCCCGATGTCAGTATAATTTGACTTGGTGGGGTATCATACCATCTGTCTGTTGCATGATATTCTAGCGTGGCAGCGTTTAGATGATAGTTCTAGATCTGGTCGGCCCGGTGCCAGTATAATTTGACATGGTGGGGTATCAAACCATCTGTCTGTTAAATGATAGCTTGATATTCTAGCGTGGCAGCGTTTAGATGATAGTTCTAGATCTGGTCGGTCCGGTGTCAGTATAATTTGACTTGGTGGGGTATCATACCATCTGTCTGTTGCATGATATTCTAGCGTGGCAGCGTTTAGATGATAGTTCTGGATCTGGTCGGTCCGGTGTCAGTATAATTTGACTTGGTGGGGTATCATATCATCTGTCTGTTGCATGATATTCTAGCGTGGCAGCGTTTAGATGATAGTTGTAGATCTGGTCAGTCCGGTGTCAGTATAATTTGACTTGGTGAGGTATCATACCATCTGTCTGTTGCATGATATTTTAGCGTGGCAGCGTTTAGATGATAGTTCTAGATCTGGTCGGCCCGATGTCAGTATAATTTGACTTGGTGGGGTATCATATCATCTGTCTGTTGCATGATATTCTAGCGTGGCAGTGTTTAGATGATAGTTCTAGATCTGGTCGGCCCGATGTCAGTATAATTTGACTTGGTGAGGTATCATACCATCTGTCTGTTGCATGATATTCTAGCGTGGCAGCGTTTAGATGATAGTTCTAGATCTGTTCGTTCCGGTGTCAGTCTAATTTGACTGGGTGAGGTATCATACCATCTGTCTGTTGCATGATATTCTAGCGTGGCAGCATTTAGATGATAGTTCTAGATCTGGTTGGCCCGATGTCAGTACAATTTGACTTGGTGGGGTATCATACCATCTGTCTGTTGCATGATATTCTAGCACGGCAGCGTTTAGAATACTGTCTCAAGTAGGCATCTTCGGTATATAACTGAATAATTGTAGAATGCGACGCTCAACGCCATACAACAACAACAACTTATCATTTTTTAATCTTAATAAATATTTCCAAGGATATTTTTCATCGTTTTCATTTAGTCTCTGAGCTCTTATCTATGCGTTAAAGTAATATTGTATCAATCTATCAATATAATCTTAATTGAAAGATTCTGATCTTGAAAGAACGTTCAAGAAAAACGTGCAATTTTATAATAAAAATCTCAGGTGATGATAAGTGAATGTTGAAACATTTTTTTGGTAATTGAATGAATAATTTCGGCAAAATGTTTATAGAAGCTCAAGTGGTAACATTACATGAAGACCAGAGATTAACAAACCTTGATTCCTAAAGGTGAACTCCTGCGGAACTGAACTTTGGCAATTAAATCACAGCGGTTACTGTGAAAATAAAAACTGCCGCGTTTTAAAATTATCACTATGATGATTAAAAATAACGAAATTTAAATAATAGGAAGTTTTAAAACTTTAAAATATAAAAACGCGTTGGTAATGTCATTGTTTGCAGCACACACTTCTCTTTTCTGAAGTAAGTAGTCCGGTACCCTGGACCATTTAATTAGTTCGATTCTTAAACATCTAAGACATTTTTCTAAAAGGCAAACGTCTTAACACTCTTGTCGCTCGCCCTGATAATTTTATCTACTTCATATCATGTGTGTTCAGCCCAATCAATACTACAAAGCTCATTGTTTGCTTTTATAGCTATCATAAGTACCTGTATAAAGTGTTTCAAAATCATCTATAGGATATTCTGAATATAAATATATCTACGAGTATTACCAAATCAGGTTCTGCTCGGAACCCATCTTGTTTTGCAATTGTTTCTTGTGCCATGGAATCCCGTTACTCATTCGGCTATTGAAATCACTTAACCCATTACTCCATAGATACGCGTTTTCCCACACCAATCACAGAAGGCCTTTGAAAACAGTGCAGGAAGACAGTGCACTTCCTGCACTGTTTTCCACTCTGTCAGTTAATATAAACATAATTTACCCAATAATTCAAAAGCCTTCTATATAAGAGTTGTCAAAAGGCGTCTCTATTAGGTGTCCAAAGGCGTCCATATTAGAGGTGTCCAAAGGCGTCTATATTAAGTGTCCAAAGGTGTCTATATTAGAGGTGTCCAAAGGCGTCTATATTAGAGGTGTCAAAAGGCGTCTCTATTAGGTGTCCAAAGGCGTCTATATTAGAGGTGTCCAAAGGCGTCTATATTAGGTGTCCAAAGGCGTCTGTATTAGAGGTGTCCAAAGGCGTCTATATGAAGTAAAGGGTTAATAGGAGGTGTGATTGTTAATGCATTTGCATCATATTGAATAAACTTAGATTGCGTGTTCTTCTTCTACAGAATCAGATGTAAAGATATTGTTCACTTATGTACCCATCATTATTATTCTTTGGTGAATCTCAGATGAGCGTGTGAAACATGAACACTGCTTCTATGCCAATGTATGGGAGTGAACAACCCGTTCTGATCCTTGGTTCGCGGTGATATAATGTTGCTGATGTAAAGTACATGAAGATCAATCAATGTTTAAGTATAAAGAAATTGTAGATAACTTCTGGGGACCTCTGTGTAGCCCAACACCCAGAACATGGCAGTGTTATTGCATGTCGATGAGAGTTTGCCATGAATAGACAGCATAAGCATGTCACCGTGACGTTATCCAATTGGGTGTCTTCCAGATAATTTTAAGAAAAAAAAACACTTTAAAAGATATGTATAGCATTGAATGAGATATTGCTTGTGTTATTCTTGGTGTGTGTATGTGTTGATTTATTATTGCATGTTCTATATTATGAATATATTGAATTTGTTAATATTTTCTTTAGAATGAGTGCTTAAAATATGTCCTTTTTTACTTATATTTCTTATTGTATTCGTTTCCATATTATTTGCGTATTTGAATAACTAACATAAAAAGCGCACATTAACGTTTGCAATGACTTTCATTGGTTTCGTATTTTCAAAAGACCTTATTTTACATGCAGAATATTAAATTTAATGTGTTTATTCTCTCTAAATAAAATGTGTATTATGATTATTTTATATATTTGTCATATTAAGTTGGTTTTAATTTCCTTTGACGTCTCCTATTTTCTTGTTTGATATTTTTACTGCACAATTTCCATTATAATAAGTGTAAGGTTGGCTACTGAAATGATTTGTGAATTTTGACTATGCAATATTCTGGTTTCTATTTCACCTTTTGTTTAATGGATAATTCTAATATTATTATCTGATTTTTGGAATTAAGAAAGAAACCACCATATACATGTATTTTGGGCGAGGGTGGGGCAATCTTCGATCTCTTTGAATCCTCCGAATTATTATCCTGTTAATTATTTCATATTCTGATATGGTCCATTCTTTGGTTGACTCATTACCTTTTATGAGGTTAAGGGGCGTTACTTGTGAATGAATTGGATAAAAACCGACATGATGGCCGTTGTCATTTACTAATTATAATATGTTTTGTTTTAACTCTAACGTTTTCTCAGGAGAAGGAATCATATAGTTAATTCATTTATTAATTGATGTTTTATTTTAATGTATGTTGTATTTTACATGTTGTTTGTCATCTACTGGCGTAATATAATATTCTATATTCTATATTGGTACTAGGTACCTCAGTTCAGTAAAGTATTCATTCATTTATCCTTGATGATACGGAATTCTTTGTTTAATTTCCAAGTTTTGACCAAGTTTTGGGATTGTTTCTGTGTGATTTACAAACATAATCTTATACATTTATTTTCAAGATGAAATGATACATTGCATAGGTATGCAAATACAGATACATTGATCAAAAACGCTTAATTAACGCAGCATGTGTTATATTATAATCTAAAATTTGTATGCGCAAGCAATAAAATTTTAATGACATACACAAAATGTAACTAAGTTGGCAAACTAATCAGACATTGCCCATCAATCACTTGTCTCTGAAGGATACGAACCTTAAAATAAGTGACTTTACTTCCTTTCCTCTTCAGCGATAGACATTTCTCGTATTATTATGTATTAAAATCACTTTATTAATGATATTGATACACACTGCATTTAAGTAGAACATGTGGTTAAACTGAGCCACAGGTGATAAAAGTATCCCAACAAAAGCATTTGGTATGTTTCAACTTGGCAGTCGTTGTCTATCAACATTTCCAATAAAAAATGTATTAATCTGTCAATACATTTTTTTTTATTAGTAATTTAGTTATTATTATGTCATTTTGCACACCATATCGTTGAGCTCGCCTCTGTATAAAAAAGAGATTATAATTGTGCTCAACGAATTGATTAAAAAGTAAAAGTTCATTGTTAATAAATTTACTATTTTTAATGTCTACTTACAAGCTATTTGAATAAGTCAAATAAATTATGATTAACTTGAAATATAAAGAATTAACTAATTTCTATTAAGACTAAAAAAACATTTTTGAAATTGGATCAATTACACTTGATAAAAGATTCTCAGTTTACAGTTTAGTTTATAGCTTTACTGCAGACTTAAAAACTCATAAATAGCACATTTTACCCGACACTTACAATATTTTGGCAAGAATTTGGTCGATTGCTATCAAATTTGAAGTAGACATATGGTCGTTATTAAATTTTTGAAATTAAACAGTCATTAAAATTAAAGCAAAAACATGAAGGTGCTTCGGAAATATGACATCAACTTGTTAGAAATAGCTAATAAATCGATACATGCTTTTTTCAAAATCAGATTCAGATTTGATAGCTTTTATATGTTGAATCCATGTATGGGATCGTGAGTTCAAATGTTCAGTAATAGTTAGTGTTCAATAAGTAAAATTTTAACAATTAAGAAACCAAAAGGGAACGACCGTGTGTACTCTAGCACTCACATTTTTTTTATTTGATCTTCTCTAAACTTGCAAAACAGTAGTAAGATAATCATAATATCTTGGGCATTTGGCCAAATCGGATTATACATGTCGGAGTTATGACCATTAAAACATTTGATAATGCAATATTTCACCTTGTGTGCACTCAAACATTCGCATCTTCATTTTATATAACCACAATATCTTTGACATACTCTTGAACTGGCCAAATTGGATTATTAATGGCAGAGTTATGGCCCTTGAAACATTAAAATTTGCACTATATGACATTGTGTGCCGTCTAGACCCCTCATTTCCCATTTGATCGTCATCTTACTAATACAGTAGTTATATAACCGTAATATCGCGGACAAGTTCTTTAACTGGCTAAATCGAACTACGTGAAGCTTATACTGTAACGTTTTATATTTTTAAAATATAGGTCATTTCGGCTGAGCGACAACATTTTGATATAAAGAATAATTTATGTAAATTTGTATAAAAACTATTTCGTCGTATTAGTACGTGTATGAAAAGTAGTTTAAATCACTTAAGCGATGTTTGGGGCGAGTGTTATATATATACCTTATTCCATTATGAATAAAAGTCAGTGTTTTTATTACACTTTCGTTATGTGCATTGAATTGTGCCTTGTATCATATAGTTTATATCATTTTTATGCATAAATAACTGAGGGGCCTCCGCGATAGAGCACCCTAGGGATCCGTCTCAAGATCTCTTACCTCTCACAGTTAAAGTAGTCAGCTCGAGTTCCGCTCTGAGGTCTTTCTCAATCAGTAAAACTGGATATGTCAAACATATAACCTAAAACATATTGAAAATGGTGTCAAGCCCCATTCGAACAAAATAGACCGTTTCTTTCTTCATGTTCAAAAGAATACTGCAATGAAGTCGGATATTTTTTTGTGCAAGCTACACCAAAGCAATTCAATTTTCGCTACCGTATCGGTATTATTTGTTATTATTGCCCCTTCATCGGAAGGAAAGTTTATGATCTTGTGTCAGTGATGCAATCATAAATAAATCGTGTTACTGTGATTTGCATTTCTGTAAATCAAAATGATTTTACAGAGAGTATAACGAAGGACTTGAGTAATCCGATACAGATTTCAATGCAGCAGCAACATTAAAACGTGTGTTGTGAAATGAGCAGCACTCTCTCAAACATTTCCGCCGTCTTATCAAAGATTAAAGATTAATAGGCAACTGAGAAGTTCTGGTTTTACGCTCAGCATACCTGGCTAATTTTGATTGGATGTCAGAATAATATGGGTGTGGTTGATGTCGTGTCTGCATTTTTATAAATATCTGACAAAAGAATATCCATTGATTGCAGGTATGCATTTGTTTATATATTATTTATTAATCAAAATGACATGTTAGATGTATAACATCAGCAAAAGTGTTAATAAATGTTAAAAATATCCAGCTTAATCAGGTTAATCAGTCACTTTTTTATCAAAATTGCAATTACTTCAACGCAAATATGAAGAAACGTACATGACATTATTGAACAAAACAACAAATAAAAAATAAAATGATTATGACATATATCAACCAATGCAATGATTTTTTTTTTTTTAAATTTGCCTTGTTTTAAGCTCGCTTTCTATAATCGTTGCGTTGGTTCGAGCGCCGCTCGCTCCAAAAACTTTATGTGGGAAAGTTTCCAATCACTTGCAGATGGACGGTGGTTCAACTCAGTCTGATTCAGTCTGAGGTATTCCTCCACCAGTAAAACTAGATATGCCATATATAACTGGAATGGGTTGTAAATAGGGTTAAACCTCATTAAAAAAAATCGTGTAATACAAACAAATCGAAATCGCATTGTAAAATAGGGATTGGAGTATATTGATTATCTAATCAAAATATAAAACATTAGAAGAGTAAAAAAAATATTGAAATGTGAATTTAGCTGCTTGAATTATGTTATTAAATCTCTCCAGTGCTTGTCTATTGGATATCGAACAGGATAAACTTAATGCAGTTTTGATGAAAGACAAACACCATGCCACAGTCGGTTACGATATATCATCTGTAAATGTAATGGCTGATCAAATTGTAATTGGTCAATAGTTTAAACAAACAAGTTTGTTGTACGGGGGTGTTTAATATGTAAAATGGTGCTACACATTTCTAAATGAAAGAAAACTTTATTCAGTCAGCAAACAAAGTTGTCTATAGCAAACAGTTTTTTTTTGTTTAGTAAATGTCTGTTTTACGCATAAAAAAGTCCTCATAATTTTGACTTGTCATCAATACATATAATTTAAATACTTAATAAATTGACTGTGTAAATGTTTTAAATTCATATCAAATATCAAATCTTATCAATAACTGAACGTCGCTCTTTATAGACATCGTCGCTTAATAAATGTAATACGCTTCATGCGTATAATATTTTCAAACGATAACGGTGAATAGATCTTTGTTGTTGTTTTTAAACATGTTATGAATTGTATTGCGATCTATTTATACAAGGGTTCATTCTAATAAAAGGGACATTTTAAACATTTTCGATTGGTAATTTGATGTTACAAATGTCATTTTTCAGTCTTAAAATTATTGTATGCATTTCTATAGTCGTCATTAGTAGATTTAAATGGATTACCAGAAATAACATTGCTGGAGAATTTGTAAAGCGGGTTATTTTAATAATTGCTTTTCTTTATTTCATTATCAATTTTGTATTCTATTCAATACCGCATGAAATGCATAGCGCAATGTTCATTAACTGTCGCATGTCACTGTAAATCGTTTATGTACTAGAGTATGCGTGCGTAACATTGTTAAAAAGTAACAATACAAAACTTTATGTTTTAGCAACACACACGTCTAATATTCGAGTTAACGCTTAAATAATGTTAAATCCGCTGTTTTTCTCTTACTGTTCAAATACAATTTTGATCAGGATGATATACTTTGTTCAGTTTTGTTGTCGGTTTATCTATATACTATGTTCTTGTAAGTAAACTTTGAACAAATTACTTTGGTATACGCTTACGCACGTATGTATACTACAGCCATTTTATTCAGTATTATTATTTTCCCCACTGCCTTTAACAATGATAAACAGTATTACATACAAATTGATTCTAAATTTGTTTCATTTAAGGCGATTCTCCGCCAGTCGTTTTCGATATACAAATTTACAATTTTATATGCGTCATTTAAACACGAAAAACACGCGTATGTGTAAACCGATATAGATCATTTCGTTTCGTGAAGAAATGTAAATAGGTGAATAAATGAATAAACTCAATACATTAAATGTTCTAATATCAATAAATAACTATTTAGATGTTTATGTGATACTTATCTAAACACATATCCTGTTATGATATTAAAATAATGCTATTGACTCACTGACCGTGCATACATTTTTCTTTTCATTGCAACATATCTCTAAAATAATATACCAAACTAATGTCTCACTAAACAGTTACGCCTTTTTTTCCTCACGGTAACATGATTCTTACGCTTAAAAACAAGGTATAATTACCTATGTAATTTGGTTTTGAAATATTTCAAAAATGGTTCATAGTAGTTGTGATTTATTGCTGCATATGAGTAGAGCAAAGGTTGGCATAGCATATACTGCAAAAAGACATCACTGGTGTTTAAAAAGTGACTTTTATAGGATATCAACATATGCATGTATTTATGAGCATCTGAGATTTGAGGACTTCTTTTTTCAAAAAATCTCAGGGTGTCACTGCACTCTTTAAAAAACCAACGTGGTCAACCTACCAGTTATTGTGCCTTTTCATGTGGGTTTACATTTCTGCTATGGAAAAAAAACTTTAAACAAAATTCTATGAGGTATTCATTTTTTACCACAGAAATCTTAGACTTTATTTTATATAGAAAAAAGAACAAAATTCAACTTGTAGTGAGACCTTAAGAACAACACTCTGCATGCATTTTAAATACTGGGAAACTTAAACTATCGTGCTAAAACAACTTATTTGTTACAATGTCAATGTTCTGGATAAATATTGTATGTGTTTAGATTAAATGGATTAATAACGCCTTAGGGCTTAACTAAAACTAAGGTAAAAATATTTTTTTTATTTAAAACGAAAACTATATAAAATAGTGCAACTTTTAACAGAAAAACAGAAACATTATGCATTATCTATATACGGAACAGACAGGAAATGTTCCGCTACATGAGGTTAAGTAAAATGAAATTTAGTATAGAGTACGAGGCACTTAATAGAAAACACTGATTTGACCTGTTGTAACTAATACATATAAAACCATCCGCTAGTATTCTTGTTTCGTTATCCCTATCTCACATTTGTATTGTTAGTCTAAACATGTTTTATTTCATTATTTTACATGAAATCGGGCTGGGCCACAAGTTCTGCCAACAATAGATTCGACCCTTCCTCTACATATTACACAATTGTTTAGTTTATACTAATTTATTTTAGCTCCATTGCGATGAAAGCTCAGGGCTTATATGAAGCGCTGTCGTGTTCGCTTTCGCGGTAGAATCAGTACTGAATGTTGTTTTATAAGAGGCATCGGGTGGAGATGGGGATCAAACCCGTGACCTCTGGTGTGAGCGGCCAACACGCTCTATTCATTACACTACCGCCCCGCCTGTATTGTTATTGCAAGTGGACCCTCTTTTTAATTAAGTCGCATACAATTAGATATATGACGCATGTATAAACTCAGATAAACAGTAAGGTAAAATATGTGGTGTCCTGGAGACATCGAGTGTGATTTGTCTGAGTTGAAAGAACTTGTTTGACAATTGGGGTAAAATAAATAAGTTTACAAAGGTAAAATAACATTTACGTCACCAGAAAAGAACCATCTATTTAATACATTTGCGTGATCATGGCATTTGCCGAGTATTTGCAACCATATGTTTTCATACAGCATGTACGAAATATTTGATGGGGCGGTAGTCTAATGGATAGCGTGTTGGCTGCTCATGGGTTCGATCCCCAGCTCGACCCGATGTCCCTCATAAAACAACAATCAGTACTGGTTCCACCCAGGAAGAGGACTTGAGAGCGGTTCATATAAGCTCTGAGCTTTCATCGCAATCGAGCTAAAATAAATATAATAATATAAACTATATATTTCATGAAATGTCTAGCCCGAAAAAAACATACTTTTATGCAGCTACATGTTTGCTAACTTTTAATTACATAATAAATTATTGTTTACTTTATCTCTCTCAGATGAGTGTCTCTGTATCTGATTTCATATTTCCCTTATTGTGTTTAACTACTTGACAGGAAGTTTGTTTTCAATCATCGTGTTATATTACAGAACAGGGAACAGGGACTAATAACCCATTTAAGTGAGCGAAAGTAATAGATAAAAAATCAATAATATATGGTATTACTGTCATGAACATAATAAAAAGCGGCTACAACAACGGTTATTTCATTTATCATGCTGTTTTTAATTTGTACCGCTGCCAATGTTAAATTATTAAAAGTGCAAACTGGCTGAAAATGTCGGAGTGACATAGCAAATGCATTATATACAGCAATAAATATAAATCATTCCTAACTAATGTATGCAACTTAACTCGCAGCAGCATTGTTTGGTCACTTGCGCATTACTGACCCCGACCATCTGAATCAATTTAACTATAATATACTGCAACGCGTAGTTGCTAGATCTAAAATATGTTAACCGTATATTATTACAGTAGTGTTCGATAGTGTTAAGATACCCGTTGAGAAAGAAACCCACTTTTACAACGTTTAAACTAACGTTCAAGTTGTTTGCTTTTAACCTGTTGCAGCCATCAATTGTTGTATCAGACTTAATCAATTAGGAAAACTGAATGAAACTACACCTGCGCGTTTATACACGTTAATTACCCGGTCCGGAAATATAAAATTCAACAATGGAGCAAAAGTGTAATTAAATTCACATATTGAATGAGCTTTTAACGATTGATCCATTATAAACAGACACTAATGCCATTAGTATGGATCAAGCGGCCAATGACGGCGGTGCAAACATTTTATTCCGTATTATAGAGATAAATAGGTATAACAGAAACAGTATTGAATATTTAATCTAACAAAACGCTATATACTAGTCTTTAGATTGAATTATTCAGATGGGCAAATGGTTTTTAATAGATTAAATCTCTTTTGTCTTAAGTTAATCGAATATGATGTCTTATGTTAGGAGCTAGTTACGTCTTCATACTATTTAGGTGACTGTGTCCTCTGACTGCTGATTCTCTTATTTGATTATATTTATGTATCAAAGCGTAGGAAGAAAAGAAAATCAGACTAATTTTAATCCATAGTGAATATTTAAACTCTAATGTATCCATAATAAGAATTTGAATAATTAAAACACCGATATAAGAGGTATTCATTTTATTCTATTCGTACCAATGCCTGACAATAACTAGTACAGTATAACTTTGATGGCTCAACATAATACCATACATGTATAAACATCGAAAAAGGAATTCGGCTTGGACCAGATACATTGTTAAAGCTATAGGTGGTGTTCTAGCCATCCGTGTTCGAGCCAACGAAGTTTTACTATATACTTTATACTATAATGCCATTTTTAAGGAATGAATTTAATCACATGAAAGTTCATGAGTTATCAACTTGCATGTAGCACGTGCAAAGCAAGTGAATGTCGAGGGTTCACGTAAATGTTTTTATTACATATAAGTTCACATGTCATAAACTTTCAATAAATAAAGTTCATTCCCTTTTAAACATTTGGCAATAAGATGTTAGTTTGAAAAATCATTAATTGCTGAAGGAACTAACGTATCACCTGTTTTAGCAATTGTTGTTAATTAATAAATGTTAAATGGATAGTAATTCAATAAGAATCAATTTGAATTCATCTCACTTCTTAATGTGTGTTTTATTTTTCAATTATTGAGTTTAATTTAGTTTTGAAGGTTGCATTCTAATATTGTTTACCAATAAACATATGTTGATCTTTTTATTTCTGGTGCGTTCTTCATTAATTTAAAATACTTCTTAAAACTACGTATGACTGAAACAACGACAGTTATTTTCACTTTTTCATTATTTACGCAATCATTTGTTAACGCCATCGATTGCAATGCTCTCTTTGCTTTTTTCTCGTAAGCAATTGTAACCATGGAATATCCATATTTTTTCATCTCTTGTTTCGTATGATTTTCAGTTTACATAACTGTCATTGAGAAACCATTAGTTGGGTCCGTTAAATAGCAATGTTGGGAAAGCCGCATTTGAGCACGCTGATAGGTCATTTCCTTCAACTGAATGTTTGAATGACGTCACAGTATAGTAAGCGTTCAATTGCTATGAAATGTGGGACAGGCCTGGAATTACTCTGTTTTTTATTGGTGGTTAATGATCTCATTTGGGAGATATCAGAATCTTGGATAAATATTGTTTTACCCCATTTTATCAGCTCTATTTGTGTGTATCTTTTCAGAATCACGATGGATAACTCTACCGTTATTTCCAGTGACAACATTACATCCAACTCAACAAGTCAACTCATTGTACATACTCCTTATGAAATTATTGAAATCGTGGCACCGCAAATAATATTCATAGACAGAATCGCATCTCCGATATGGTATATATTGGGCCTTATAGGAAATCCTATATCGGCGATAATATGGCTATCGAGGTAAGTCAATACATAGTACAGACTTACAAAATTTGTTTTGATGTTAGGAATATTTAAGTTCCTTTTATACTTAGACAATTCAATAAGCATGCTTATATATCTTAATAGCTAACACACCAATGTGGGTTCATCAATGAAGCTTTACATATGTAAAACATATAATGTTTTGAAAATAGTGTTAAATGATCACATGAGAGTTGAGATGAATTTTGAATTATTTCCATTAAAAACTAGTATAAAACTACCAATATGAAAAAATACGTCGGCATATGTGAACATACTTAATTTCGTTCCAATTTTGACGAGGTGGATAACTCTTGTAAATATTTGACAGGGATCATAGTGAGAATGTCCGTGGTTACATATGATAAAACTTGTAGCAGGTATTTCAAATCCACCAGTCTAATTGGTATGGTAGATAAAGATTCCAAAACTTAATATCATTTTTAACAATTTGTACCCAAATTTTCAAACCTCTCACGACTTCACTAGTTTTAAAAAACTGTTGATAATTTCTAAACTATGGATCTCCAAAAGGTTATACTTGATGATTATTTTTGTCATATGGTTAACTGCCCATAGTTTATAATAGATTATTTTTGTCATATTGTTAACTGCCCATAGTTTATAATAGATTATTTTTGTCATATGGTTAACTGCCCATAGTTTATAATAGATTATTTTTGTCACATGGTTAACTGCCCATAGTTTATAATAGATTATTTTTGTCATATGGTTAACTGCCCATAGTTTATAATAGATTATTTTTGTCATATGGTTAACTGCCCATAGTTTATAATAGATTGTATCCATACATAACGGAATTTAAGGAAAAACTATTTCAACACATTGTAATGTGTCCCCTTAAACCCTTATAAAATGAAATATAATAGGATAACGTAATACAATCACAGCAGTATAAAAGAGTCCATACGTAATTTATACTTAAACTTCTTGTCAAAACATTTAATGTTACAAAAACCATTTACTATATAGGATGAATTAAAAATTCATGGATGGATGTCGAGGTTATAAAAAACAAATGAAAGTCTTTCGAATTATTGAATTTACGGTTTCGTCAAGACTTGTAGAGAGAACCTTTTCTTTCTAATTCCTAGTTTACTAATGTATTGACGGCACTGTTCCATATTCTTACATAAAACATTCAAATTATACTACTCCACAATCCAACATTGTATATACTGTATAACATTATTTATTTATTAAAGTGACAATCACAATACATTCCATTTTTAAAAAAGTTGGCAAAACACGTTCATAATGTTAAGAAATACTCAGCAAAATAAGACTTATCAGCCACTATGTTGTCAAAATTGCAATTGATTCAACGTATAATTAAAAACGGAGATCATGCTTGTGCTTTACTAAAAAGACAACAACAACAACAAAAGCAACGACATGAAATAGATATTAACATGTATCAATCAATTATTTGTATACATGTATATCATATGTACATAATTATGTGTATAATATAAATACTGACAGACAATGTAAACGCACCATGAAATGTGCCCATTATATTTTTTTACTGCCATACCTACCTCTGTCAAATAAATACGGAACACAAAATCTAATTCGCAGTACGAGACGCAGATGTCAAGCGGTAGTAATAGCGAAAGGTGGTCACTCATGGAACATGATTGTTATCCTTCAATATTTTAGACAAGGACATTCCACAAAAAGATTACATTTCATTGTTCGTTTTAATGTCAGTTGGTGAAAAAAAGGCTCTAAAACTTTGATTATATTAAATTTTGACAAATAGCATATTTAATATAAAATAAATATATTTTATGCTGCGTTTTCATTGACCGCCAACATTTGTATTACCTTATAATAATAAGAATATTATTATATAAAACAATTAAATGGTATAATACCACATTCTTACATGAAACATTTAGATGCATCGTGCAATAAATACTTAATAAGTAAAGTAAATCCGTTTCAAAAGTCTAGGCAGAATTGTTTCAAAGATGTCACGCATGTCACTTGACCAATTTCAAAACCAGGCAGAATTGTATAAATAGGTCTCCAAGATGTCACTCATGTCACTTGACCGATGTCTAAACTAGGCAGGATTGTAGAAATGTATGTATTAATATAATATAATATACAAACAATACATTCAAACGCCAACACTCTAACTTTTAAAGAAGAATTATTTATTTTGCATTCCCCTGCTGTTCCGTTTTGGTATTAAAATATAAGTTATAACCCATATTAGCTACCCTTTTAATTGTTTGATCAACACCCACTGTACATACAGATGTCATACAACTGTAGATGATTATAGGATTTTCATTAAGGGGTCATCTTCAAATAGATTTAACAATATAAACAGCTGTTCGTGTCTCTGTTGTAATGGCATATATTCGATAGTGTTGTGTTTTGGGCGCTTACGTATTGAGTCAAGTTGAATCATCTCGTCCGGTATTTGTGACAAATGTCGATAACTTGCTCGCGGTAGTTATTATATTAAACGATATGCAGACATTTATCCTCCGACTGGGTGGCTGTTCAAATACCATCAGGTCAAAAAGTAGAAATATACTACAAACCAAATATCTATAAATGCACTTTTATTATGAGGACAAGTTATATAATAATATCATTGAATGAATCATTAATCTAGAGTGTCTTAGTGTACTTTTTAATAGTTACTGATATTATGCAAATTATATTTCTTTGGATTTTTTCTTAACACACAAATGAAACAGCGGTTGCACGTTTTAATCATAAATGAAAACGTATATGTGAAGTATACTGAACGTACCAGCTTACCCGACCCCTGAAATTATATGTACCTGGCATTTCCTGTATTTTCTCAAAAAGTATCCAAGCAATTAACTTGAAATTTGGACTTTTTGGTTACTGTCTGCGAATGACATATGCAACCTTTAATATCACTACTCCATATTTGACGAAGAAATTAGAAGAACATAAGTGGCGGGATAGAAGGAGTAGCAAATAAGGCTCCGTGGAGGTGGGTCCGGTCGGTCCAGGCCTTGATCTATGTCAGTGTCAAGGACAGTCAGGGTCACTCACATTAACGCGCATGTCAGAATCGAGGTCAACCTACGTCATCGTTTCAAGGCCATAGGGTTGAAGTCATACTTACGATGTTGCTTCAAGGTCATAGTGTGGTCAGAGTCAAGGTCACTCAGATTCGCAAGGCCAGTTCTAACATAAAAAAGCATTGTATAACCGTTGACCCTAAAGCGTGTGCCGTTATTAATCTTGCTAGGTCAATAGACAAACTTCGGCTGAAGGTTAATACTGGTGTAAATATTATCATCATTGAAATGTTAACATTATGATTTGTGTTGAAACAGATTTACTTCATTCTCTGAAGGTTTTATCAAAGTCACCTCAACATTCGGGCGTTTCAATCGGTGACCGATCACATACCAGCTGACAAATCTAGTCAACAATTTAATCCTGGAGCAAACATTGCATAACCCAGCTGCTTTATACTGGTCATGATCCGTAGATTGTTGAACGGTACTAGAACATTGTACACTTTTTAATAGATTAGTACAGTGTTAAAACCTGTTTTCAAAACCGTCTGGTATAAGATCAGTTTTCATCAACACAGTGTGTATTTTTTATAACTGTTGTTTGAAATAGCGTCATGCAGTTACGTTACCAACCAATCTTTTAAAACAACACCTTGTTTGAGTTTTAACTTTGAGTAAAACGGCGAACAGTCATGTGAAATATAAACTGCGTTTGTAGTAAAGCTTTAATTGCTGCATGTTTGAGTTGTTCATGTAAAATCGAGTTTATTTACTGTATTATAACCTATTAATTTTCGAAGCAGTATAAGAGTTCACATTAAGATAATAGTCTTTCCCGCTCGAACCAAAACCACCGCTAACAGATACGGTCATTAGATTTTATTTACTTTGTCACAGTGACATATGAGACAGACACACATCTGTTTCCGCTCGCTCTAACACTGAGCATCAGTAGGTCAGTGACCTGTCAAAAGATTACCTTAAACAGATATCTTTATTTCAATGTATTGTACACAGTTATATGCGCGCAATTTGTCACATCGTAGATAAGAAAAAAAATGCCTCGGATTAAATACTTATTGGTATGTACTTTTATATACTTTGGAGGGAAATTTATTTAAAAGTTCTGGGTCAGTACTTTTGTCATTTCGGATGGAAACTGTGTTCTAAGTTCAAGCATGAAAATGTGTTCAAGGTTTATGAGAGCAACACTGTGTATATAGATTGATTTTTATTGATAACGTAATGACATATAAAACAAGTCAATGTTTATTTTTATGAATTTAATTAAACTATAACAAACTAGAAATCACAATATATACATGATTGAGATTTAAGTAGCAAACAGCAACAGCAAAATATAAATCTGATTCAAACTACAAATCACAGTCAATAATTTAAAATATACATATGATCTGAAATTGGTTGAGCTCTAAGTAACAATAAGAAAATAGAACACAATAACAGCATCAAAATAGCATTGTGTTATCGTTTACGTATGTGTATGTGTAAGCAGCTAAAGCCAATCTAACGACTTGCCGCGACCGTATATTATAACCTTTTATGTTTCAGTATAGTAGTATTTTGTCCAAAACAGTAACTACTCTAACATAACTCTGAAAAATGAGTAAGCGCTCTTTTGTTACTCTGTTTAAAGAGTAGGTACGCTTTTGTTACTCTGCGAAAAGAGTAAGTGCTCTTTTGTTACACTGCGAAAAGAGTAAATAGTTTTGCCCTAATTATTAAATGTCAAAGTAAGAGAAGTTACGGTAGAATGATAAATAAAGCACAAACATCTGTGTTTCCTTGGTTTATAATGAAAACTAAATCATCTTCACATCAAAAATGCACATATTATAGCGTGCAAAAATTAGTTTGTACAATTCGAATGGTGTCATCCATTTGTTAACTGAGGCATATTGTCATCAAAATATACTGTTAATGCGTTATTAATATTGTCACAATGTTTCACTCATTTGTAAGCTCTGGTGGGTTGTAATCATCAGGAACTGCTTCAAACAGAAATTTTCTTTTATTGACGGCATATTTCCAAGCCTTTTCTGTGTCAAAGTCTTTAGTTTTCATGACGCGATCTACTGTTTTCTTGATCGACTGGAAAAGCGGATTGTCCTTGAGCGAGTTGATCCATAAAACATAGTCTGTGAGTACCTCAGTGAGAGCTTTGAGAAAAGCGTTTTTCATTGTTTTGTACGTTCGGTCTCGTGCTTCTTCTTCTGATATGTTTTCTCGATTCATTAAAGCTAAAACTTCTTCGTATCTCGGCTGGTACTGCTTTAATACTTCATCCACAAGGCGATTAATTGGATCGTCGATTTTTTCCATATCTGAAATATTGCTATTTTCTTCAGTCATTTCAGAATCAAAATTTTCTTCCTGATGTTTAGCCTGTTTATGTCTCAACATATTGCATTTTCTATCGAATGGTTTACTGCAAAGATTACAAGAAACCATTTTGTCTGGAGTTTTTACAACTTTAAGACGATAAATTATCAAAATATGTCGTTAATTGCTGGTGGACCTCTTGGTTTTGGCGTCTTTTGCTTAACAGCTTTGTTTGAAACTGGTTTGTTTGCGACTTATTTGTTTTCTTTCTTTGCTAAAATACTCCCGGTTTTCTTCTTTCTGTAAGATTTTTTTCTTGTAGAGACGTTTTACTGTTACCTTTTCCTCTAGAGTGTTGGCTGCTGCTATGAAAGGTTTTGCTGTTTTCTGCATATTTATACGTTCTAACTCCGACTTTGCTCGTTGTACGACACTTTGAATTGTTGATGTTAATTTTATATTGGTGTGGTTTCTTACTGATGGAAACGTTGATGGTTTGGGTTGAAAGTTATCTACGCACTGTTTCGGATCTGGTACGTACAATTTGGAATTCATGATTCGCTTACTAACTGCAACGTACACAATACAGATTCTTGTAAGAATGAAGCATCACGATATTACAAATCCTTTATATAGATTTCGAATTCTAACAACTCTTTCTCTTTAAACGGAATATAAATGGGTGAATCGAAATGTACATCCCATCGATTATTTCTAGTTGACATAACACGTCGTAATACTGAGGTGTTCTCACAATTTACAATTCTTTCACCGCATACATTGGAGCATTTAAACAAACATTGGTTGGAACTATATAAAGTCTTGGTTTTAGAAGCTGATACTTGAAATTCTAACAATGACACCTGCCATGGATAACGGTGTTTAGATATATTTTGAAGTGCCATAGTTTATTTTCGGGAAAATAATCATCACTTTCATCACTACGTAGATACACAATCATGTTTCTTTAACTTCCTCACTAAAAATCCATGAATTAAATGATTTCGGGAAACCTTCCCACGACACTAAATACTCTGTTTTCCTTGTTTTTTCCTCTTTTTCAATATTTTATCGATAAACCATAACCTGTTTTCATCTTTTTCTACTTTTTGCAATTCTGAATTGTAAAATAATCCAGATATTTTCTCGCTGTTCATGTCCTTTATTGAATACATTTGGAGCCCACAAAAACATATGGATCTGTTTGTGAGTAATTAAATTGATTTAACGTTCAAGAATAAAATTGTTTTGCTTTAAGAGTTCGTCCAGCGAACAAATCTTACTGATCACTTATGATAATCATGAGAATCCGGCTTCAGTGAAGTCAGATCAGACAAGCTTTATTAAGATGTAAATGTAACGAACTAGGTAGAGGTCGGTAGGGCAATCAAGGACATTCAAGTATCCGCCAAACAGGCGGATGTCCTTTTTCAATAATACTTTAAACGTGTCATTTAGTTTAGATTACCTCATGTGTAGTAGGGATGTTACACGTACATATATAACTAATATATACATATCATTCTATTCCATCTCAGGGGCGTAGCTAGCGTTACGCACAAGTTACGCACGTGCGTAACATTGAAACAAATATTGAAAACTAAAATGATACCATAACCAATTAAAAAAAAAGTTTCGGTGGTAGAACCAAATATTGAAAACTAAAATGATACCATAACCAATAACAAAAGTTTCGGTTGTACGGGATTAACTCATATGGCCATCTGTCTCCATCCATAACGATAGTGCATTTTAACATGAACCACAACCTAGCTACGTTCCGCATGCAATACAAGAATATCCATATAAACAGAGATGATAAATACTGTATAACAAATCTTTATTGCAACCTGTTCTCGGCTGGGTTATGCAATGTTTGCTCCAGGATTAAATTGTTGACTAGATTTGTCTGCTGGTATGTGATCGGTCACCGATTGAAACGCGCGAATGTTGAGGTGACTTTGATATAACCTTTAGAGAATGAGGTAAATCTGTTTCAACACAAATCATAATGTTAACATTCCAAAGATGATATTATTTACACCAGTATTAACCTTCAGCCGAAGTTTGTCTATTGACCTAGAGAGGTTAATAATGGCACATGCTTCAGGGTCAACGGTTATGCAATGTTTGTTTATGTTAGAGCTGGCCTTGCGAATCGGAGTGACCTTGACTCTGACCACACTATGACCTTGAAGCAACATCGTAAGTATGACCTCAACCCTGACTATTCTATGGCTTTGAAACGATGACGTAGGTTGACTTCGATTCTGACATGCGCGCTATTGTAAGTGACAATGACTGTCCTTGACACTAACCCTGATCTAGGCCTGGATCCACCGGACCCACCTCCACGGAGCCTCATTTGCTATTACTGATAGCTGTAATGTTCAGTATATGAGATATTTCAACCATTTGCAAGAATTACGCACCTTTCCAAATAATTCACGTAGAAACGTAATTAGGAACCCACATGTATTAGATATTCTATGTTCATATTTGCATAATGCAGATGCATTTCAGAAAAAAGAGTTCAATTGAAACTTTTTCGAAATTGCCGTGTCCCCTTGAAGAATACGCCTATGTACAACGTGAATACGTGCATATTTGTAAGAACTGATATATGAAGGGTCATCGCTAATTATCTGTAATTTAATGAATTTCAGGAAAATACGTAAAACGAACTCGTCAGCTGTCTACTTCGGTTCACTAGCTATTGTTCAGACGGTGTACCTGTTAATTCATATAGTTGTGGAACTAGAGAACGCATGGGGCGTGAACACGTACCATCGCCCAGGCTTGTGTGAACTGTTTAACTTCATGTTCATTACGCCACAGTATCTGGTACGTGAATTTTTCAGTATCATTTAGATATTTTCCAAACCTGTTTTGTTTACAATTTTTAAATTTACTGTGATTTATATTACTCGCGAACATACAACTATTTCAAAATTGAAACCGTTCACCATATAGCCGAGTGGATATTTGACATGTTGGCTGAGAAACTTATATCTGCAATCCAGCCATCCAGCTAGCTAGCTGAACTAGTAGAACAACCGTATTTTAAGCGGAATGTAATGGATTCATGTTCCTGATTGGTTGCATAGGTTCTCGTCCTGTTTTATATCGATTAGGGCTTTGAAAGATGCTGTTTATGTGGTAGTCGTCTTTGGAATAATGACCATCTTCTTTATTGCCAAATTGTCATCTAAAAATGTCAACACCTTAAAGGAGCTAGTATCATTTTAGAGTTGATTTTTTTCTAGTTTTCTAGTTGTTATTTTTTTTTACCTTGAATAATTTTACATGTACACCGCTGGAAATAAATCAGAAAAATGTCGTGGTTTGGAAAGACGTCATGGGCTGCATCTTTTCAACATTTTTAAAATTGAAAAAAAAAATAACAGGAATATAAAATGCAGGTAAATTAACCGCTTGAATACTTTTGAATGTTTGAAGGATTGGTTTAATTTTCAGAATTCATAGAAGCTTCATCTTTTATAATGATTTGTTTTTTTTATATTTCGAATTCATTAACATTGTTATTCTCCACGTTAGTAATAATATGAATTGAATAAGATACTCCATAACCAAATTGTAACCAGTGATTACTGAACATGTGTCTCGACGTTATACGCGTGCCCGCTGCTATTAGAGTACTTTATGTGTGAATAAATATTGCTACAGTTGCTTCCCTTGTGTTTTTTAAATTGTGTCTAAACCACTTTTAACCAAACCTACGATATACCGATACACTTATATGCTAGAACAAAACAATTACAACAATTCACTGAAAATGCATGTAATTGCTGAGCATGATATCAGTTAAGAGTCTATTGTATATCATTATTGACTCGTATTTTATATTATATTACTTACATTGTCTTAACAGTGGTAGCATACACGATTATTTCGAATTGTATCAATGACAAATGATTTAATATCTTTCAATTTAATGTCGATAATTTTATTGCATGTTCAGGTCATATTAATGAATTCCATTTATCTTTTATCATAGGCGCCTATGCTTGTTCTCGGCTTCACCACAGAACGATATATAGCTGTATGTCATCCATTTGTGAAGGAAAAATACTGCACGGTCAAACGCGCGAAGATTGTCATATGTTGTATGGCGTCGGTGTCTCTTGCCATTGGACTTGTTCAAATGTATGTCTGGGTTTGGAGGGAAGAGATGGGTGGTTGCGTCTTCCGATCACAAAGCTTCTACATCGGCTGGACATGGTTCACTGAAATGGCCATATTTGGAACAATTCCGGTCGGATGTTTGATAATAAATGTGCTAGTCGTTGTTGAGATCAAACGGATTTCAATACAGAGTGCCGCCCATGGTCAGAATCAAAGTTCGTCAAACGCTGCCTCAACAACAACCCTATTAGCTGTGTCTTTTTATTTCATTTTTTCGTTACTGCCCGCTACTATAGTGTACGCCATGCAGGCATGGATAACACAAGGAGATCCAGCACTGGCACCATTAGAAGCATGGCGCTCTGACCATGTCTGGACTGGATATTTTAATTACCTGACAACGAGAAAAATTGTGGAGGAGCTGTGCTTGTCTAACTATGCCGTCTATTTCATCATATACTACACGACTGGTGTTTATTTCAGAAGAGAAGTGCGCACGTTGCTTGGTATACATAAACTAAGAAAGAGAAAGAGCGCAAAGTCTATGACGTCCGACTACAGTTTGGTTACGTCAAATGGTAAAACAATGACAGAGACTGTGTTAATGGACTCGCCGAGCGAATCATAATTAACCACATATAACCACACTAAGTAATAAACTTGATTAAAGTGTTTTGTAGCTATGTGCATGGTTTAATAAACGTATTACATATTCCCCGTCTCAGTGTTTATGTATGTAGAGCATGTGTGTAAAGCATGCATTGCTAATGTTCAAATGTTTGCCATTAGGCACAATACGTGTAGCGAATGACTGGACAGGTGTCGTGGTCCCAGTTCCAAACAAAGTTGTCAGCCATGCTCGTCCAACATTTAAAAGTGAAAACCCCAGTTTCCCATATACCAAACACTGCAGTAAACTGCGATGGTATATAAACACGTCTTTCTTCTCAAACCCGGTTTGACAACATAGTTCCATCGATAAAGAAAAATAGGCACATCTTTTTTGACATTTGCATAACGGAATCAAGTTTCCTGTCTGAAATATTGATGTATTCTGCAAGGAAAGGTTCTTGGCGAATGAGCTGTGTTGGATTTTCATTCTTAATTAACAATTTTGTGTATCAGCTGAAACGATGTAAACCATCTTATTCAGTCACTGCAAATAAAACAAACAATGAACACGATATACAGTAAAAATGAATAGTTTATTAAATAAAACCGTACTCAGGAAAAACGTTATATAAAACCTTACAATAACATACCAGTAACAAAACATATACATATTTCAGTTACATCCAATAAACAATCGGTATCCACGAGACATAACAACGATCATTTCAAGCACCGAATTTAAAAAAAGAATGTTATATTTTAATCATATAAACGCTCGAGTAAAACGTTCAACTACTATACAAAATGCAGTTAATGGACGACCTACACATAACGACACATAACCAAGCAGGCCAGACGTTAAATACAGCTTAGGCAGGCCAACTTTCTGTAAAACAAGTAAAATACGTTAATATCGTCTGATCAAAGAAAAGGATAGTGACACAGGTGCAATAAATATAATTATTTGTGTTATAAACCAATTATGTTCAATATCACATGACTTCATCTTAATTTGAGTGCATTTAAAATATTACATTGAAAATGTTTTACCTTCGCGAACGTTTATTCGTAATATATTTTACATGTATTTTTCTGTAAAATGTAGTCAAAGCATTCATTATACAAAATTTATAGTTAATAGCTGTGTCCAATCAAAAAAAGATTTAGCTAATTTCCAAACGGTTATACATTTATTTTGTATGCCGCACCAATACTTTCACTATTTTTCTTATTCTATAATCACCTTAAATGTGTAACATATTAAGCCGCACCAATATTAAATATGTGTTTACACCGCTGCTGTGTATTAAAAAACGAAATACATGTAGCAAATTGTAATCAATTGTCTTAGAAATAACTAGTATATACTAAAGGTTAAATAAATAGTTTTCTTGTTGCTATTTCTTAAAATATTTAACAACATTATCATTTATTATTTCACAATATTAAATGCAAAACAAAACACATTGTGTATTTGATATTAATGAAGTCAAAACTGTATACGAGTATGCATGTGTGTAAATAAGCCTCACGAATACTGACCATATTAAATAAATGTTGGATGACATATAGCGTGCAACATTAAATTCTGAAGACGATCATCTGGTACATACAAACAGGGAGACTGGCGGCATTCAATTAAATGTAATTAGTTTTTAACCTCTTTTGACAACCAATGGAATCGCTTAAATTTTCAAAATTGTGACGCTCTTATTTGTTAAAACAGCTTACAAAATAATTTAATTATTAAATTCGTTCTTAATTATTAAGAAATTCTTTATCACTGCGCACGCGTGAATGCACAGACTCCGCTCTTGATTAAATTCTTAACGAGTCATATACAAACTACAAAGCCGCGCGAGCTATGCTTAGAAACGACTTAAGCAAACATCAACTTTAAAACGTCAATCGTCTCAGCTTTCATAGTAGCTCCGCCCGGAGTCAGTCAAATGACATCAAGCTGTCAGTCAATGACGTTCAACACTAAACACCGGTCGCTCCTTGCGGTCGCTCCCTTTAGGTTTCTTATTTATTTTTTTTTTACTAAATGAACATTTACAATAACGTGTAGGAAATTAAATAGTTAAGCAGAATAAACCGTGGATCCAGGTTGGGTGTGTATTAATGCACCATATTGTCTGCCTCTCTCATCCCCTGAAATCAAAATGTTTAAAAAAAAATATCGTAAGCAGTGGTCGGAGAACAAATTGTGCCCGACTTTTAAACAATTTTCTTCAGTTGAAATAAAATAAAAACTTCCACCCATCCCCTATGCCAGCTCTGAATTAAAACAGTGAACCGGCGTCTGATTAATGAACACAGTCAGTTTTCAATAAAAAAAAACACTTTCCACGTAGTATGTGTAAGTTAATAGGTCATGGAACGTTCAAATACAGCTCTTTCGAAGTCCTACAATTCATATTACTAATGCAAAGCGTTTTTACCTACATGTACCATACATCAATAATATAACACTGTAATACCAGCAGATACAGTGTTGCAGGCATGTGTTCACGTCGGTGAACAAAATAACAAAATAGCTTTCATCTCAAAACATGCTCGATGTTGAAAATGACCGTTCACCGGTCAACATTCATAGACTTTGAAAAGCAAAGTTTATTTAGTACATGTATCATAATTATTTTGAATGCCATCATTCTTCCTGGATTATGGAATTGTATCAGATGTAAGCATAATGCTGTTTAATATTGATTCATTTATGTATTGTGGCTATGTCTGTTCCACCATAGTTGTACTATGTTTGTGTATTAAGTGTAAATCTGTTTCGTGAATAACAAGTGAACATACCTTGCAATGTATTATTTTAGATATTAAATATGATAGTTTATAAGAAAATAGCATTTTCTTAGATTTCATATTAGCTTCAAGCTCTTGTAAGTATCAACACTGGAGAAATGTGTATTTTCATGGCACTTTTTTTCCCATGATGGACAATTGTTGCCATTGAAATAATTCTGTAACTTACTAGTCACGTCGGTCAATTTTCTTATAATATTACGATTATCTTTTGACATACATTTTGCGCAATTCAATTAACGTCAAACTGAACAAACAATAATTTTAAACCAGGAAAAAGGTCATATAATAAAATTAATGTATTCTCTTATCAACATATCTTCGTCTGACCTCGGGTACCTAGTTTATAAAATAGTTAGATATATTTATCCTATATAATATTTAAAAAAAAATACAGTCATTTTCAAAGTAGTAATTCAGACGTCTACCAACAACGTCAATGTTTGATACTTTAAACTAATTAACGTTTTTGATAAATGGTGTTTAAACATGTCTAGTGGATCTAATACGTATCCATCAATAATCTGTTATGTAAATAAATCACCAAATAATAAAACAGTACTTCAGAATAAACGTTAAAAGCATACAGATCTACTTGGTCAAAAACAGAATAAGTAAATATCTTTTGTACCTAGACGAAACGTTATTAACTCCATGTTTTTTTATTTTGCCCAACTACTTGATATATGAGTAGCGTGTACTGCCATATAGAATACCACTGCTTATTACTATTTAACATGCATACAACGAGTGTTCAATATCGTGCAAATGTCTACTGAAGTGGTGCAAGATTTATGTTTTTACAGTAAGATACTGGTATTGTATTCTTATATCTAGAGGAGACAGATTTCTAGAGCTAACATGTTGTTAAACTAGAAGTTATTTGCTTTGTTTAAACTGCCTATGTTTGTTCCATTTAATTTATTTATTTATGAATACACTAACATACATGTACTATGTTATAAAATAAAATAAATAACTTAAACTATAAACGTGTTTTCGTCTATTTAGAAACCAAACATTTACTCCATACTTACCAAAGAAGAAAACATCCATATAACATCAGGTGATGAAAATTATTCGGCTATTCACCCAATGAAAACTCGAAATTGTGCTTTTGATATTGTTATTTACACCATATTTCGAATTGTTATAGATTACTATTACGTTACTCTTTTATTTTTTTAATATAAGTATGTCAGATTATATGCATTAACTATTACGTTACCTTTCCGTTTTTTTTTATATAAGTATGTCAGATTATATACATTAACTATTACGTTACTCTTCCATTTTTTATTATAAGTATGTCAGATTATATGCATTAACTATTACGCTACTCTTCCCTTTTTTAATATAAGTATGTCAGATTATATGCATTAACTATTACGTTACTCTTCCATTTTTTATATCAGTATGTCAGATTATATGCATTGGCGTGCAAAACCAATGCCTTTATTGTAACATTGACGTTCAGAAATGAATTGCGGCTGATCTATATAATTTAAACCGATTGCAATAGAGCTGTAAAGTGGCCTCCGTGGTCAAGTGGTTTAAAGCGCTGTCTCGCGATCACTTACCTCTCATCGCGAAGGTGTTAGGTACGAAGTCAAGGTACACATCATATTTCTAATGTGGTTTAAAACCACATTTACAACATTACCATATAATGTTAACACATTTAAAGTGTCCTCCGTTGCCGAGTGGTCTAAGACGCCGTTTTAAAAGCACTTACCTCTCACCGCTAAGGTCGTAGGTTCGAGTCCCGCACGCTCCAAAAACTTAAAGTGAGAAAGTTTGCCAGTTACTTGCAGAAGGATGGTTGTTCTACTCAGTCTAACTCAGTCCGAGGTATTGCTCCACAAGTAAAACTGGATATGCCATATGTAACCTGAAATGTTTTGAAAATGGCGTTAAACCCCGTTCAAAAAAATGTAAATATTTATTGATGAATATACATGTAAATTCAGCTTTCAAAGGACACAGCCACAAACACAGCGCAAACGTAAGTAAGTACAATACAAAGCCACAAAAGTAGTAACAACAGTAGTCATTTACTTGTGATGACATTTAGCAAAATCGTTATTTGTTAACTTGAGCCTGGTTCAAGAATATCTCTAACCTCGCTCTTGATATGAAATATACGTTCAGCGATTCATAAATGTTATTTAACAATAGTTCTTATTAAAAAATATGAACGTGATTTTCTAAAATTTAATTGCGAAGCTTATAAATTTCATTTAAGTTTAAAAGGCATATCAAATTAACTAATTTCTCAAAATAGCAAATTAAGAAAATATTACATGACACTAATAGCGTCTGCATATTACATCAGAATATGTTTTTTATATTGATCGATGTGCAACGGAAGAGAACAAAGTATTTGTTAATCAAAACCTCAATTAAATTGTATTCTATCCATGTAATTAACATATTAGTTCTGATAAATGACATTTTGAGGAATGGCATATGCCATACTTTTAGCAATTTTAATAGATTTTAATCAGTGGTTGTCTGTTAGCCTCATTGATTCATTCATGTTATGCCAATAACGTAATAATGTGAATTTATCCACATCATTTATCCATATCAAAAATTCAAATTCTGTTTTCAAAGTTCGATTTAAATAATATACTTGTATATAACTGTTAGTGGTAAGATGTTTTGTGAATTTCGCTTTCATCTGAGATTCTGTCTAAAGATGGTATTGTTTAAATATCGCTGGAATATATGGTACATCATCCGTATTTTAAAATACACATACAATACCAACTTGCATTATTGAGTATAATTTTCCAAAATAATCTTTTGTTCTTAGTAAAATTTGGTTGGTTTTATGATCTACGTGTATTGAATATAATAAGATTGATGACAAGTTAAATAAATCAATTTATCTCGGCGTCTTATTACTTATGCACAATTAAATACCCCTAGTCGCACCTCAGTCAGTAGAACAATATAGAGTATTGTCGCTTGTGCATTATACATATATAGCTTTGTTTATCATGTATAGAAAGAAGTGCACACGAACAATTAAATTGTGCGTTTGAAAGGCTCGTATCGTTTAGCTGAGTAATGGCCTGCAAACTACAGGGTGGGGTGATTATATGTAATTATTAAGTGTCCCCTTGATAATTTATCATAGAACATCTGTTCATGTACATGTAGTAAGAACCAATTCACTCCTTTAAATATTAAAAAATGTGACCTTTTGTGTTTAAGGAATAGATCTACCATGCTTAGCGTATATAGAGCAAATACTGTTAGGTAGCCAAGTTCCATACTAGATATATCGCGTAAAATATCGGATATTGTATCCAGAGAAAACACAATAACTTAACATGCAATTAAAGCAAGAGTTCTATGACTCCACGTGGTACCATTATCGGATCAAGCTTTAATAGTTTTGGACATTACTTCCTAAAATGTTGTATAATTGTGTATTTCTGTGTTATTTCAGGCAGCAATTAAATGATATTAAAATCATATCAAATACCGTTCTACTTTGATATAACATTGTGATCAATTCTAGTTTAAGTTCATTGATTTTATTTGACTCATAAACTGTAATTCTTTCTTTAAAAATGTATCGTCTGATAGAAAGGAATTGCAGCGTACACGTGTTAATCATTCACAAAACCCAGTAAATGCACAGCATAAACTACGAGTTTGGCTGATATGTTTCATGCGGACACACTCGGAAACTGCCTTTCATGTTTACTTTTATATGACATTTGAGCAAAATTTAATGTGATTATACAGCTATAACATTGAAACCAAAGATGACGCAATGAGGACAAAGCGTTGTTTTGCAGCTGAATTGCAAAATTAGTTTTATCATTTATTTCAAAAACAAATGATAGTTTATTCTCAGCAAGTACACCAAAATATCTAATGAACGGCTGCATTATCACACGGAGTCTATCAAAACGATTTATGACACGCAATCATTATTTCTTGGTTCCGAACTCAGCCCGGCCACAGTCTCTGTGATGATTGATTTGTTGTTTGAAAGGTACCGATTCGAGCTGGATATCGAAGCTGAAACCTCTGGTATGAGCGGCCAACATTCCATCTACAACATTACGAAATTTGTTCAAACGTTTGTTCATATACAGGAGTATTTTGTATATATATATATATAAAGCACTGTATATACATAAAACACTGTAGCCATATCTATACATATCTATATGTGTTTTAATTATATTAGAATATTACATTCAAAGTACTACACAAAAATCAAATGATTAAGACCCGTTGGACCGCGTCCCAAATAACAATTACATTTTCTCAAAATAGTACTGCATGGTTGTGCTCTGTTTGTCATGGTAGCAAGGGTATTGCACTTAAAGAAAGTCCTGGTAATTTGGTTTGAAATATATCTAAAATGGTTCTTAGTGGCTGTGGTTTCTTGCTGCATATGAAACACCTGACATAGCGTATACTGCAATAAGACATCACTGGTGTCAAAAAGTGATTATTTAGGATTTTAACATACACATGTATTCAGGACTTCTTAATTGCAAGAAAAACCCTAAGAGTGTTTCTGCACTGTCTTTAAAAGAACAAGCTTTGGTCAACCTACCAGTTATTGTGCATTTTTATGTACAGATACATTCCTGCTATCATGGAAAATTATACTTGAAAGGTGATTCTATGATGAAATTGTTTTTTACCGTAGAAATCCTAGACCTTTTTTATACAGAACAGTAAATAAAATTCAACTGTGTGGTGAGACATTTCAATTCACTGCCATCTCGCTTTCAAACTCCTTTATTATCAAATAAAAACTGTGAGCTTTATTTTAAATTTACATCAGGCCAAATAAATGTATCAGCATTTTTAATGTTTCAAAACACAATCAAGCTATGACAACATAAATTCTACCAATGGCAAATATAGAAAAAGGTATCAACCGTCAACCATTTGTACAATGGTTCGGTTTTTATTATATAAATTAATTTTGAATGCAAAGTCATGTTTCGTTTCTTACAAAGTGACAAAAAAAGGAAATTTGGTTTGTGCCAGAAATGTAATGAGTTTTCAAAAGTCGATACAAAAGGGCCCATTTTATATTACTTACAGGACGATGTGTTAAAAAAGTTAACACTACTTCTATATCGATTATGAATAATTATCCTAGATCAGTTTCCATTTAAGTTTCAGTATGTATCCAAATATGTACATGTAATGGAAAATATCGATATTTCTGCTTTGATATCTTTAACTGAATTGTTTTAATTACCGATTTTTTTATTTCGAAAGCTTGTAATACTTGGTGATTGAGTTATTCAAATCTCTTGTCAAATGGACACTAACTATTTGTGAGGTCGAGACCAAATCGGTCTGAAACTGTATGTGGGACAGTTTTGTTTGTTGTTTACCGAGGTATGGTGTTTCTACTTAGAATCAGTCTGAGATCTCCTTGGACAAGTAAACATGAATAAGCTATATATAACCTTGTGTTGGAAATTACGTTGAGTTCAATGAAAAACATTGAACACTCGTGAGTTTCACATTTTGCCAACCTAATCTATTTACGACGATTAATTAGAATAGTAAAATAAAATACTAGTATAGGACTAAGGTCACAACACCGAGATCTTGTAGCCAGGTATATTTGGTGATGAAACCTATCACAAAGTTGTAATTGTGCTCTGATTTGTATTTAATTTGAGCCAATCAAGCTCCATGAAGTGTCAAACATGATTTATAGCCTGCATTGTTAGTTAAACTTATCGCTTATATTAGATAATATGCGGTGAAACATCGGAATATATGCACATCAAGTCGGCAAAATATTATATTAAAGGAAGTTACGAGAGTCTGAAACTCTGATTTCGTATAACATTCACTCAGTAGTCAACATGAAGTTGTAGAGCTTTCATAATATTAAATATAAATATCATATTAACTTATGCGTATATAATATTTAAATAAATAACTTAACAGCGGATGTAACCATTACGTAAAAGTAATGGGATCCCGGATCAATTGGTCGAATGTCAAGTAACTATGAATATATCGTGTAAATATATTGCGATTATAATTTAACGTTGAAAACATATGTCATGAATAATGTATAAGATGAATTCAAGTTATGTGTAAGTTATTCATATCAAGACTGCTATAGGTATAGATCGCTTCTCATAAAAGTAGACAACACTTCCTTATTGATGCAAAAAGAAAGCGGATAAATGCACTGAATGCATATATATAATTTGTTTTGAGATTTCTGTATGCTTGAACTTTCACACAGCTAGAGTATCTCTCTAAATAAACAAGGACACTTAAAAACCATTGAGGATGTAATGGAGTGTTTGTTTGTCTTATTCGATAACTGCGCAATTGATTTTTTTATAATGTTCTGTATAAACATCGACACTGGCTACATATTGGTGAAGTGATATGATATGAGTATAAAATATCAATATTGTTATCATGCAAACAGCACTCAGACTTTTTCTTATCATTAACAGTTTCCCGTAACATAGTAGTTAAGGCGTCCGTCTCCGAAGAGGGAGGTCGAAGGTGCGAATCCTGGTGGAAGCACTCGGATTTTTTTCTGAGGCCGGTTGCTCACACAGCGGTTGGATAGATTGAGGGGTACCAATGTCTGTAAGCATTGCGGTCATGGTTTCGATCCTCCGCCACGACTATGTGTGGTGTCCTTGAGCAAGACACCGTTCCGCATATGCTTAGTACAGGTTCCTACTAGGAGGACTTCGAGTGTGATTTGCCTAAGTTGTAAGAACTTGTTTCACAATCGAAGTAAAATAAATAAGCTTTAACATAAACATGTCTTTATTCATTATTAAACATTTGACGAAATTGACTGATTTAAGCGGGGTGGTGGTGTAGTGGATAGAATATTGATCGTTCACTCCAGTGGTTGCGGGTTCGATCCCAATTCGACCCGATACCTCTAAAAAGCCTCACACCTGGCGATGATGGCTTTCGGGAAGTAACTATGTACAACATAAAGGTATCTCATAAGTCCATTGTATTTGGCCCTTTCAACACTTTAATAAACAAACTTTAATAAGCAAACACTTTACTTTACTTATAGAACATATCAGACATTTTGTATTTTATAAATTATGTTCTTTAAACCGTAATTCTAAAATCAAGCTATAAAAGTACTAATAGTCGGGCTGTAAAAATATCCATATGCTTTCTAATTTGATTGATATTACTGTATCGTTTAGTAAATACTAATTTATTTTAGCCGTACTGCGATGAAAGCTCAAAGCTTATAGGAACCGCTCTCGAGTCCGCTTTCTGGGTGAAACCAGTACTGAGTGTTGTTTTATGAGAGGTATCGGGTCGAGCTGGGGATCGAACCCGCAACCTCTGGCGTGAGAGGCCAACACTAGACTACCGCCCCGAAATTGTAGTGTTTGGTTTATTTTGTGTAGCATTTATTTTTTGAGAAAAAAAAAACAACATTATACAATGTCTACAATACATATTGCAATCTTTAATTTTTTCTACTCGTTTATATAAAACACATGAACAAAAATGAAATTCTTGTAATAAAAAGTAATTCCTGTTACATATGATTTTGGCGGTGATCAGACAGACGATGAAGCCGTAAAAGTTGAGAAATATACAAAGAAAGTAAGTCTTAAAATAATGTGTAGAGATAACAATAATAGTATTCACGTAAAATACTGATATTAAAATGTTCAATATTTTACTTGAATAAATTCTGATTAAAACCAGAGAACAAAATAGCGATTCAAGATACAAGTAAAACCCCCATTTCGCCATAAGTGGGTCTCCACTAATGATTATAATCAAATCAGTATCACAATATAATAAAGCTTCCGAATACTTGATATGAGTTCGAAATTCTATAAAACTCATTACAGAGTTGCGCCCCTTTTTTGCCACGGTAACATGATTCTTTCACTAAAAAACGTCCTTTGTAGTTTGGTTTGAAATATTTTCAAAATGACTCTTATGGGCTATGATATCTTGTTGCAGATGAATAAAGCAAAAGCTGGTATAGCATATACCCTTATAGGATTTTAACAGATGCATGTATTCATGAGAATTTGAGGACTTCTTTTTTATAATAATCTTTGGTATCATTGCACTGTCTTTAAGAAAAAACTAGTAAACCTACAAGATATTGTACATATTTACATGCGGATACTTTCCTGCTATGAAATAGTTATTTATAATAAGATATATGTTCAATATATTTACGTGAAAAACCTAAACTTTATATCAAATATAACAAAGAACAAAATAAACTGTGAAGTGAGACTTGAATTACTTTGTGTTCCTTTATTAAGAAAATATCATGTTTAGTTGCAATTAAATCAAAGCATATTAGATATCACAACTCGATGACTGTAGCGTTACAAAATTGGAAACATTATTTTAGACGTTATCTCATTTATTTCGAAACTAAGCACAGTTTTTCTCTGTCATAGTTAATAGTTCATATTTCACATGTTTTATCAAAATAATAAATGACGCGTAATATTTTGTTATGTTGTGTTCCTGAATTATGCATATTTTTGTGTCAATACGTAAATTATTAATGCACACTCCGATGTGAGGTTAATAACCCATTACACGTTTCAACTACGATACGGTTATTGAGCCAGCTGAACGTACATTTTGCAAGGATAGTGTTCGGGCAGCTATCAAATTCTAAATGTGTTTCATTCCTTAAATAGATAATTTAACTGGTTTATAGATATACGATATCACTAATTCTTCAAAGGCCGCTATGAAGATTAATTTCACCTAAATCTGTAAAAAAAAAAAGAACAGTTTCGTATTATCATAAACAAAAGACCAAATAAGGCCTGAAGACGCTCTACTGACTTATAGTGGCCTCAGCACTTTATTAAATTTTCACAATATTATCCTTCTTACTGGAGAAATACCCCACCCAAAGAAAAATATTCAATTTATTTAACATCTAATTCTTTTTACTAAAAATAATTAAATATCCTATCAATGAAACCATGATGCGAACAAAACACGTATATGAGATTGGGAACTTCCTGTTTCCACAAATCACAATGGTTATTGAATATAAGCCAGATCGAGTTTGAAATGATGAAATATTAACGTTTTAAATCAAATTAACTAATTTCTCAAAACATCCAATTGTGAAATCATAAAATGACTCAAATAGCGATAAAATATCATATCAAAATGTGTTTTTTCATATTGATATTGGTGCAATGGGAGAGACTGCAGTATTTAATCAAAATCAAATAAACTTGCATTCCATCTGCGCTATAAAAACTATTAATTCAAATGAATGACAATTTTGAGGAATGGCATTTGCCACACATTTAACAACTTAAATAGATTTGAATCCATTGGTTGCTTTAGTCGTATTGATTCGTCTATATTTAGCAAATTAACGATAGAATAAGGTATCTTAAATATATTTACATCCAATTATTGTATCAAAAATTGAGGTAAATGATATATTGGATAATTAATATCAATAACCAAGTACATAGAATATATCATTTTATACCTCAGCAATTAATGATTTTCCAAAATTATATCGTTTTACTGTCTGCCATAACTGGTGAATCTCCTAGTTTACCTTTCATAAAACAAACATTTTTATATCATATAATTGCGTTTTAAAAGGCACTAATATTTTTAACTGACACATGAGCCCATACTTAATAGTAAGAAATTGTTAGAGAATAAACTGTGTATGAGCCCAGCTTCTGGTCATTCATTTGTTGTGAATAAAATAAAATATCAAAGAACACCCGTATATACAAAAGTACCAATGTTATTAGGTAGCCTACATCTACTATAAAATATACTGAATTCTGAATAAACATATCCGCGTGAGATATGACATATTTAACAATATTTAAAAGGTAATATTGCAACAGGAGGCCAATTACTTAATATATGAGGCTCCGATTAACACAATATTTTTCAGATCAACAGATTTGACAAATTGCCTCCGAACACCTTTTTATTATTGGTAACAAATATGTATTTCTGGATGAACGTAAAGTGTAATGTTATATTTAGTTGTAATTCGATCATATCTAAAGCATGTTATATACCATGTCATTTGATCGTTGTGTTCATTTTTTTAAGTTCACAGATTCAATTTCAGACACACGTTAAAATTGTTCTATTTTTATAAAATGCACTATTCGATATAAAAATTGAAATTGCGGCGTAAGTTTGCTATTTTTATGAATGATTTGTTATTTTTGCAAATGCATTTCATTTATTGATGCCATACTTTAAAAACTCAACATTTCTGAATGTTTTATTCTATTTTCCATTAGAAGAGATACAGGAGCGATCCATGTGAGATTTTAAGCAAGTTTAATCCATAGACTATTGCAATTATTATAAAAACGTCATTCTTCTATATAAAAAAAATTGCAAAAAAAATGTCATATGGGCTAAAAAAAAATTGTTTTCAAAATTCCAAACAATTTAGTGCAAGCTTAACACTGCATATTCCAAGACATGTATTGTCATCTGCAAGCATCTCTGATTTAGTTTTGATTAATTATTATAGCTAAAGATTTTTAAATATATTTTTCGCATTTCTTGTAAATCTGATAATTTTCGACAAAATTCAAAGACGGGTATGTTGTTGGTGGTGAGGTAGCAACAAAAATACTGGGGCAAGTTTCATTAAACTTAAAGTTTTCACTAAACCTCTCAAGCTGAGATTTGCCTCAACCGAAAAATCCTCAATTTCTCTAAACAATTCCTTTAACTCATTAAGCACTACATGACCACTTGAATTAAGAACACATTTTACGCATTAGCAAAGGATAACATGCATATTGACCAATGTATATGAAGTTATAACATCGCAAAAATCTGATATGAGAAAAATCTCAAGTTGAGATATTTTGTGAAACTGGGACGTGTGCAGTAACTCATATTTTTATTACTGATGTTTCGTAAACATTAATCATGAATGCTGGGAAATTTCATAAAATTCTATTTAAATAAATATCTATTTATATAATTACAGAAACTATAAAAAACATGTTTAAAACATTAACTTGATATCTACTATTTCGCATTGAAACTATCAGAAAATGACACGTAATTACTATGATCAGTTACGAGGGTTGTAAAATGTTTATGCTGGGCAAATTTAACGACACTGAAATCTAAAAACTTGACATTTTGATAGTATAATCATTTATCATTAAAATGTGAAAAATTTAAATAATGCATTTTTTTGTTTCTAAACCGTGTATAAACCTTATTATTGTGTCAATACATTAACTTTGAATGCACACCGTTACAGGAAGGATATAAATCTTTATAAACGCCGTCTATGACAAGTTAATAGTTACTAAAGTTAATCAGTGAACCATTACCAGGATTATGACCGAGCATTCATCAAGGAGCAGTTAGAAATTCTAAACGTCTATTAATCGCTGAACGGACGTATTTAACCGATACAAAAATTGTTTTAGGTCATAGTGAAGCTTAATTATTTCTAGACCTATATAAAGAAGTGGTTTCTATAATTACAACATAACCATTTTGCATTTAATCCCAATTTTTAAAAATAACATGATTTATTTAGCTATGATGAATTTCCTAGCATAACATGCACTACAAAAAATGATACTTGAACCTGATTCGTTAGACCACTTCTCAAGTTGAAATTACATTTTCTAAAAATAGTTTCTGATCCAACTGATTGCTGCCGAGTGCAAACTAATATAAATATTTGATAGTGGCAACTTCCTGATTTAGAGCTGAAAATTATTAAGGTAATTTCAAGGACATTTCATTGCGGTAAAATCGTCAGTGAGTGCTGTGTATTGATTCAAAATCTCTAAGGATTCCTTGCACTAAACTCCATTAGCCTCTGACTCAGAGTTTATAAGATGCAAGATTCTTGTAATATTAACACTAGTTACACATCTTACAACAAAAATCTATGGAGAATGTAATTTATGTCATTAAAATGTACATTCCCTGCTTACTTATATAATTTATATATGTTTCCGAGTATATACATTGTAAATATGTCGCTATTTTGTCAAATGCACTGTTTATATTGCTTGAATTGCAAAACAGTTTAATAGAGGTGAAAATAGCTCAAAGCAAAGAAATATTGTTTATATTATATGTCAGCGATAATAAACAGTTTTAAACGATTAAACATACATGGTTTTCGAGATTGTCATTGAAACAGCCGTATACATATAAATACCGTCACAACACGTTAGAGAAACAGGGAATTCTATGCCTGTCCATAAAATTATCAACAGCACTTGAACGCTTACTAAACTGTGACGTCATTCAATATTTCAGTTGAAACAACTGTTAAATCAAAGTGTTCCAATGTGGCACTTCAAACATTGCTATTTAATCGGGAGAGCTGGGCCCGTACTGCAGGCTAACTCTTTGCCTGCAATATTGATAGTCTTTATGGATGCTTAAATATTTTTTTCAAAGTCTAGAAAATTAAAGTGAAAATCATCGACCGAACAAGAGATAAAGTAGTCATTCAGAGAAGTGACTTTATCGGCGTTTTGAATTGAGTACAAATGATTACTTCTCATCAAATATGGCATGCTGTCACATTTATTCGAGCTACGCTCCACAATAAATTTGATCATTTTCCAATATTATCGTGGGTTTGTTGAATTTAAATCATTTAGAAATAGCTCAATTTAATAAAAAAAAAGTTGTTTTGCTTTTTCACCGTTTCTTACTTTGTTTTTAAGATTTTTTAAAATAATTCCAAATCCGAACTTTAATTGTTGTGACAGCTAAGTATTTTTATCTTTTTTCGTTTCCTTGAAGCGATGCACATTCCTGAATATCGTTTGGATGGTGGTAACAAAGCAAGTCGGAATATATACGTTTATCGGATTGGTAAATAGCTTATAAAACTATTAAAGGCACTTAAACAATTTGCCCAACCAGTATTCTCACACGGCATCGATGGAATATTTCGATTCTCTATCCAGGGTAGTATGGAGTGCTGCGCTGATGTTATGATGTACCCAAGCAGTTGTTCGTTTCAGATTTTAAGATTAGATAGATATCAACATGTTTGTCAGTACTGACCTTGTGTTTATATGGAATACTTGAACAAACATATATTTGCAAATGTGCATACGCACCAAAATTATTTTTAATTGGGGTCAGTGTATCTAAAATATCACATCCCGGTTTCGCTAAACATATCAAGCGGAGGTTCCCTTCAGCTCAAATTTTCATCTATTTCTCTTAATGTGTATTTGAACTTATTATACATTAAATGACCGCTCATAATTGAAGTCGGTATCAACCTTTACTCAGTGGTAAAGGATAACATATAAATGTACTAATTAATGTAAATGAAAATACAATATTTAAATAAAATCTCTAGTTAAGATGTTTCTTGACACTGAGACCAGTTAATAAGACACACATATCATCAAAAATGGCTTTATGGTCTAAAAGACAATTATCTAATAGCAGCTCCTCAAGGTTTCCCCTTTATCCTATCAATCAAATCATCAATCGTACACTTAAAACATCCACCATCTTGTATGATTTCGGTTTTATACATCGCCTTTTTAAAATATGCAAGCTTATATTCAGTAAAGTCCAAAATCTACCGTATAGCGGTGGCCGATAAAGTGTTCTTATCAAAAAGAATTGGCTTCTATCCATAATGTTTCTGATTCAAATTAAAGCACGTTTTGTGTTTTAGTGGGATGATTTGTAGATAAACCCGAATGTGTGGTTTTATCTTTAAAAGTGCAGCTCTCTCGCCAAATTCCGTGTTTTGAATTATATTGTCCTACCTTTGTTTATATGGCGCTGAACTTTATCAAGAGTTCTCGACACAATGGGATGTCTAGTTTAGTTGTTTGTTTTTTGTTTGGGGTGAAAATAAGACATTTTTATATAATGTGCATTGTTAATTGTGATGTAACGTCATGATATGTGCTTAGTACAATTAATTATTGTACAGCTATCGAATAGGAAAGAAAATAGTTTGGTTTCAAGACTTCGTACATTATGTGTGTATTCATTTGAATAAAATACTAATGCTTAAAATATGTCTTCCAGGAAGTAAACTATATAACTATTAACTTTATTTGATCCTACGTTTGTGCCTGTGTGATATAAAAATTTTAAGAGAAACTGTTTCCAGTAAGTTGTGGTACGATCGAGACCCAAAACTAGAAAAAAGGTGCATAAGACTCAATCGATATGATTATATGTATCATATCACGCAAATAATGCATGGAAAAACAATTATTATTAATCGAAAGGATGCAATATGTATCATATTACACACAAAACAATAATCATTATTAATCCTCAATCATTTGATTGCGTTGTATAAGTGGTTAATTTCCCGTGTTAAATATGAATGCGAATTTCGCGAATCTTAATTATTCGCTAAAATAACAGCCTACGTCAATTACTTCTAAAATTACATTGAATCGTCGCTAAAAAACGCACTAATGTTTCTTTAGCTTCACGTGGACCGACATCTTAATTTAATTATGTCACTTTTGTGTTTCTTTTGTCACATTTTTTATATCGCAAAGGACTAATACAAATATACAAATAAAACATTCAGGTATAAACATAATTTTTAATTCAAAAGATATTTTCACGAACATATCGACATGCATAAGTAGGGTACTTGATTTCGCGAATATTTGTTTACGCTAATATAATCAAGTTATACAATATGTGATTCTTCTGTTTTTGTTATCAGTGTTCTTAACTCGTTCCAAACGAATACCGATTCTGAAAAGATAGCTAGACATTAATTGTATCTATAGACGATTTATCATTTAAGTAAAAAACGCGTAATGGTGCCGTAGAGAAATTTGCATTTGTACCATTCCAACGTTTTATAGAATATTAAACTGTTGTTTATCGTGACTCAAACTTCTATTGATTTTAAATATATTGCCCTGTAAAGCATTCAATTTCATTCAATTCAAACTTTAAATACTATATAGATGAATGAACGGTTAATGGCGTTCAATTATCCAGTTGCACAGATGTGCTCCACAAATGTTTTTAACAATTATCTCAATGTTTTCAACTTTTAAGTACAATTCTGTTTCTAACTATGGAAATGATTGTTTTAATTTATAATATATCTCAAGGCAATACAATACGATACAAAAAAGTCATGTATCTGTTATATTGATAGGTTGCTTGCACTTTTAAATTGTCAATATCTTTAATTATGTTATATCTGCATGAACACATGAATCTTTATTCGTAAATGTGTACAGTAAATCACACCACTACATAGCAATACATGACGTAAATCACACCACTACATAGCAATACATGACGTAAATCACACCACTACATAGCAATACATGACGTAAATCACACCACGACATAGCAATACATGACGTAATTTAAGTATCACACCAACATATTTTACAAAACATTTAATTCATGCTTTCATTTGTTTGCAACTGAGCAATCTTCATCAATTGTTGATGCTTACATTTGTTTGCAACTGAGCAATTTTCATCAATTGTTGATTCTTACATTTGTTTGCAACTATGCAATCTTCATCAATTGTTGATGCTTACATTTGTTTGTAACTGAACAATTTTCATCAATTGTTGATGCTTACATTTGTTTGCAACAGAGCAATTTTCATCAATTGTTATAGAAAGTGTTATCGTTTTCTATTTATTCATTTACTTTTAAACACTTAAAACATGATTTGTTATTGAAGTGACTCATTACGCAAAATATCATTTTTTAATTTTTATAATTACAGTACAGACCTATAACATTTTGTAGGTTTGAATCATGGTTTGATATGATTTTTTATGCATTTCTTGTGTTTGATTTGTCGTGAGGTTGGCTTATTGAAATGCTACGTTTCCTGTCAAACATATACTGAACGGAACAGCTAACCCGCCATTTTGTTGTTCCGATACCTTCGTCAAAATATCGAGTACCGTTTTGTCTACGGCATTAACAGATAATTATGAATTGATTTGTAATGACCAAAGTGCTCTTTCTTATTCAAGTCCAAATTTCAAGGAAGTTGCTTTGATATTTTTTTGAGAAAATATATAAAATGTCAGGTACATAAAATGTCAGGTGGCTGGTTAGCTGCACCGTTCAGTATGTATTATGTTATTTTTGTATCGTATTACAAATATAAGTTTTATTTGTTGATTATAAATGTATTGATTTTATTTAACGTATATCTCACACTTGTCTAATGATATGTGTGCAATTTTCCCAGTTAATTTCATATGGAATAAAAACAGCGCTATATGATTTTGTATTCTTGGTCGGTAGTGCAGTGAATAAAGTGCTGGCCACTCAACCAAGAGGACGTTGTTTCGAACCCAGGTTGGACCCGATGATTTCCAAACAGTTTACAAATCATAACTAGTTCTACCCATAAAACTAACTCGAGACCATTTATATAAGCTCTGAGTAAGATTGATTTGTATGTTTTAAGTAAAATTATATATTTAGTGTTCGATAAACCTTCGAATGCATTGAGTGTACATATAAAAAAAACTGAATTGAAAACTATCTGGATAAAACTTTCGGATGAACAATCAGTCGGCCATTGCACACTTGTATCTTCAATAAATGTTCAAATAATACTTACATTAAACTTTTACATGTTAATGAATTGGGGTCAACATTCGTTTCACTCGCCAGCACTTGTTCTGCTAAAAAATTAAAAAAGAAGGTCAATGACCTACACTGATTTTGTAAAGGGGACTAATTTTGTTAAGAAATGTTAAGATATTTAATTACTAGAACCGGTTATTTAAATATGTTTTGTTGAAAGACTCATTACATGATTGCGTTTTAATCGTTAACTTGATCATTTGAGAAATATATACATGTAATAGATACGCAACAACACTTTCTAACTACTCTATTACTGGAGTTAAGGGTTTTGTTGCAATGATTAGTTGAAAGAGGGGCATGCCATTACGTGATCAGTAGCGTACACTTTTCCTCAATTTCTTTATTTACCAACTTTATTTAGTTTTCATCAGTAAGATTTTAATTGTCTTGCAGTATGGCAATATAACGTGTTCATGACAAGGAATTAATACTTAAGGTATATACTGAAAGTGTTACGTAGGGATAAATACAATGTCAGCGGTTTGGTTAGCTCAGTCGGTAGATCAATCGCCCTGTACGCGAAAGGTGTGAGTCCCGGACTGGCTGCATATTTTTCTCGTTCTGATTCATTGGCGCCACCTGTGGGGCTGTGACTTATATATATTCCGAGAAACATTCACATGGTTTTCTGGTCAAGAAATATGACCTTACACGTACCATGTGTAAAATGATTGAACCCCTAACAACATCGTGTACACCTAGCTCGTTGCATGTAAGTTTATATCTCATGAATGTTCAATAATTGAGGTCAATTCTTTATACTTGTATTCCGTCTATACCACCATGACCACTTATCAATTATCCAGCATCATATATGGTTATATCCGTATGTTTAGCACGGTTAACGGAACAGCAAAGATCTTGACATGTCTACTCTCTTGCATGTACTAGTTTTTATAGATAGAATTTCTTCTTCGTGTTGATTGCATGTATATGTCTGTCACCATAAGCAATCGTAGTATCTCGGTGACATAATTTTATCGCAAAATATTTCCAAAGCTTGAACTGTAATTTTCCTTATTGTAATACTAGTATATGGCGATGCAAATATACTAAGCAAATATTGACGTCGTGAACACTCCGATAAAGTTGCAATTGGAGGACTCGCTTTCCGCATATATTGTGCAGTTTGGTTTTGTAATTAGAATAAGATAGAAGGTAAAATATACTTTCTTAATGTTATACTTTTGTCTCTGTTTCTATTCTATTTATTATTATTTTCTTATTTTTCTTTTCGTCGTCTCCTTTTTCGTCTTCCATTTTTGTTCTCCTTTTTTTTCGTCATCTCCAAGGTTGTTGTTTTTATATATTTGTTTTATACGTGATTGTGTCGTTTATTTATTTTCTCCTTCTTATGCTACAACTTCAGCATATTTCTCTAAAAATTACATACTGAAGTACCGTTGAAGATGTCGCGCTTTCCATATTTCCATTAGTAATTTGTGATATAAACATCCACTGTCACGATTGCTCGATAACCAATCACATGTTTCTCAATAAAAAGTGACATTGACCTAAGAAAAGTGATATTGTGCAATACATTTATGATTAAAATGAGAATATATTGTAAATATAAAGTCACACATCACTATAATTATAATTGTTCGTTATTTAATACTTGCAGATTTCCAAAATCATTATCAAAATGGAGAAGTCTACACTCGCGTTTATATGCATGTGTTTATGCTTCCAAATCCAGTGTATAAAATGTGATATTGTCCGGCAGTCTTCATCGTGCAATGGATTCGATCTCAGCGCTTTAATGGTATGTAAAATATGTTTATTAAGTCTTAAACTTATTTATTTTATAACAAGTTCTTACAATTTAGACAAACCACCCTCGAAATCGTCCAGGGTATATCAAGTACTAAGCACATGCAGATAAAATTTCTTGCTCAAGGACACTACACAGAGCCATGGCGGAGGATCAAATCCATATAACAATAAATCCACTGCAGTGCCTCTCTGCTGTATAATATGACGTGACATTTGAAGTATGCCCAGTGTTTGCTGCCCGCGAGATTGACTGTATACATTGAGAATTAAAAGAATCGTTATGTGTGCGAAAGGGGCTAAACATGAAATAAAAAAAATGTTTTAAACATCGTTATATAACCACGATTGTGAAACATGTTCTTTCAATTTAGACAAATCAGACTGGAATTTTTTCTTGGCAGAACCAGTACTAAGCATATGCGGACAATGTGTCTTGCTCAAAGACATCACACAAAGCCGTTGCGAAAGATCGAACTCAGGACAACACACTTCCCGATTAAGAGTCACAGAAATAACAATAAAATGTACTTATGCCATTTGATAAAAGTAGTATGCATTTTTAAGGTTAATGGCAGCTGAACTACTTTCCCCTCACCACATATAATGAAATGAAAAGCATAGTATACATATTTTCTTTAAATAACTAGTGAACTAATACTTAATGTCATATAGGTTTAGGAGAAACGTTTATACGACATGAATGCAGCGCCAGCAACACGTCAATAATACGTTGTTGTTAGGGATATTTTACGAAAGTATATACCAAACAAATAAAGTGTCCATGGCAAAATCATCTTAAACGTTATTTGTCAGATTAACTTTCGACTGACCAAGCTTCCTAGGCAGAACTAGTACTGAGTGTTGTTTTGGAGGATGGATCGAGCTGGAGATCGAACCTAATCCTCTAGCGTGTGCAGCCAACACTGTTTTCTCTAGACTTCCGCCCCGTTTTAATAGTTCATATTACTATTCTAGGCCAGGTTTGAACACTTCAAAGCGGAAAACAACGAACGACTGACCACCATGGAGAGCAAATTGGCTGTACAAAAATCAGAGATAGAAACTATTTTTGATAACAGTCCAAATCAACAAGATATGGAAGAAATAATGAGGAGTTTGTCAAATAAAACAGCGGATATGAACAAGCTCAAAGTTTCTGTGGAAACACATACGCAATATATCAAAGACAATAAAGGCAATTTAACAACACACACATTACAGGCACAAGACATATTTGAGATCAAATCTGATTTATCAACACTAACACAGAAAGTTGAGGACATCAATATAAAGTTGGAAGAACAGTCATCGGATTTGGTACGTCATCTTATAGAATTTGAAGATTTAAAACAAAAATTCGAAGAATTGACAGAACAAGTATTAAACAATACAGTGGCGCGTTCAAAGATTGAAGCCTTTCTGAGAAAACTCAACGTACAATAAAGTTTAGAGAGTGACACAGAAAAAACAGGTTTGTCGGCTAGTTGTCTATATAGTTAGCTTTTATTTTTAAGTTAAAAAGCGTTTTTTTTGTATTATGAATAACAAAAACACTTAATATCAATGCTATAAAAACAAAAAATATCAATTAATTATAAATCATAAACCTAACTTAGTAAAACGTGAAAGTTTTGTCTGCAAATGATGTTATTTTGGCCATGTTACGTAACAGTGAAAATAAAATCGAATATTTCATCGCGTTGAAATTCAGCCTGCCTGCAAATCTTTTTTAAAGATGAAAATAAAAGGTTTCAAAATTGTGGCCACTTATGTGTATTTATGTTGGTGTTATTGGTATAATATAATTCTATGTTTAGTCATATGTTTTTATTTTCATTTATGGTTTATTATTACCTCACATTTTAATTAGAGAGAAACTTGCAACACTAGTTCCAAAATGTTTCCCAGAAACAAATACTACAACTCTGGCCTGTACTATTTCGACCACACATTCTTTACAAATACTAAAACTGACAAATTTCATATATGGACTTATATGAACAATATTACAATAGTTACATGACTTCCAATCTTCTAAATATTCGCAGTTTCTATGAGGTTTAATATTATTATTTTGTTTAAAACTTCATGTATCCACAAATCAGTATCGAGCAATGGTAATGAAAAACCGTCAAACTATAATGTTTTATATTACAGATGAGGAGAGCGGTCTTAACGAGCTTAACGATGATTAGTAAGACGAATATGACCCGACTCTTTGAATAGTTACCGCTCCGAATTCTGGATAATACCTTTTTTCTGTGTATCTGTGCATTTTGAACAACATGTATTAACTTATGATATTAGATCCAACATTGTGGTGGGTCAGAATATACTGAAATAATTTTCGAAGACATTTGTTCTTCCGTCACCAGCATGGCTCTTTTGGCCAAAGTTTAATGTATTTGGGTAGAATAAATTGCGGGGTTCTTCTCGAATATCACCGATGAAGAATCTCAGATATGTTTACAGGAATGTTTAGTCATTAGACAGTTTGTTACAATGGCGGATCTAAACATTAAATGACCCGGCGTACGAACCCCGTATCTCCCATATTTTATTAACATTCATTATATTTCTATTTGAAAACATGTGCGCCCGTTCAGATTTTGTGCTGCGCGCCCCTAAAAATTCCCCATATAAACTGAAATCCTGCTAATTTAATATCTTGATTTGTTGCTGTTGAATTGTTATAGTTTTGTTGTTTTTTCCCATTAAAATGACAATTTAAACGTGAATAAAAGTTTCTATCTTACTTTTGTAACAACTGGAATTTTTTGCAGTACTCATTAAATCATACGAAAATAAATCATGCACAAAGCGGTATAGATCGACTATAGAGTGTTTGCATACACTTTGTTAATATATTTGTTATTATATATATATGTATTTGTATTGCGTATGCCATGTACGGCCAAGAAGAATTATGTTATAGCTTGCAGTACTTCTTTATAATTTTCCCTGTAAAATCCAAGTTCGCTTATGTGATACAAGTCACAGTTTAACTGCATCGTGAAACACTTAACCTTTAAATAACAGGAAGAAAATATTTTCCTGTTTATTTGTATAATTGTGTTTTTTTTATCTGAAGAGAGATCGTAGTTTCAGGCACTGTGTGTATTTGTTGATGATTTTATAGAATTTTCACTATTTCACTTATGTCTGTTATATTGAAACGAAAAATAAGTTCTTTTTGTCTTGGTACGGAATGCCTTAATTGAATTAAAAATGTATTTAAATGTCGTTTTAAACAATTCTATACACCATGTTCGTATTTAGAGTTCACTAAACTAGTTTCAAGATCAATAAATATGCCCAATACTTAACAAAAGACATACATGTACAGCCCACCAGGTCATAATACATAAAACATATATAAAGTCGAGAAACCAATGAGGTAACAGTCAAACACGGATGTAAAATATGAATAGTTGAGCATGTCCACATTTAAATTACGGATAAAACGTCAGGTCGGGGAATCAAGCAGGGCCCAAGAGTATACAATAGAACTGTGATACAAAGTATCACAGCGGGCCTAAAACCACTCTTTAAGAGATATAACGATTCGCACAGTTATTTACATAATTATCCTCAATTTTCACACACACACACACACACACACACACACACACACACACACACACACACACACCTTTTCATCCATACAGAAGTATACTACGAGGAAATATAGAACAAAGATGAAATGCTGATAAATTGTTGAAATAAAGTATTTACAACATGTAAAACTAATCTGGAAATAAATTATTAGGAAATACTGAAGAATCAAAGGTTTTAAAAATCGCCTAAGGGGTACGAACTGGTTAGTGTGCGAATAAAATAAATAGACTGCGTCTAAAATTTTACATACAAAAAGATACGAAACTACCTTCGTAATAAGTATTAAAGCAGTCTAGCAAAAAAATAGACTGTGTCTGATCTTATTTTATTTCAGTCTTCAATATCATGTACTTTCAGTATAAAATGTTAACCAATGTAAAGCAGTCTGCCAAATCCCCCAGAGGAACTTTTTTACCCCGTATTAAATAATGCGGCCCGCCTTTAGTTTATAAACAACTGAGTTAACATTGTAGGTGTCATCCCACCATTGATTTTTGTTCTTTATTCTATAGTAAATAATAAAAGTTTGAAGGCTTGTTATTCATAGAGAGACCCAAATGAAAGAAGTGAAACCTACATTTTACTGTTTGTCAACCTCTGCACTATCAAAATATGATGAGAAAAATAGGGGTCATGTGTCATATAAGAGATTTTTTTCTGCTCAGTGTGTACACTGGTGACAAAGTGAAAGTAGACTTCCGAAATCATGTATTCATACCCCAATTTCCAAGCATCAATTTTTTTTTAATTTTTCTAAATTCACAATTCAAACATGACAATGCTGTCAAAGTGTTCAAATACATCAATAATGCCATTCAAATAAAAAAATGAGCATTAAAATAAGGAAAATGCATTTTTAAAGAAGAATAAATGAGGATTATTTAAAACCGCCATTATGCGACTACCCCACGGAAGCACTTCCTTTTTGCAATGATGGTACTATGCCTGTAACAGTAAATCCTGACTTATTCAACATGTCTGCATTCAAATAGACGAAATAAAGGCGTGGTGCATTCGGATATTTCCGCGAAAACGAACATTTTGGAATGACCCCGGTTCGGCTAAATATCTTAAATTAGCGAGTGTTCATCAAACGCTAACTATATAAATGTCCAGTATATCACGAATGTCCTCTTCGAATCCACTAAATTGAATACAATCAATTTACATTAATTTCCAGATTGCTGGTTGATAGGCACTCTTCTGATCTGTTAGAACTTGTTATGACCCTTGCAATTGTTCCCAGAAAACTTTTCTCAACGACAGATCTCAGACATAACTATGAACTTAAGTAGCTCATCATTTTAGACGACTATCCCATAATATGTGCGTGCAGCAATTCTACTTATGTCTGTAAGAAATCTGAAATATTAACACGGGCCTGTGAAACAGATATCTACAATCATCATTACGTGATTTTGTATCTATGTATAAGCTCATGATTCGAGAATTTTGTCTAAAGGGCTTGACAAGATTGCCCTTTTTGCACTTTCAAGAAATGATTCTCGGTTCTAAAATACATTTCTACAGTCGGTTTTAATATATATTCTTTAAATTAATATATAATCGTCAGGTGACTCTTACAGAAACATTTTTCTTACGATTGAAATTAGTATTGCATCAGAAGCTGAACAACGAATGAAAGAAACTGTTTTGGCAGTAACCACATACGAAAAAAGAGGCCAATAAAATGGACGGCGAAACAAAAGATATCTAAGCATATGTCCCACATAAATGTAATTTTAGTCCTTCCAGTATTTCTTATTGTTTTCACATCCTTACTGTCACGGTTATATTTCGTTATGAATTTCTTCAAGTTCTTAAAAGACTGAATGATCTTTCTTTTTTTTTTTAAATATTTCAAAAATATCATTAATCATTAATTTATAATCTAATTTTTGTTTTCCATTTTACTGTTCACTTTCAAACTTCAAAGAAGTTCAATTGTCTGTAAATCAAAACGAATCGTATCTTTAACAGAGTTATATTATTAAAAAACAGCGTCCCACCGTCGCAGTTTTAGCGAGGTATTCAATTATCTCAATTGTATTACATACATCATAAATATAATTCACAGGTAATTCAATAACCCCTGCGAAATGCATGTTTTGATAGCATACAATTGATATCTGAGACAATGAACAGAGGCAGCAGAAATGCATCATATCAAAATAAAAGGGTTACATTGAAAAAGTTAAAAATATTATTATTAACATTCTCTTTTTCCTTTTTTGACACTTGAAAGATGTGTTAAGTTAAAAGGAATACTTAAAGTTTAGTATATTACCAAATTGTCATTAGTTATTACTTTATTTTTAATTTTCAAAACGATTAATTGAATTTTATACGGAATTTGAAACCCATTTTCTAATTAAGCCACCTTACAATTCCATTGTTGTTGGTTTTTTTGTTGTTCGGATTTGTATGTGTGTGTTTAATTTTCGCCCTGGCAGATTGTTCAGTGTACTATCAGCAAGTATTTTTAATTGTCACATAGCAATGAAATATGGGATTTACAATTTTGATGGTTTGGTGACAATTCTGCTCAATTGTTGCAGTTCATCATTACATATTTAAACTGTTATATCTCATCTTACATTTTGCAATGCCATCCAAACTTGGCATAACTCATGAAAATGTTCAAATAAACCTACTCAATAAAACTGATTTCTTGCTTTCTTTCTTGAGTTCGTTTTGTCCATCCATGGGATCCTCCTCTAAAAGATAATGGTTGGTTTAAACATATCCTGTTGTTTTTTAACAGATAACAACCAAATGAGTTGGACAACAAGTCTTAGCAAAATGAGTAACAGCCGTCACCTCCAGTATACAAATAATATAAAAAATCGTGTGTATCAGGGCTTGCCAAAACATCAACAAAAATATAACAAAAAAGAAGAAACAAGAGTATGTTGACTCCAATGAAAAACCTATAACTAACACAATGCAAAACAAATAGAACAAATCTTAATTGTGAAGTTACTGGATAAGATGTTATCAATGCGGAACATCATCTGTTGTTTTATTTTACTTTCCTTGTTTTTGTAGTGATTTGATACTTGTGCAAAGCGTTGAACGGTCGGTAATGGGAAAAGGTCAATAGGATGTCAGAAACAAGTACATGTATTATTAGCTGATATCTATGTTGATCATTATATTAATGACAAACATTTTTTTTTTAAATTAAAGGTATAATCACTTTTAGTATATACAATAAATTGTTTAAGTCATAAGCAGACGAGATATACAAAATCTTGCGATGTATATATTTAAATATTTTGAATTAAGGAAAGATAAAAATGCTTCAAAAGTCATTATTTGGTAAATCTGCTGTTTTGTTTTATTCAATTAAATCTATGATATTTAAAACAAATGTGTAAATATCTGCGTATTCGATAAATTACTTCTCTCACGTCCTTATTGGTAAATTTTTGTTATATAAATGTTTGTAAAAACATTTTGAAATTTTTGTTTGATAAGAAAATTTAGTCACATTGATTTTGATTTCCGCCATTAAACATATAAAATAGTGTTTGTTTCTTTTTGTTCATGAGTCATAATGACTTGTAAAATAATTCTTCTACTTTGTACGGTTTAGTTTGCATGGCCTCGACCCCACAAGCTCTACTTTGATCTTCTTCTTATTATTATTATTATTATATTATTATTATTATTATTATTATTATTATTATTATTATTATTATTATTATTATTATTATTATTATTATTGCGCAATAGTTTGGTGAGAAATGCGAATTCTGTCTATTGAATACCCCTTACTTTGATTATTCAGTGGTAGCATCCGCTGTTGTCTATATACTTGTAAGCTAACATGATATTTTATTTAATATCGTAATACCCAACAACTTAACGTTGGCAACTGAGTGAATGTTACACGAAATCAGGGTTTCTGACTCTCGTAACTTCCTTTATTATAATAAATTGTCGACTTGGTGTCCATATATGCAGATGTTTCACTGCATATTGCATCTTATATAAGCGATAAGTTTAACTAACAGTACAGGTTATAAATCATGTTTGACACTGCATGGAGCTAGGTTGGCTCCAGTAAAATACAATTAGAAGAATAAGGACAACTATCTGATAAGTTTCAGCATTTACATTATTCTTTCCTCGTCTTTTGATCAGTTAGTTCAAGTTTACTGTGTCGTAGTTGTGGCCTATTTTTTATTTTACAATTCTACACCAAGGATACATTTCATAAAATAACTAATACCACCATGAAATAAAGATCGCTGAAAGTCAATTTGACAATTTCTTCGTATTATCTTAAACTTTTAATCGACGTCTAAAATAATTGTATATTAAGAAATTGCATAAATGTCTGCATGAGTCGATTCTATTTTGGGTTCATTTGAGTGAATATTAAAAATATTATGAATAATTGTTGGTTATTAAACGTTTACGACGATTTTTGTTAAACGTTTCCTGAATCGTTATATATGTTTGTGTGTATTGTGCTTATGGCCATTATTCAGTTTATTGGTCATGTTTATGACATCTGTGGTGGCAATATCCTACGTCTCCAGTTAAACATATATTTTCTTAATTTTGAACTTCGTCTTTGGGAAATTCACAAACTACAAATAAGGTTAAGAGGACTCCTCTCTATCGCCGGTACATTAACGACCTGAGCAGTGAAACAGAAACATTTATATCAAACATCACATGATATGAATATTCTGCTCAATAACTTATACTATATTTTGTCTCTGTAGCGTACATTATTTCATTTTGTTGAACAAATACTTAATCGCGGTAAGATCACTCAGTGGTCAGTATCGGGTTATGCTAAAACGTTGACGAATAATACGAAAATGCCGACTTTTGTATTAACGATTTTTTCAAAACAAAGATAAACTACAAGAACGGAATCAACCATTATCTTCGAATGAGACCTTCATCTTTGTGATTCAATAAATTTTCATTCATTTACTGAACAAAAAGTTATAGGTGACGTATCTTTAATAATATCTACGTATAAATATAATTTTGCAAATTTCACTTTCTCAGCAACTTACTCATTCAACAGAGACATGGATAGTGTATATTTCATTTGACTATTACGGCATATATGGAGGATACATACACCGTCAAGTATATGATATAAAAATAACATTGCCGTGTGCCCCTTTAACATTACCACGTGTCCTTTTTACTTCCGGTAGCATCAATTGTAAATTTAGTGTAAAGTAAAAAGTGGAGACACTCTGACACTTTAAAATCAGTAACTATCTTAGTAAAACATAGGTTTTAGATTTAAGATATTATTTATAGATCCTTGAACAAATAATGTATGCTAACGGAAGTAGCTTATATAGTCGAGTGGAACTACACACGAATAAAAATATGCCATCACGTCACATCAGGGCTGCGTTCAGCGTTTAGCACCGTTAAACGGCAAACACGTTTAATGCCTGGTTCCCTAAAATTATGCCGCTACATCACATCAGCGCTGTGTTCAGCGTTCAGCACCATTAAACAGCAAACACGTTTAATGTCTGGTTCCCTAAAATTAACGCGTACTGCGTGCTAATATGAGGTTGAGCCAGTGTCCAGGAAAATATGTTAGCTAAGGTTATCAAACGTTTAACCGAATTGAACGCAGCCCTGGTAAAATACACCCAAATAGGTATACATGGACAAGTCACATTATATCACTGACATACAATAAAAACAACCATTTCTTGTGCCAAGCTCTATTTACCTCTGTTAAAAATGTTCCACAATTCTTGCAATATAAGATCTACATAAACGTCTGACAAAATGCCTACATGTTATTTGCAAGTTATTTGAATCTTCGCCACCTTACACAAATGTTTGTATAAGTTACTGAGGAGAGAAACTATATAAGAAATATTTTCTTTCGTTTCAATCCTTTTACTAAATATGTTGTGGAATATGCTGTACATAATTTATGAATAAATATGTTTAAACCAAGTAAAAATACAGTTTAAAACATGTTTTAAAGGGAATTTATCAGGATTTGTTTAAATTTTGAAATTGGCTCTTAACAATTTATTTCCTATATTCCATGCCTATATACACTCATTGACCCCGTAATACCAAAAGTATATATATTTAAACATTGTAAAATAACATATTGAAAAGGGGTTTCCTAACTTGGGCTTTGCACATCGGTTAGATTAAACTAGATTTCCCGCTTAAAATTGCATCATATTTTGTGACGTATTAAATGAGTCACGTGATTTAATTTTGATTTCAAATTGATCCGTCATACAGGTTCATGCGTTGTAAAAGTTGTTTCATCTAAGAAAAAGTCTGAATGACGATGTGACAATGTTAAGCAGCATTTAAGTGTAGTCTGTTTTTGGAATGGGGATTTCGTTTCAAGTTTACCACTACATTTAAAACAATGATTTTGTCACGTTTTGCAGGATTTGATATACTTAACCATTCGGATTTTATTTATTTATGATAAAGTAATGTTGTTGTTTTTTCTATTTTACAAATAATTTTATAAGACATTTATAGCGGTTTTTTCCCAGATATAGTCACTTTAAGCAACTGCGGCTGTACAGATGCACATTTAAATGAAACATGTCTTTGTTTTGTCAAGCGTGTGATTAGTTTTAATATTACAAGAATCTTTCTAAACCTGAGACGGTCAAAAAGTTGAATGAAACTTTGAATGAAACTTGGTGCAATGAATCCTGGGAGTAATTAATAATACGTATTTTAATTTTACTCAAACGAAAATCACAATGTACAACGTGTGTTTCTTAGTTTAAACATATTTATATTACTTCTTTTTGAAACAAGTTTTTACAACTTAGACAAATCACACTCGAGGTCCTCCTGGGTAGATCTAGTACTAAGCATATGCGGAAAATGTGTCTTGCTCAAGGACACCGCACATAGCCGTGGCGGAGAATCGAACCCACGACCCTTCGATCCTGAATTCGGTGCTCTACCACTGGAGCACGTGCTCCACTATTTCATATTTATATAAGGCTAAGGTATAGTACCACCATTGTAAACAGAAAATGCTTCCGTGGGGTAGCATAAGAGCGGTTATAGATAATCATACTTGTTTTTTCTTCATTAAAAATGTATTTTACTTATTTTAATGCTCATTTTTTTTATAATTTGAATGGAATTATTGATGTATTTTTTACATATTGAAAGAGTTGTCATTTTGAATTGTGAATTTAGAAAATAAAACTGATGCTTGGAAATTGGTGTGTGAATACATGATTTCAGAAATCTAGTTTCACTTTGTCAAAAGTGTACACAGCGATCAGAAAAAGACATCTTGGCTGACGCATGACCTACTTTTAAAATCATATTTTGATAGTGCAGTGGTTGACACACAACAAAATGTAAGTATCACTTCTTTCACTTTGGGTCTTTCAATTTACTACCGATAAAAGGACAAAAATCTTACATTTACTTATTAATTCCAGATGCGGTATGCTAGAAGGGAGACTACTCTATAAAAGATATGGACGAAAACGAAGAAAGAGTTGTGTACCTTTGATATACAATATTTGCTTTTCAGTGAGCCTTATTATTACAAGAGTAAAGTAAAAATCACAGTAAAATTTATTTCATTTATTATTAGTCAGTTGTACAGAACCAGCTCTCCCGATTAGAGAGAAAGAGCTCAATTGCTATGAATTGTTGGATAGACATAGAATTCCCTGCTTTTTTATTGGTGGTTAATAGATTTGAATTGGGAGATATCAGGGTCTGGGATAGACTTATGTATTATTTAAAACATTCGTGGCTACTGTTGTAGTAACATCAAAACCTCAGGCATGTACTATCGCTAACATTCATTAAAACTTAAATGATAACAATGCCTACCATGCCTATCATGAATGGTCACAGCTCAGTGACGGAAAACCCCAGAGAGATCGTAAATACTATTGGAACCGTCCGTGACTTCATTATACCCATAAGGTATATCTCTTATGGTGTTAAATAACAATAACTACGCCCAAAGACCCCATTTATTTCAAACTATGATGGCCATCCGCTCTTCCGCTAAGCCCCACAGTACAAACACGTGTTGACCTGCAGAAGAGCGCCATAAGGTCCAGGTCCCATGGCATGACAATTCCCCACGGTTCTCACTCATGTTGGTCAGAAACTGCCAGCCAGTTCGAACACGTATTGCAGAAAAAATATACGCTCCTCAGCAACGATTGCGGTCCAGCAGGCGTCACCTGCATTTTTAAAAGGTCAGCGGTCAGTTAACCCTGATTCGAATATAATAAACTTTGTGGATATTAAATGACCTAAAAGGGCGCAATATGAATAAAAATGAGAACTCCCCGGAATTTTCCACCACATGAACATTTGGTCGCCCCTTGCTCTTATATAGCATTGAACTTAACAAATGAGTGGGCAAAAATAGTTATATATAATTTTTTGACAACGAATTAACTTTTTGATAAACTTGAATGCAAATGAGCACTTCACCTGTATAAGGAATGAGAAAAAAATAGTTTTTCCAATCTTCTATTATAACACTATGCATACATAAACTGCTTTTTCATGCACAGTGGTTAATTGAGGCCAGCCATTTAGATGTTCGGGCAAGTCGAGAAGAAGCTTGTCATATTACGTATGAGATCGAGTTATACGGACAACATCAATCCATAAATCGGCTTATTTTGCATGTTCCGCCATGACTGTGTGTGTTGCTTTTCTTTTCTCTGCTGTAGGGGGACAGGGTCAGCCACTGTTCGGGTGCACATATACATTTTTAACGGTTCATCGGTAAATATATCTCTGCAGTGTAAAAAAACGTGTTGGACCGTCTTTCTCCCTCCCTCTTTCTCTCTCTCTCTCTCTCTCTCTCTCTCTCTCTCTCTGCAACAATTTTGTCACGTAATATGAAAGCTTCCAACCGGGTCGAGATTTGGATGGCCAACACCACATGGCCTAGTGTCAATATATATTTTATATTTGTATCCCTATATAAAGTTAATAAATATATAGGGATATAGATATATATTGACACTTTTCCCTGCAGTCAACATCGGCTTCACCAAGGCGCCCATGTAGCTGAGATATATAACACAATAGTGTATATATGAGACAGTCCTTTATTTCCAACATAAATAATATTATTGTCCATAGAGGTATCATTTGAATATAACAAAATCATGGAACAAAATAACATTATTGAGTAAGTCCATTGAAATGATGAAGACAGTACGAATTACCTCCCTTAGACGAAATATACATGACAAGTGACAGGCTGACGTCATGGGAAGTTCGTCTGCACAATTTTTACTTTCAGTCGCACACTTTTCATAAATCAGTCGCCCGAAAGCCTGTTTTACACAGCGTAAAGTGGAATTTCAAGGTAAACTTATGTTTTTATTTGATATAATATGTATTATAATTGTTTTAACACTTTTATAATTAAATTAATAGAAGTAAATTGTCCTACTTAAGCATTTAACAGTCCAATCTGACCTGAGTGCGTGTCCAGACAACACCTAGTTTTACATCACAGTTGTAATAGTTGCGTCTATTCTTTCACAAGCGATTTAAAACAGTCATAAGTGACGCAAAATCACGGATTAAATTTCTCTCACACCCTATTCCTATAATAACTTCAATTTAGGGGGGCATGTGCGTCCATCTGCTGACAATCCATACGTCCCGTTTTTTTGTCCAGACGACACTTCCGAAAAGTGTCGGAACTAAAGGGAGCGTATTAAGGGGGTGCAACACACAAACTCTGAACGGGAACACGTGTTTTTCAATTTTGGGGTGGGTGGGTGGTTGGGTGGGTGCGCCGGTTTTGTTAAAGAGCTGATTAGCCACTAGTATAGGTGTGCATTTCGTCGTCGCGTTCCATCCCATCCATTTTGTTGCTCTTTAATTGTTTTTGATGATAAACGCGATCTGGATTACTCCACCTAAGTTATTTACCGATTTTTACCGAACTTGTTTGGGAGTATGGGTATGAAGTCAATAGTAGCACATGTCGGCAAACGTTCGAAACGGAGCTGGGTTCGAACCTATGGCCTGAACGGTGAGAAGTAAATTATCTTGAGGCGGCGATTCAGATCATTCAGCCAGAAGGGACAACAGTCCATATGCTACATGAATATATTAAGCAGTGATATTTTTATGCTGGCTTACAATATAAAATATTAGGTCGCACCCATAACTATGTGTTACGTAAAGCGATTACATGTTGCAAAAAAAGAATCATTTTAAAATGCAAATTTCATATTCATATTGATGGGGCAAAAAACAATCTAAATATATCAGAGAAAGGTGAGACCGCTTTGAAAATATATTATTTATTACAATACATATATAATCAAAATTGCATTAGTTTATTGCAAAATAAAGTACAGTTTACATAATTTAATACGATTGAAGTTCAGTTTAAAATATTTTGTACATGTATCTTCTTTCGCCTGCGTTCTCCTGCGAAGAATCGCAAAAAGACGGTGCACGCCTTACATATGCAACACCAGACGATGTACATGTTTATTTTGATTGAACTACTTGTAGTCCATTTTACCCACTGTTCTCATGTTTCACGAGCAAAGGTGGAGATACACACGCACTCTAATTATTAAAGCGAGCGGCACTATTATAAGTTGCTTTTAAGCAGGAATGAGTTTTGACAAATTTTTGGTAATGTAAGAAGTAAAATGTAAAATAAATTTTGGCATAGATAACAGTAAAACAGTGCATGGGAAATACCTTCACCCCCCCCCCCCCCCCCCCCCCCCCCCACACACACACACACAACACACACAACACACACACACACTGCTACCTACCCCCACTCCCCTCCAATTTTGTATTATTGTACTCTGCCCTATTTCAACTTTATTATCGCCTCCCCACTCCCTCCTCTGATTTTAAATTTGGTTCTGTATTACATTAAATACATCCCCGGCCCCTACCCATTCCCTATCTCATCCCTCTCCTTCCTCGACATTTTTATTAAAAAGGTAATTTAAATTTTATTTTATATATCTATATGAAATAATCTGCATCATTTCAACTTTGTTACATGTACCTTCCCTTCAGCCGACTCACACAGCCCCAACACATTCTTAAAATACTCAGCCCTGTTTAAACAATTTAGTATCTGGCTAAGCCCCTCCCCTTGCCATTTCTGCGTTCCCTCCTCCAACTTGTTTTTATTATTTTTTGTATATAATCTGTCCCTTTGATACAGTTCCCCTCCTCACCTCCACTCCATATACGAGTACCTGTAGTTACTCTATTGCTGATGTAAAGATGATTTATGCCTGTTTTTTTTCTGATGTTTCATATTATAAGTATTATTTACTTTCTTTGACAAGGCTAGAGTAGTCGAGTGAACGCTGCTCTCCGATAGCTCTTGTTTGAGACAGGTGGTCATTTGAGACCAAAAGGACTAAATACATATTATTTTAATTTAATCATTTTAATCGGCATTATAGAAAACTCCCAACTGAATATCAATTTATATTTATTTTTTACACATACTTCCAATACCACTCAACTAGTTGTATATAAAACAAACGTATTATTACTTTGTTGAATATGGAAGTTTCGAATAGAAATACTCAGATGCTATTATCTACAAAAGGTTGCGAGTTAAGCGTGTAAAGATAGATAAGAGCAAAATTCGATTTGAAGATTGCCGTGTGTCCCTTTAAGATACACGTATCCATAGGCGGATATAATATTTTCAACTGAGGGAGGTTATGTAGGTGTTCACACTGAATGCTTGATTGAATGAATTGTATGAATATATATATATATATATATATATATATATATACAAAGGACCGAACGAACGAACGAACGAATACTACTAAACTTAACGAGATAACTCATTTGAACAATTCAATTTTCCACGAAACCTGCAATTATTTACACAAATACGTATATGTACATAACAAAAAAAAACAATTACAGTTTACTGGTATGTGAAGATAATAAAAAGATAATTCAAGAGCACAGAGCCTAAATGTATATTAGTTTAAGACTCATTGGAATTGATATTTTCTGCAAAATAAATGTAGTTGAACTCTTGTAAATTACTTTTGAATACGAATTATATATTTTTGAATAGAGGGATTCTTTGGCAAGCATGTTCTCATTATCACATGCTTTTCAACATTTTCAATAAAATGTGTGCGGTTTTTCAATATTCCGTAAATATTACAGTAAATGGAGTTCTTGTTAATTTGGTCGAATTCAAACTCTCTCTCTAAACCTGCAAGTGTAATGCTGTTCAGTCAAGCGAAAGTTTTAGTTTTGCACATGTTCGAGAATTCCTCTTGCACATGTGGTTAAAATCGTGATACACGTGCCACGAGGCGGGAAATCTGTCGTGAGCTGTCAATTATATTCGAGCGTGGTTCCTTTCAGTTGCAACTGAATCCCACGTGTAAGGAAAGTGAAATTTACAAGAAAGAGGTACAGTTTTAAAATTAAATCATTACTGTATTATGAAAATATTTATATATGTGTCGTATTTGTTTATATCATGCCTCTCGTTCTCAGAGAGACTTATTTAAATGCTTTCCGTCTGTCTGCCTGCTGACTTGTCTGGCTGCCTCCACACTGCCCTGTCCGTCCGCCCGGCTGTTCGCCTGTCATTTGTAATGATTCGGGTCGTCTTGTTGCAAGCAAATATTGACTTCTTTGCACTATTTGTTTTATTTCTAAACAGCTAAGACTCAAAATAATTTAACATATAAAGCTATTCCATTAGGTCTTCACGACATAATGTTTTGCACTTTCGTTTTAAAGTGTTTTAGAAAAGGTAAACAAATTTAAAAGTTCGTCTCGCATGCTGAAGGCCGTTGATTCAATACCCGGCCGGGTCATACCAAAAACTTGAAAATGGTACTAGAAGCTTCCTCGCTTGACTATCCGCATTTAGAGAATATTTTTGGTTTGGCCAATTCGGTGTCCGTATAATGTGACTGGTCATATACTGTGCGTGCGACATGATATTCCAGTCTGGCAGCGCTTAGTATACTATCTCAAGTAGACAACGTCGCAATATTGATGAAAAGTCGGCCTAAACAAACAAAAAAATAAAGGGGTACAATTATACATATTTGACTGCTTGAGACGGTTAACATGTAGTTCCTGTATCTGCCAATGGCATCCGACCTTAGAATTGAAAGTCAATAAAAATGATCATCAATTTGAAACTATTCTTTTTTGTTTCAGGTACTCATCTACTTTAAGATGCTCGTAATTTGGTTCGGTCAAATGCAAATAAAGGTTTGGGCATGAGATGAACGTTTGTACCAGCAATAGCGGTGTGGACAAATTGACGTTAAAATGCACAGTATGTGTGTGTGTTTGACGACTTGTTTTAAACCGCAATACATGTGTTGAATTTGTGTAATTTATTCGTTGGCGAAATGCGTGCGGACAATTTGTGTGCTTAACGAATTGTGTACTGAGAAATCATAAATTTCGTTATGGTCGCTCCATATAAAAGACAGTATTACAGTGTGTATATTCAGACAGATGGAGGATGTTTATTCCAGGCTAACGCTACCCATGCATAGCGAATTGTGAACTGGTATAAACGGATAAAAGACAATATAAAGTGTAACTTGGACATGTTACAGTGTGTTTATTCTTACAGACTGAGGATGTTTATTCCAGGCTAACGCTACCCATGCATAGCGAATTGTGAACTGATATAAACTGATTAAAGACAATACAAAGTGTAACTTGGACATGTTACAGTGTGTATATTCAGACAGACTGAGGATGTTTATTCCAGGCTAACGCTACCCATGCATAGCGAATTGTGAACTGATATAAACTGATTAAAGACAATACAAAGTGTAACTTGGACATGTTACAGTGTGTATATTCAGACAGATGGAGGATGTTTATTCCAGGCTAACGCTACCCATGCATAGCGAATTGTGAACTGATATAAACTGATAAAAGACAATACAAAGTGTAACTTGGACATGTTACAGTGTGTATATTCAGACAGATGGAGGATGTTTATTCCAGGCTAACGCTACCCATGCATAGCGAATTGTGAACTGATAAAAACTGATAAAAGACAATACAAAGTGTAACTTGGACATGTTACAGTGTGTATATTCAGACAGACTGAGGATGTTTATTCCAGGCTAACGCTACCCATGCATAGCGAATTGTGAACTGATATAAACTGATAAAAGACAATACAAAGTGTATATAAAGTGTAACTTGGACATGTTACAGTGTATATATTCTGACAGACGGAGTATTCCAGGCTAACGCTACCGGTGCATAGCACAGAAGACGACGCTTGAAGATCATCAGATTGGTATCGTTACTATGGATACATTTTGGTTTATTTCATCGGCCTTTTGAGTCTTATTCTTTAAACCAGACGCAAATATCTAATTTACATAATCAAATCAATTTTGGAATAAATTCACTTTATTTAGTAAAAAAACACTTAATTAAATTATAATGTTACTTGAATAAAACGTTCGTAATTTGACGTCTGAATCTTAGTATAAGACTCGAAGGCTCGGTGCATGATATCTGATTATTCTTTTGACTACACGGCCATTATAGTCCCTGTATACCCATTTCTACATTACCCTCATAACCATTGTAGAAATACAAAGGGTGGAGAGAAATGACACCCGAAATGGAATGAAACCCGCATATATTCGAACATATCCAGGGTGCTCCGACACCCAAGTCCGAAATAAATCCTTTTTCCAAGAGCTGACCTTCCCCTACAGGTACAACGAACCAATATGAATTCGAACCAGATAATCTCCGAATAATACAACGGTGTCTACCCACTGAGCTAACCGGGCCATTGAACTAATCCGAGCTAGAATCCCTATAATTTCCAATACCCTACACTTGGTAGTTTTTATAAGTACTCCTATTACGTTTATATCTTAAAGCAGTTTAATATCAACTTTCGACCTTTCATACGTCTGAACACGTGAGCAATGAAGCAAAACTTAATGTAGCTAACATATATGGATAGTGAAATTTATAGGAGATTGTTCTGTTCTATTATTGCCAAGTAAACGGAGTAATTATAAAATTTATCAAGCTACTAATTGCTTGTTTTTCTAGGCCGTTCTTAAACTAAATGTTTGTTTGTCGTTCTCTATTGACTTACAAGGCGTCTTATTGACACTGAAATATCACTCTCTGGCAAAAGGAAAATAAGCTACCTGCATACACACATAGACATTTCTAGGTCGGAACACAGCAAACGGACCTTTTTTAAGAATGGCCTTATATCAATTGTTTACAATGTTTGCCTAATTTCCATGCTGACCATTATGTCACAGTGGACAATACAAATATGTTCAATAACTTGCCAGGAACAAACATTCATTCTCTGGGCACATGTTCTGATTTAAGTATTTCTTCATCAAAAACGATATTTTGCTTAAGTGAATAAAGATTATCTGTTAAAGCAAACGCTCAAAGATCAGCGTTTTAGAACCGGTCGACCCGCTGCCATTATAGTATGACTGGGTGGATTTCGTACTAGTTGTATGTAATATGCTACTTCAATGTGGAGCTTTCCCGTGCAAACACCGTCGTGTTTAACTGAGTAATGATTGAAATCGACGTTAAAGACAAAAACAACATATCTTTTTCAGTAAATAAATGACGTATATTTGTACTATTCACTGTGACGTAATGGTTAATAATATTAAGATACTAATATTTGCACGTGTGTTTTATATAATTGGGTGTATATTTTCAGTATTTTATTGGAATTTGCTACTAAAATATTGACGGTTATATGCATCCGATTGAATCCAATCTATCAGTAGACTTACTGGCATTTTCCAATAAGATATTAATAGTTGCACAAGCGATTGTTTCTAGTCTACAAAGTGTAACACGATGAATTTATTACATAATAAGAAGAACTATTTTCCGTCGTAGCGGTTTGCATACGGTATTTTCTATCTATACACACATGGAGTTGTACGTATTTTTTCATTGTCTTATTGAACTAATTAAAACATGAACTTTGTAATTGTTTGTATGACCAATCATCAAAGAGACTTCCGGGGGATTCGAACTAACCACTCCTAAATTAAGCGACTGATCTGTAACACGGTTACCCAATACTAGACGCACCTTATCTCTGCCCTTACATATTCAAAGGTGGAAGGCACATGGCCGTAGAAAAAAGTGCATAAACAATCATCAAAGAGACTTCCGGGGATTCGAACTAACCACTCCTGAATTTACCGACTGATCAGTTAGGCAGTTACCCAGTACTAGACGCACCTTATCTCTGTCCTTACATATTCATAGGTGGAAGGCACATGGCCATAGAAAAAAATTCAGGGCCAATCATCAAAGAGACTTTGGGGATTCGAACTAACCACTCTTGAATTTACCGACTGATCAGTTAGGCAGTTATCCAGTACTAGACGCACCTTATCTCTGCCCTTACATATTCAAAGGTGGAAGGCACATGTACATATTCAAAGGTGGAAGGCACATGGCCGTAGAAAAAAATTCAGGGCCAATCATCAAAGAGACATTGGGGATTCGAACTAACCACTCCTGAATTTACCGACTGATCAGTTAGGCAGTTACCCAGTACTAGACGCACCTTATCTCTGCCCTTACATATTCAAAAGTGGAAGGCACATGGCCGTAGAAAAAAATTCAGGGCCAATCATCAAAGAGACTTTGGGGATTCGAACTAACCACTCCTGAATTGGCAGTTAAACTGAGTTTACCGGATCGGACTGTGAATTGTGTACAATCATTAACAGAACTTGATGTACATTTACATGTTTAATTGAATTTAAAAAAGATTTATTAAACCCATGGTGTTGTTATTATATATCGCTTATGTATTAAAAATAGTATGTTGCGTTTAACTGATAACTAAAATTTCAGACTTTTAATTAAAAAAAACAACAATAAAACATTTCAGATTTGATTTGAATCTAACTATTTTCATTAAACGGTCGTAGGTTATATATAAAATATGCGACTTTCGTCACAACTGCGAGTTGTGATCAATCGACTTGATATGCAAACCGCTGTTTACGTGTTCGTCGGTGACGAGTCCGAAACGATGTTTTGCTCTAAATTATGAAAAACGGAAAATTGTATTTATTCAAATAGTCATATTCATTGCTCTATATGCGCACGCGCACCAAACCACCCACACACGGCTTCGCAAACATTATTTATATTCGTTTGAATTGTATTTTATACAGAATAAAATGCTCGTTTGAGAATTAAAATATGTAACATTGAGTTCTTATGGAACGTGGATGTAATACTAATGTGTTGGTTGATATGGACTGTATGGGCTTGAGTCGGACTTGTTTGATGCCTACAGGTGGCGGCTTGGATGTTGTTGTTTTATTTTGTGTTTTATTAGTTTTATAGGTGACGGTTTATATTTTCGTTCGCTTTGTCGGGGAAATCCTTCTACGTATTTGGATGAAGTGTTTGTGAGATTGTTAAAATATAATACATAAAAGGGCTACTCTTCTGTCTGCAAAATCCTTCGTATTTGGATGAAGTATTTGTGGGATTGTTAAAAAAATAACAATAACGCATGAAATGGCTACTCTGTCGGTACCGTCCTCTAAAAGGGGCGTTGTAATTTGACGTAATCCAGTTATTTCTTGACTTTTTTTTATACTTTTGACCTATTTGTAGATATGTATATTTAAAACAACACAATATTTATATACGTTCGCGCCATATTATACACATCGTTTGAATCTTCTGTTACACGTACCGACCACCAAGACATGAACAGACATGCGCGCCGTTTTATACACATCGGTCGTATTTGAATTTAAATGCTCTGCTACACGTACCGACCAACAAGACATGAACAGAAATGCGCGCCTTTTTATACACATCGGTCGTATTTGAATTTAAATCGTCTGTAACACGTACCGACCACCAAGATATTAACAGACATGCGCGCCATTTTTATACACATCGCTCGTATTTGAATTACACGTACCGACCACCAAGACATGAACAGACATGCGCCACGTTTTTTACACATCGGCCGTATTTGAATGTAAAACCTCTGCTACACGAACCGACCACCAAGACATGAACAAAACATGCGCGCATTTTTATACACATCGGTCGTATTTGAATTTAAAACCTCTGCAACACGTACCGTCCACCGAGACATGAACAGACATGCGCGCCTTTTTATACACATCAGTCGTATTTGAATTTAAAACCTCTGCTACACGTACCGACCACCAAGACATGAACAGACATGCGCGCCTTTTTATACACATCGGTCGTATTTGAAATTATATCATCTGCAACACGTACCGACCACCAAGACATGGACAGACATGCGCGCCTTTTTATACACATCGGTCGTATTTGAATTTAAAACGTCTGCAACACGTACCGACCACCAAGATATTAACAGACATGCGCGCCTTTTCATACACATCGGTCGTATTTGAATTTAAAATCTCTGCTACACGTACCGACCACCAAGACATGAACAGACATGCGCGCCTTTTTATTCACATCGGTCGTATTTGAATTTTAAATCATCTGCAACACGTACCGACCACCAATATATTAACAGACATGCGCGCCTTTTTATACACATCGGTCGTTTTTTAATTTTAACCTCTGCTACACGTACCGACCACCAAGACATGAACAGACATACGCGCCTTTTTATTCACATCGGTCGTATTTGAATTTAAATCATCTGCAACACGTACCGACCACCAAGACATGGACAGACATGCGCGCCTTTTTATACACATCGGTCGTATTTGAATTTAAAACCTCTGCTACACGTACCGACCATCAAGATATTAACAGACATGCGCGCCTTTTTATACACATCGGTCGTATTTGAATTTAAAACTCTGCTACACGTACCGACCACCAATATATTAACAGACATGCACGCCTTTTTATACACATCGGTCGTATTTGAATTTAAACCTCTGCTACACATACCGACCACCAAGATATTAACAGACAAGCGTGCCTTTTTATACACATCGGTCGTATTTGAATTTAGAACCTCTGCTTCACGTACCGACCACCAAGATATTAACAAACATGCGCGCCTTTTTATACACATCGGTCGTATTTGAATTTAAATCGTCTGTAACACGTACCGACCACCAAGATATTAACAGACATGCGCGCCTTTTTATACACATCGGTCGTATTTGAATCTACTTGCAAACATCTACAACATACACGAACATAAGTATCAAATGGTAGGTTTTGCTGGTAGTACTTTTATATTAGTTTTAATCTGAATTTTATATTGTATTCATTTTAAACGATTGAGCTTCTACGCCATACATCTATTCAGTATTATTTTACTTACTTGTTCCTTTCTTTCTTTTCAGGATACATACCTTTGGTGTGAGTATTTTTCAATACAATGAATACCTATTTACAACTTTTACAATAACCATGTGTGATCATATTTAAATTATTGAGATAGTATATATCTATTTTTATTCTAATCGCGTTCATGTACACTTTACCACGTTAAGGTTGGCTTTGTACTTTGTTGAACGGCCCCTGAATATGTATGTCTAGTGCTGGTTAATCGCATAGCGAATCCAAGGAACGGTTATTTGTTGTGTTAATACCCTATAAATAGCTACTGTTTAAATAAAGCATACCCTACATGCATACACATGTACACATACATGTCTGTTGTACGTGTCATGTCTTTTTGCAAACAATAAGTCGATTAGTTAAATTAAATATTGAATCATTGAGTTTCCAATTCTTTCAGTTATGCACGGCAATGTAAATACGCCACCAACTTGTCGGCGAAAATCAGTATATGGTTTATATAACATGTAATTTAATCACTTTTGTACAGCTGCGCTGGATCTGCCAGTTACCATAAGCATGTTTTCAAATAGTCGCACAGACGTCTTCGACTGCTATATATGTACTAATGTGACCGGCTTAGAGGATTGTAAGCACATGCTGACAGCATCAGGTACACTACTATCAAATTATGGATGCTTTGAACTTTCTTAAACTGCAGTAAGTACCGTTTACTTCAAATTTATTCATTTTACATCGACTGAAGTACTTTTTTACAACATTGACAAATCACACTCCAAGTATTCTTGTTTAAAACGGTACAAAGCATATGTGTAGATAGTTTACACATGACGGTTGCGGGGGATCGAACTCGTGACCATCCTGGGTCTGATACTCTACCGTTAGACAAGACTAAAACAATCATCATTCCTCTTGGCATCCTGTAAATTGTAAGAGCCGTATGTGTAGATAGTTTACATGTGATGGTTGCGGGGGATCGAACTTGTGACCATCCTGGGTCTGATACTCTACCGTTAGACAAGACTAAAACAATCATCATTCCTCTTGGCATCCTGTAAATTGTAAGAGCCGTATGTGTAGATAGATAACAGGTGACGGTTGTGGCGGATCGAACTTGTGACCATCCTAGGTCTGATACTCTACCATTAGACAAGACTAAAACAATCATCATTCCTCTTGGCATCCTGTAAATTGTAAGAGCCGTATGTGTAGATAGTTTACACGTGATGGTTGCGGGGGATCGAACTTGTGACCATCCTGGGTCTGATACTCTACTATTAGACAAGACTAAAACAATCGTCATTCCTCTTGGCATCCTGTAAATTGTAAGAGCCGTATGTGTAGATAGATAACAGGTGACGGTTGTGGGGGATCGAACTCATGACCATCCTAGGTCTGATACTCCACCATTAGACAAGACTAAAACAATCATCATTCCTCTTGGCATCCTGTAAGTTGTAAGAGCCGTATGTCTAGATAGTTTACACGTGACGGTTGCGGTGGATCGAGCTTGTGACCATCCTGGGTCTGATACTCTACCATTAGACAAGACTAAAACAATCGTCATTCCTCTTGGCGTCCTGTAAATTGTAAGAGCCATATGTGTAGATAGATAACAGGTGAAGGTTGTGGGGGATCGAACTCTTGACCATCCTGGGTCTGATACTCTACCATTAGACAAGACTAAAACAATCGTCATTCCTCTTGGCATCCTGTAAATTGTAAGAGCCGTATGTGTAGATAGATAACAGATGATGGTTGCTGGGGATCGAACTTGTGACCATCCTGGGTCTGATACTCTACCATTAGACAAGACTAAAACAATCGTCATTCCTCTTGGCGTCTTGTAAATTGTAAGAGCAGTATGTGTAGATAGATAACAGGTGATGGTTGCGGGGGATCGAACTTGTGACCATCCTGGGTCTGATACTCTACCATTAGACAAGACTAAAACAATCGTCATTCCTCTTGGCGTCCTGTGAATTGTAAGAGCCGTATGTGTAGATAGATAACAGGTGATGGTTGCGGGGGATCGAACTTGTGACCATCCTGGGTCTGATACTCTATCATTAGAAAAGACTAAAACAATCGTCATTCCTCTTGGCATCCTGTAAATTGTAAGAGCCGTCTGTGTAGATAGTTTACACGTGACGGTTGCGGGGGATCGAACTTGTGACCATTCTGGGTCTGACACTCTACCATTAGACAAGATTAAAACAATCGTCATTCCTCTTGGCGTCCTGTAAATTGTAAGAGCCGTATGTGTAGATAGATAACAGGTGACGGTTGCAGGGGATCAAAGTTGTGACCATCCTGGGTCTGATACTCTACCATTAGACAAGACTAAAACAATTGTCATTCTTCTTGGCGTCCTGTAAATTGTAAGAGCTGTATGTGTAGATAGATAACAGGTAACGGTTGCAGGGGATCAAAGTTGTGACCATCCTGGGTCTGATACTCTACCATTAGACAAGACTAAAACAATTGTCATTCTTCTTGGCGTCCTGTAAATTGTAAGAGCCCTATGTGTAGATAGTTTACACGTGATGGTTGCGGGGGATCAAACTTGTGACCATCCTGGGTCTGATACTCTACCATTAGACAAGACTAAAACAATTGTCATTCTTCTTGGCGTCCTGTAAATTGTAAGAGCTGTATGTGTAGATAGATAACAGGTAACGGTTGCAGGGGATCAAAGTTGTGACCATCCTGGGTCTGATACTCTACCATTAGACAAGACTAAAACAATCGTCATTCCTCTTGGCATCCTGTAAATTGTAAGAGCCGTATGTGTAGATAGTTTACACGTGACGGTTGTGGGGGATCGAACTCATGACCATCCTAGGTCTGATACTCTACCATTAGACAAGACTAAAACAATCGTCATTCATCTTGGCATCCTGTAAATTGTAAGAGCCGTATGTGTAGATAGTTTACACGTGACGGTTGCGGGGGATCGAACTCGTGACCATCCTGGGTCTGATACTCTACCATTAGACAAGACTAAAACAATCATCATTTCTCTTGGCGTCATGTAAATTGTAAGAGCCATATGTGTAGATAGATAACAGGTGACGGTTGCGAGGGATCAAACTTGTGACCATCCTAGGTCTGATACTCTACAATTAGACAAGACTAAAACAATCATCATTCCTCTTGGCGTCATGTAAATTGTAAGAGCCATATGTGTAGATAGATAACAGGTGACGGTTGCGAGGGATCAAATTTGTGACCATCCTGGGTCTGATACTCTACCGTTAGACAAGACTAAAACAATCATCATTCCTCTTGGCGTCATGTAAATTGTAAGAGCCATATGTGTAGATAGATAAAAGGTGATGGTTGCGGGGGATCGAACTTGTGACCATCTATACCGTTAGACAAGACTAAAACAATCACCATTCCTCTTGGTATCCTGTAAATTGTAAGAGCCGTATGTGTAGATAGATAACAGGTGACGGTTGTGGGGGATCGAACTTGTGACCATCCTGGGTCTGATACTCTACCATTAGACAAGACTATAAAACAATCGTCATTCCTCATGGCATCCTGTAAATTGTAAGAGCTGTATGTGTACATAGTTAACAGGTGACGGTTGCGGGGGATCGAACTTGTGACCATCCTGGGTCTGATACTCTACCATTAGACAAGACTAAAACAATCATCATTCTTCTTGGCATCCTGTAAATTGTAAAAGCTGTATGTGTAGATAGATAACAGGTAACGGTTGTGGGGGATCGAACTCGTGACCATCCTGGGTCTGATACTCTACCATTAGACAAGACTAAAACAATCGTTACTCCTGTTGGCATCCTGTAAATTGTAAGAGCTGTATGTGTAGATAGATAACAGGTGACAGTTGTGGGGGATCAAACTCGTGACCATCCTGGATCTGATACTCTACCATTAGACAAGACTAAAACAATCGTTACTCCTGTTGGCATCCTGTAAATTGTAAGAGCTGTATGTGTAGATAGATAACAGGTGACGGTTGTGGGGGATCGAACTTGTGACCATCCTGGATCTGATACTCTACCATTAGACAAGACTAAAACAATCGTTACTCCTGTTGGCATCCTGTGAATTGTAAGAGCCGTATGTGTAGATAGATAACAGGTGACGGTTGTGGGGGATCGAACTTGTGACCATCCTGGATCTGATACTCTACCATTAGACAAGACTAAAACAATCGTTACTCCTGTTGGCATCATGTAAATTGTAAGAGCCATATGTGTAGATAGATAACAGGTGACGGTTGTGGGGGATCAAACTCGTGACCATCCTGGGTCTGATACTCTACCATTAGACAAGACTAAAACAATCGTCGTTCCTCTTGGCGTCCTGTAAATTGTAAGAGCCGTATGTGTAGATAGATAACAGGTGATGGTTGCGGGGGATCGAACTTGTGACCTTCCTGGGTCTGATACTCTACCATTAGACAAGACTAAAACAATCGTCATTCCTCTTGGCGTCCTGTAAATTGTAAGAGCCGTATGTGTAGATAGTTTACACGTGACGGTTGCAGGGGATCGAACTTGTGACCATCCTGGGTCTGATACTCTACCATTAGACAAGACTAAAACAATCGTGATTCCTCTTGGCATCCTGTAAATTGTAAGAGCCGTATGTGTAGATAGATAAAAGGTAATGGTTGCCGGGGATCGAACTTGTGACCATCCTGGGTCTGATACTCTACCATTAGACAAGACTAAAACAATCGTCATTCCTTTTGGCGTCCTGTAAATTGTAAGAGCCGTATGTGTAGATAGTTTACACGTGAAAGTTGCAGGGGATCGAACTTGTGACCATCCTGGGTCTGATACTCTACCATTAGACAAGACTAAAACAATCGTCATTCCTCTTGGCGTCCTGTAAATTGTAAGAGCCGTATGTGTAGATAGATAACAGGTGACGGTTGTGGGGGATCAAACTCGTGACCATCCTGGGTCTGATACTCTACCATTAGACAAGACTAAAACAATCATCATTCCTCTTGGCATCCTGTAAATTGTAAGAGCCGTATGTGTAGATAGATAACAGGTGACGTTTGCGGGGGACCGAACTTGTGACCATCCTGGATCTGATACTCTACCATTAGACAAGACTAAAACAATCATCATTCCTCTTGGCAACCTGTAAATTGTAAGAGCCGTATGTGTAGATAGATAACAAGTGACGTTTGCGGGGGACCGAACTTGTGACCATCCTGGATCTGATACTCTACCGTTAGACAAGACTAAAACAATCATCATTCCTCTTGGCGTCATGTAAATTGTAAGAGCCGTATGTGTAAATAGATAACAGGTGATGGTTGCGGGGGATTGAACTCGTGACCATCCTAGGTCTGATACTCTACCGTTAGACAAGACTAAAACAATCGTCATTCCTCTTGGCATCCTGTAAATTGTAAGAGCCGTATGTGTAGATAGATAACAGGTGACGGTTGCGGGGGATCGAACTCGTGACCATCCTGGGTCTGATACTCTACCATTAGACAAGACTAAAACAATCGTCATTCCTCTTGGCATCATGTAAATTGTTAGAGCCGTGAGAGAATGATCTTGCATTTACAATCATTCAAACGTGACTATGTTATATGTATTTGATGACATTTTAATGACGGTTAACGCATCATGATGGGTTATATATGGCATACATATTCAACATGAAAGAAGGGTTTAGAATGAATACGAATATCCAGCGACCTTCAACAAGTATTAAGTAGATATTGTCACACCTATATAAAAATTATGGATCGAATTGGGCTCGAATCAACAACCTCAGTGGTGATAAGTACAAATATGATCTTTGAGGCACCGTCTTAGACCGCATGGCAGCGAATGACCCGTATTCTATTATTTAAAGTCATTATCAAGATTAGTTTAAGCGATTGCCAGTTTGAGGAATATGTTTAAGAAATATATTTTGAACTTGTTTGAGAGTTGTATCTTTTTGACAGGACTACAGTGCTAACAGATATGGAGGAACATGTATAGCATAATAGTAGGAAGAAGGGGCGCGTCACGCTTGGGGTATTGCACAATAGACAGATGCAATCACATCTTCTTTAGCTTAATAAGTGAGTATATGTAAATATTTTTTAAAAGACTCCTTCTTTCAAAGTAAATGCTTCCTTTATTCCCCAAACTTTGCATATTTTATTTTACTATAAAGGTGGAAGGCACATGGTCGTAGAAAGAAGTGCATGACCGATCATCAAAGAGACTTTTGGGATTCGAACTTACCGCTCCTGAATTTACCGACTGTTCAGTAAGGCGGTTACCCAGTATTAGACGCACCTTATCTCTAACCTTACATATTCAAAGGTGGAAGGCACATGGATATAAAAAAATGTTCATGACCAATCATCACAGAGACTTTGGGGATTCGAACTTACCGCTCCTGAATTACCAACTGATCAGTTAGGCGGTTACCTAGTATTAGACGCACCTTATCTCTGACCTTACATATTCAAAGGTGGAAGGCACATGGACGTCGAAAAATGTTCATGACCAATCATCACAGAGACTTTGGGGGTTCGAACTTACCACATTACAGGTTATATGTGGTTTAAATGATATATCATGGTATTTCAACATATATAGGTTAACATGGCATCAAGATTTATTGGTGGACAGAATGAATCTGATTTTAGTGGAATGTTAACTTTTACAATGCATTATTGGTTATATTCAAATGTATGTATAACAAGGAGAGATTTGTTGGTGAAGAAAGACTCAACTAATACCATCTCTGGTGATTTTTCTGCATAGTTAGACGCAATTATCAATGTTCAACATATGGCAGGCAGATATTGTCACACCTATATGAAAATTATGGATCAAATTGGGCTCAAATCAACAACCTCAGTGGTGAGAAGTAAAAATATGATCTTTGAGACACCGTCTTAGACCCCATGGCAGCGAAGGACAGGTATTCTATGATTAAAAGTCATTATCAAGATTAGTTTAAGCGATTGCCAGTTTGAGGAGTATGTTAAAGAAATATATTGTGAACTTGTTTGAGAGTTGTATCGTTTGACAGGACTACAGTGCTAACAGATATGGAGGTACATTTGTAGCATAATATTAGGAAGAAGGGATGTGTCACGCTTGGGGTAATGCACAATAGACGGATGCAATCACAATTTGTTTAGCGTAATAAGTGAGTATATATGTAAATATTTTTAAAAGACTCCTTCTTTCAAAGTAAATGCTTCCTTTATTCCCCAAACTTTGCATATTTTATTTTACTATAAAGGTTGAAGGCACATGGCCGTAGAAAAAAGTGCATGACCAATCATCACAGAGACTTCTGGGGATTTGAACTAACCACTCCAGAATTTACCGACTGATCAGTTAGGCAGTTACCCAGTACTAGATGCACCTTATCTCTGCCCTTACATATTCAAACGTGGAAGGCACATAGCCGTAGAAAAAAGTTCATGACCAATCATCAGAGACTTCAGGGATTTGAACTTATCACTCCTGCATTTAGCTACTTGCGTATATTTCATATAACAGTCCATATAACATTACTAAGTAGTATGATTTGCAAAATTATAATTGCATTATGCATGGCTAGCTTTAACTTGATTATAAAAATAAACGTACTGTTTATGTTCAAACAGATATCATTGACTGTTATGTGTGTACTTATGTGGCAAACATACTGGATTGGAAGAATGAGAACAACATTCTCACCAAATCAGGTAATTTATTGTGACATATCCAATCTTTGTTGTTATTTTTTTAATTATAAATTAATCTACATTGACGTGTTCATCAATATTAACACGTCAAGGGTTATATATTACATCATTAACTTTGGTGGAGGCAGACCTCAGAATGAAGAGTTTTGGAGTGGTGTTTCAACACATTACAGGTTATATATTACATCATTAACTTTGGAGGCAGACCTCAGAATGAAGAGTTTTGGAATAGTGTTTCAACACATTACAGGTTATATATTACATCATTTGCTTTGGTGGAGGCAGACCTCTGGTGATTTTTCTGCATAGTTAGACGCAATTTTCAATGTTCAACATATGGCAGGCAGATATTGTCACACCTATATGAAAATCATGGATCAAATTGGGATCAAACCAACAACCTCAGTGGTGAGTAGTAAAAATATGATCTTTGAGGCACCGTCTTAGACCCCATGGCAGCGAAGGACAGGTATTCTATGATTAGAAGTCATTATCAAGATTAGTTTAAGTGATTGCCGGTATGAGGAGTATGTTAAAAAAATAAATTGTGAACTTGTTTGAGAGTTGTATCGTTTTGACAGGACTACAGTGCTAACAAGTATGGCGGTACATGTGTAGCATAACATTAGGAAGAAGGGGCGCGTCACACTTGGGGTATTGTACAACAGACGGATGCCATCACAATTTGTTTAGCGTAATAAGTGAGTTTATGGAAATATTTTTAAAAATCTCCTTCTTTCAAAGAAAATGCTTCCTTTATTCCCAAAACTATGCATCATTTATTTTACTATAAATGTACCTTATGTACAATTCATATAACAGTTCATATTACATTATCATATAGTATGCTTTGCAAAATAATGATTGCATTATGCATGGCTAGCTTTTAACTTGATTATAAAAGTAAATGTAGTGTTTATTTTCAAACAGATATCATTGACTGTTATGTGTGTACTTATGTGGCAAACATACTGGATTGGAAGAACGGAAACAACATTCTCACCAAATCAGGTAATTTATTGCGACATATCCAATCTTTGTTGTTATTTTTTTAATTATAAATAAATTTACATTCACGTGTTCGTCAACATTTTCTGTTTTATTGGTGGAGGAAAACCTCAGAATGAGTTTAATAATATTTTTCAGTGATTAGTGACCTTTAACACCACTTTAAACACATTAAGGGTTATATATTACATCATTAACTTTGATGGAGGCAGACCTCAGAATGATGAGTTTTGGAGTGGCGTTTCAACACATTACAGGTTATATATTACATCATTAACTTTGATGGAGGCAGACCTCAGAATGATGAGTTTTGGAGATGCGTTTCAACACATTACAGGTTATATATTACATCATTAACTTTGATGGAGGCAGACCTCAGAATGATGAGTTTTGGAGATGCGTTTCAACACATTACAGGTTATATATTACATCATTAACTTTGGTGGAGGCAGACCTCAGAATGAAGAGTTTTGGAGTGGCGTTTCAACACATTACAGGTTATATATTACTTCATTAACTTTGGTGGAGGCAGACCTCAAAATGAAGAGTTTTGGAGTGGCGTTTCAACACATTACAGGTTATATATTACTTCATTAATTTTGGTGGAGGCAGACCTCAGAATGAAGAGTTTTGGAGTGGTGTTTCAACACATTACAGGTTATATATTACATCATTAACTTTGGTGGAGGCAGACCTCAGAATGATGAGTTTTGGAGATGCGTTTCAACACATTACAGGTTCTATATTACATCATTAACTTTGGTGGAGGCAGACCTCAGAATGATGAGTTTTGGAGTGGCGTTTCAACACATTACAGGTTATATATAACAACATTAGCTTTGGTGGAGGCAGACCTCAGAATGATGAGTTTTGGAGTGGTGTTTCAACACATTACAGGTTATATGTTACATCATTAACTTTGGTGGAGGCAGACCTCAGAATGATGAGTTTTGGAGTGGTGTTTCAACACATTACAGGTTATATATGGTTTAAATGATATAGTATTTCATTTTGGTGGAATGTTAACTTTTACAATGCATTACTGGTTATATACAAATGTATGTATAACAAGGAGAGATTTGTTGTTGAAGAAAGAGTCCACTAATACCATCTCTGGTGATTTTTCTGCATAGTGTTAGATGCAATATTCAATGTTCAACATATGGCAGGCTTTAATGGCATGTATATTCATTGGTGGAGAGGGACTACTGGTTAATTTCTTGATTAATTTTCTTGCAAATTTCAACACATTGTATGGTTTATATGGCATCTAGTTTGAGTATGGGAGAAATACCTCGGTCTACTTCTAAATAGAGCCACTATTTTCAGCAATTTTCTGACAAGTCAAGTGAGAGGTACATATAAGCACTCTTGGGACTGCACCTTATTAACCATATCATTGTTTCTTACTTTTCAATGTAATTCAGCAACTTTATACTGAATGATACAATGTTTGCAGATAGCTCTGAGAAGATTATATAAGTTATGTTATTTCTTTATATTTTTACCATACACATTTTTTTGCATTATGTATAACGACATTTTCAACACAAGATCGGTTACATATGGAATCCAGATTTATAGAGGAGGACCTCAGAATGAATCCCAAGTAGCCAGCATCCTTCAGCAAGTAACAGGCAAACCTTCTCCCACTTGCATGCAGATTTTAGAATGAGCTGGGCTTGAACTTCCCATAGCAGCTGAGTGAGGTCTATGATCTCTGAGACCGTGTCTTAGACAATGTGAAAACGTAAGGCCCACATTCTACGATTAAGTCATCAATATTGATTTAAGAGATAAACACTGTGAGGAGTATGTTAAAGAAATATAGTAAGCACTGTTGTATATTTTCGACCAGGACTGCATTGCAAACAGAATGGAGGTAGCCTAATAATAGATGGAAGAAGCATGTCATGTTTGGTGTGTTGGACAAAAGACGGGTGCAGTAACAACTTGGGTAGCCTAGTAAGTGAGTATTTGTAAATATATACAAAATGACCCTTTGCCTCACGAACCCACTATTACTCTCTCACTGAAACTTTTTATCATTGCTCTCCATAACTTGCATTCAACTAGTTTTTTTTAAAAGATAAACCATTATGTAACAGTTCAACTACAAAATAAATATACATTATATCAAATATCGGTATGTCTGAATGATAGTTTAAATTTTCTACTTCACGATATTATCACAGAGAATGTATGCAAATATAAGAAGTTATTTCAAACGGCTTCAGAATATTTATAATAGTAAATGGGATATGCTCTATTTGACCCGTTTCAAAAGCACTGTATAAAATGTGCAAACAAACAAGACTGCTTTACCTATGAAGTAAGAGGCTACAAGCTATATGGAGCGCCCAAACAGTGTCATATTACATGATAAATATAATGAGATATAGTTCAACATTCAAATACTTTTAAATAGGATTTTTTGTAATATGTTAGAGGTGACGGGATTTTAAAGCTCTCTCTGTCCGTTTTAGTGTATGAGGAATTATCAAGGTAAATTATTTCAACAATTAATTTTTTTAGTTTTCAGCATATTAAATGTGTATAAATAAATAAATGTACCAGTGTGTCAGTCATTACATTCATATTTGTTTTAAACATGTTTCTTTTACATCAGTTTTGATGTACTTACAACTCACGCTCATTGTTTTCCTGGGTATGATGAGCAGCAAGGATGAAGAGAGTTACTTGCTATAGGAGGCAATACAGGTCCAGGCTGGGGTCGATACTATAAAATATACTCAAAACCAAAGGTTTAGTCGGTAAAAATACATGGGAAATCACATTTAAAGCCGGATGTGTACATAGTCTGAAATTGAATTTGGGCTTGTAACAAACAGAATCGGTGATTTAATAAAATATACCAACTTTCATTCTGATGATATCTGTCATCCTAAATCGTTCTTATTTCAATGTAAAGGGAGGTAATTTATTAACTTTCAAGAGGGAGTGCATGTACAGTGAAGACATGTTATGGTTTTTCTTACACGTTTTACATTCTGTGGTGTAATATCTCATTATTTACAGTTTCAGTTGTTTAACTAGACAAATATTGCTCTTATTTTGCAAAATGCTGTTTTACATAAAGGAGCAATAACTTCCAGCCAGACTACAATATAAATAAAAAAATCTGTTGAAGTTACTCTGCATACTTCAACAAGTAAAGTTAAATTTGAAAAACTATGGAATTCTTGTTTTGTATTATAGTTCAACTTGCATGAAAATACCAACTTAACTTTTGGATCTCAGTATATGATTAGTCATTAATATTGTTATATAAAAGTGCAATTTGTATAAACATGTATGTAGTACCAGCAAAAATGTTTCCACCTGGACCCATTGTATAAACACTGGTTAACTTTAACCAGTGGGTTAAATGATTGGTTAAGCTAAAAATCCTGTTAAAGTTCTGGTTAACGGTTGTGTAAATCTATGGTATAACAAAATTGTATACAACAGATTAACCAGTTTGGATAAAATTTAAAAATTAACCAAAGGTAAAGTTAACCTTTGTTTATACAGTTGGGTGCTGTTGTTTATGTGATTACAGGTTAAATATCTTGCTTTGACCAGAGGTTGGGTGCATTTCAGTGAGTGTTGGACAGGGAGTGGGTAGTTAGTGTGGCAAAGATTTTTGGACCCGCCTGGTGAAATATAGGTTAATGGGGTCACACAAAGTTGATACATTTTGAGGGGATAGATATAAACACAATTTTCAATGATTTATTTTAGGGATGCAAGGATGCAAATGAAACAGGCACGTGCTCCCCTGTGTTATATGAGCCAGTCTTTTCTTGTGTTGTTATTTTCCTGAACTCCCACCTAAAAGTATTACTCGTTTGAATGCATCGAATTTCGATTTATACTTTTTTTAATCGAAATCAGTCCATACATTATCCAATTTATCTGAAACCAATGCAGTCCCGCTCGGTTCAGAAAGATTGTGCGAAAGCTTGATAGTTACTTGCGAAAAGATGTTGGTTCTATTCAGATTCTTCCTCCAGTAGTAAAACTAGATATGGCAAATATATATGTTGAAAATTACCAGTAACACCATCAAAGCATAATGCATTCAAACACAAAGCACAGTAATTCTACACGTACATATCTTTGTTAACTATTTACCGGACTTTTGCTGCAAGTAAAATCAATAAGGCACTATTAAAAGAAATTTTTTCTCACAAAATACACTTAATTTGTTTAAAAGTTGTTTAGTGCACTGGGAGCAATTGCGTGTCAATACAAGAAATCCAAAGTCCGTTAGGTAAAAATATAGTAGGGTAATATGCAACAAAACTTGAGCAATAGCAAACAAATATGTTACCCGTGTAGACATTTACCCAGACATTCATATGGTTATATCCACATTACATAAGATCGTAAATCATTGAGTGTAATTAAGTCCTATAGTGTCATTCCTCAATCGGAAGGTGGTGGATATGCAAAGTTGTTTGGGTTTTTTTCAGGGGTAGTTAACTTCATTTTAAAGACATTACATGTGAAAATGTGCAACCAGTTTTATAAGCCAGGGATGACATGGAGGGATTAAAGTGTAATGTACAGTCAGTGTTCTCATTATAACTTTATTCTTATCATAAAAGGGGTATTAAAAAGCATAAGACATGAACCATCATGGAGTTTCAATCAATAAATCCATTGAGTTTACTTAAATGTATATAATGTATGCTGAACGGAATAGCTAACCCACAAATTTTTTCCAAAATCTGCTTGTTTACTATCCTGTGAATACTAGATTACACATTCCAATATTGCTGATTGTTCCAATAACTATTAACTTTGATAATGCAGACTCATTCATTGCTGGCCTTTAACTGGTCTCTCCGCTTATTCAGGTCCAGATTTCAAGGAAACTGCTTGAAACTTGTTGAGAAACTACATGAGATGTCAGCATGTTAGCTGTTTCGTTCAGCTTATGTACATGTCCACCTAAATTTGACGCTGACAGTGTTTAAACATATATACTGTTTAACCTAATATTGCATGATTTTAGCCCAAATCGAAGGTGCAGAAGATGGGAGACATTTACAACGCCAATCTTGATTCCATTGAAACGGAGGGTAGTATTGACCCGGAGCCTAATGTCTATCAAAGGACATATGGAACGGAGGTATGTTTAAAAGTATCTAAGTGTAGGCTTACTGTTCAACTGTTCACTGTACTGTTAACCGTTCTGGCATATGGCAGTTTAACTTGTCATGCGTTTATTGTAGAGATGCAAGGTGGTTAATTAGTATTCAAGGACATTTAGACTTATATGTATTTATGTACCCCCCACAAAAAAAAAATATTTTGGGGTGGCATATAGTAATCGCAGTGTCTGTCCATCCTTCCGGTATTTTGTGTCCAGCCTTTAACTTTGTCATGCATAGATGGATTTTGTTAATACTTGCTGCAAATGATCATCATAACATGACGATGTGTTGCGCATAATACCCAGACTCTCACTTCAAAAGTCAAGGTCACAATTTAACTTTGTTTGACTGCACTTTCAGTCTGTTTGAGATTTCATGTCCGATCTGTAACTTTATCACCTATGGATAAATTTCATAAACACTTGGCTCAGTTGATCAACATGACATAATGAAGTGTCAAGACCAAAAACCTTTCCTCAAAGGTCAAGGTCACACTTTCAATTTATTTGATATTTCATGTCTGGTCTGTCAAATTGTCTTTAACTTGGCTCAATTCATCAGCATGACATGACTATGTGTCGCACATAAGACCCAGACCAGTACCTCAGAGGTCAAGGTCACACTTCGAGTTTGTTCAACAACACTTTAAGTCTGTTTGATAGTTCAAGTCTGGTCTGTAACTTTGTAGTACATGGATGGATTTCAAAAACACTTGGCTCAGTTTTATCAATTGATCAACATGACATGACGAAGTGGTGCGTTAAGACCCAGAAACTTACCTCAAAGGTGAAGGTCACACTGTCAGTTTGTTTTATATTTTATGTCTATCTGTAACTTTGTTTTACATGGAGGGATTTTAAATTAACTTGACACAAGTGATCAACATGTCATGATGATTTATTACCTGCATTTACCTGTAGAAATACCCCAACCTTTACATAAGATGTCAATGTCAAGGATGACAAGGTCAAGGTCACACTTAAATGTGAAAAAAACATAAAATTTGATGTCTAGTCTGAAACGTCATTCCATGGCTCTTGATATTCATGAATACATCGCTACCTATTATAAGATATATAGTTATTTTCACAGACCATTTGTGGGGAATGTGACACTTACCAGTGACATTTCTTGCTGACTTAAGTGTTAGGGATGAAATTATAGAAATTAGTCGGTTCAGATCGGTGTCATTGCGCATGCTCAGACGAATTTCATGTATCTTAAGAAAACATTTACCGATATTTCTAGTTTCAATGAAACAAATATCTATGAAAAATCTTTGTGTAATAAGCATGAGAGATACTCACATGTATTTCGTGCATACATTAAGTAATACTTGAATCTATCGCAAACATGACACGTATCTAATGAATATAGATTTGTATTTATTCTAGGAACCCAAAACGAAACAGAACTGGAAAATTTGGAAAAGAGCAAGAAAGGTAATTTTTACATTTATTTCATATATAACATAAATACTATTTTGGACATTTGATGATTATAGAAATATTTAATTGTAAGTCCTCTGTGCTGACCTTTACTTCATCAATGCTTCTAGTATTATTATAATATTTCTTTTCAACTAGATTACAAACAAATTTTATAAGAATGTTAAAGTATGTATTTAACCTTCTCCAAATTATTTTCAAAATTAAGTGTGTTTTACAGTACATTTATCTTAATGAATATTGAAAGAAGTTTGTCACATTTATATTGCACTGTCTGTCTTACAAGTGCATTATGTAGCATGTTCTCAGGAATTTTTAGAGTGTTTTGAATAAAGCTATCTATTTGTGAAACTATCTTGAGTACATCTCATTATGAGTATAAGCATAACATTGCTTTTTGTTCTTTATTCTATAGTGAATTAAAGCAGTTTGCATGCTTGTTATTCATAGAGAGATACAAAACTACATTTATATTTTGACAACCTTTGCACTACCACTACGAATATGATGAGAAAAGCAGGGGTCATGTAGCTTATATGAGATTGTTTTCAGTTTGTACACTGTTGACAAAGTGAATGTAGATGCCAAACATTATGTATTTATATCCCAATTCCAAAGCATCATGTTCTTTTCTAAATTCACAATTCAAACAGAATGTTCAAAATACATCAATGATAACATTCAAATAAAAAATGAGCTTTAAAATTTATAAGGAAAATGCATTTTTTAAAGAAGAATAAACAAAGATTAATAGTAACTGCCATTATGGGGTATTATAACCCCACGAAAGCATTTCCTGTTCCAATGGTTGTATCATGCCTTAAGCATCATGTGATATATATTTACCTGATGTTCTATGTTTACACCATACACATGTACACATGTCGCATTAGTAAGAGAAGAATTACGCTGTGTCTTTTTAACAAGAAACAATAGAGGGGGAGTGAGGTCGGGTGCACTCATATTTCTCCCCAACAGCGTTTTTATTACTACCAATTTAAAACTGATTATGTCTTTCTTTTTATTCCGTTAAACATTACGTGACACTATTTATCAGCCCCAAACGCATAATAATTGCAATTAATTGTTAATGCTACGTTTACACTATGTTCCCAGCGGCCACGACAATCACGGTTCAGGCCACCATGGGGAAAACGGGATGAACGTGAGACAACGCACGGGGACGGGAAAGGCAGACCATAATTGCCGTGAATGCCGGGTCAGAATTTTAAACTGTCAAAAAATTTGCCACGGCAGCCACGGTGCAGATGAGAAATGTAATAGGCCGTAGTAAAACTGGGTAAACGCTACAAAACGTGACAATATGTAATAGGCCATTACAAAACTTGGAAGTGGTCCGTAGTGGGACAGGAATCGTATGTATTCCCCGGCATCTGAAGTTCCTTTCCAGTTTTGTCACGTTGTGTTCCGTTTTGTCATAGTTCTCACGGCAAGCTAGGGTGAACGATAACCGTTTTCGTTACATTTCAATTATGGTGCATCATGATGTGTGATGCTTGCAGGCCGGAGCATTACTGTACGTTGAGTTCTGCTACAGTCTGACTCAGTGCGCGTGGTCTTAAAAGGTGTATGAAAAGGCCGCGCCAGGCAGGAGAGCTTCATATTAGTCTGAGCAGTCGACGACGAAACATCAAATAACAGTTTCTATAAACAGAGATCAAGCTTTGAAATGCCACCAAAGAAGCGACGAACAAAGGCCCCCTGTCATGCACATCGAAGAGCCCTGGGGGAATCCATAGATAATTTGAAAGGCGTTGATATCTTCTTTGCGGAGCTACCTGGTGAGAAATGTTGTGTAGTGGCCTAGCTGCTGCCTTCTATCTTCCAATAACCATGTGTGAACCCACGGGGATCTTGGCCTTCTCTTCCGCCTTCTTCGCCTTTTTCCTGCCTGGTGCGCTCTTTGCAATTCCTGCTGGCCTTCTTGCTGATGCAGAGACTGGATAACTGCAGCAAACAAACAAGAAAACACAAAATCTTCTTCGTTTTGGGCATTCATGTTTACTCGTTGAAGTATCTTGATACAATGATTGCTATTGCTTGGGGGGTTTTCTTTATATCGTGGGCACAGACATGCTCCAAAGCTCTCCGGCTTCCATGTTTGATCCGTAGGAGGCCTTGACAGAACATGAAAAACGCATCAGACCTGGATGAAGACGTGAACAACGTGAGGGATCCTATTAGAATGCATTGGACCAGGAAGCAACATACATGCATCCCTAGTAGACCGCGGCCCGAACATAAGTGCGCCTTGGAGGAGCCGCTACATCGCCCCAACGGCCCGTCATGGATACTGTGATAAACCGTGAGGAAACTTAGCACAACCTAACAAAACTTGGATATGGAGACAAAAATGGTCAAAATCCCACGGCGCAATACGTTTCGGGCAAACGGGGCTGCCGTGGCCGCCGGCAACATAGTGTAATCGTAGCATAAACGTTAACACTGTACGTCGTCTTAATCATCTTTGAAGCTTTATTTTCAAAAAAATAAATTTGTCTTTTAGAAAAGTAATCATTGTAGATGATCAAGACTATTTTAGATGTCCATTAATATCAGGATATTTTTATTGTTTTTGTGTAGCTTGCAAAGAGACTGAAAAATTTAGGCAATGGTAGTGAGGAAGACGAAGACAATGACAAAACAGAAAAGGAAGAAGCAACCATAGAATCACCACCAGATGGCGGCCTGAGTGCGTGGACAATTTGTGTGGGAAGCGCTATTTTATCAGCTGCCAACTCAGTGGTTAGAATTTCACTGTACGAAGCTATTGACTCAATCAATGACTATTTCAAAGAAAAGCCTAAAGAGGTTACAAATGAAACAACAACACCTACAAATTATGTTTCATGCGACAATTGTTTGAGACAAAACTTCGTTCAGGAGTTCCTACCATCTGATTTTATTACCAACTGTGTGAATCCGCAGGCGCCAAACTGGTATCTTTGTCTAAGTGACACATTTGGTGACCCAAGAACCAATATTGAAGAGTTTTAGGACCATGCCAGTCAGATAATCACTGATTGTTGCTCCTACCTATGGAATGAATCACCAGCAACTGGAGCTCTGTCTGCAGGAAGTGTGTTTTCGGCGTCTGACAATTCAGAAGAAAAGGAAGTTGGGACAGTTCTGAACTATCTTCACGTCAGTTTCAGTCTACTTTTCGGTAGGTCATTATTGTAATCATGTTTTAGTCTTTTCATGTCCCTGATATATCCTGGATCAGATATATATATATATATATGATGTTTTAAACAAAGTGTAATAGGCTAAAGTAGAGTAATCATTGATATTCTTTTGTTTTTATGTGTAGCAAAAATTATACCATAGTTTGGTAACCTTTCTCCCTGCTAATCCTGTTTGAACTGCATCGCGTGTAGTTAAACAGAGATAGGTAGGTTCCGCAATCCATGGTATAATTTGCCATACACATGAAAACAAAAGAACACCATGATATATCTATAACATACAAGTCCTTATTTTTCTTCTTTTTAGCTTGCCGGGACGAATGTCCAGGAGAGCTATTGCCACGACCACGGTGGCGCCGTGGGCGTTGTCTGTAGACACCGAGGTTAAACTTTTGCGTTTAGTTGCGTTTAAGTTTTCGTGTTTGCCTGAATCTCAATCTTTGCATGGGTGGTGAGTTTTATCCCACAGGTGAGCTTTGTTGCCTGCTGACAACTCTTGTTTTATTTTGATGGTTTACTCAAGTTTTGATTTGTTTCTGTATCAATCTATATTCTCCTAATTGATAAAGCATGTAACATTTTCTCCCCTAGTGCATCAACTGATCATAAAAATGATACCATGGTTTATTGTAAAATGTGGCACACTTCAAAGCATCTTGATTTATCATAACTGTTATTGAATAAAGTACTTTTGAATCAAGGGTCTATCATTAAACAGCGTGAGCGGTTTTGCATGTTTTATAGCCCATTATGAACTGACCAAATAAAAGTTCATTATGTTTTGTTTTAAGTTATATTCTATTTCTTTTATCAATTTATTGAACGCAGTAGTTAATTTCATTTTGCAAAAGTTCAAAAATCATTCTTTATTATATTTTCATCCACCTGGCCTTGACCAAGATTGTGATTGAGTACTGGTTACCCTTCAAGGATCCCAGGATACAGTGGTTAGATTAATCAATGGTCTGTTAGCCCTCGATGGCATAAAAATGACACTTGATATCCAGCCAATCAATCATGTTATCAACAAATGAATATGGGTTCTCCGTGACCGAGTGGTCTGAGGCGCCATCTCAAGATCACTAACCTCTCACCGCTAAGAGTGCAGGTTAGAGTTATATATAACCTGAAATGTGTTTAAAATGGCGTTAAACCTCATTCTACAAATGAAAAGTCATTTGTATAGCTTTGTGACATCCATTTTAGCTTATGTTAATGACTTTACATTTTTTATAACTTTCGGCTCTGTGGCCGAAAATGTAATAAAAACAATTTTTTGAGCTTAAATTTTTTGTCGTATATCTACTTCACACGTAAGGTGTTTGAATGAAAATTTTATTTCGGTTACTGACTATGCAGCAATGTATACATGGTACTATTGTTGTATCGCTTGTTTTAGACATAAACTTGTCGTTCATATTTTTTCTTGTTCTTATGCATATTCATATATATCCACAGTTCTTCTCGGTGCCATTATCTCGGTGTTTTCCGGATACAGAGTCGTGTCAATCGTTGGATCAATACTGATTGGACTTGGTTTTATCGTTGCATCATTTCTTGACGAGGGTCAAGAAGGAGCCCTTGATCTGATGGTCGGCATTGTTGCAGGTACGTAAAGCAACGTGCGTATCCAGTACCTCGGCTAAATAAAGGATCTTACACACGTGTTTATTTATTACTGAGTTTATTTAACCAGTTGGCAAAAGTAGATTTTTTTTTTATTGGGTTTTAACGTCATTTTCAACAATTTCATGAACATGGCATATCCAATTTTATTGGTTTTAACTGGAGAACTTTCTCACATAAGGTTTTTGGAGTGTGCTGGGCTCGAACCTACTACCTATAGTGATCTTGAGATGCCCTTATGGTGCCTTAGACAACTCGGCCACTGAGGACCCATTATCTAGTTAAACAAATTAAATAAATGAACCTGAGAATATGCAATTTATCACATTACTTAATCATTTAGTACCATTTGGTTTTTTAGGACATTTTTATAAGAACAAACAATGATTGTCTAATATGTTTAATAGCACTTAATACATATATTAGTTTCCGTCCATCATCTTATCACGTCGGCGTTTCCGGTCCTTAATTTGATATTTACTTAATGTTGATATAGTGAAACCTTATATTCATATTCAACCATGGTAACAAATGTTCAATTTTTGTCTCGCCGTGACAAAGGAGCCAAATAGATATTAAAGTGTTGCTTTTCTGTCGACAGAAGCGGCATCAAACATTTATATTTAGCTCCGTTAAGTTTTCATTTTTACACTATTTCTCAACAAGTACAAGTGCTAGGACACTCATACTTGGATCATAGTTACAACTAATACCCTGCATCATACTATACACTGCAGATGCTGAGTATGACCTAGATTGCAGGGTCCATTGACTTTGTTTGATGCTGAATTTTGCATTTACCTCCAACATTAAGTTTTCATTTTTACACTATTTCTCAATAAGTACTAGTACTAGGACACTCATACTTGGATCATAGTTACAACTAACACCCTGCATTACATAATATAATACAGATGCTGAGTACTTATTCTTTTTTTATTTTTTATTTTTTTTTTGTTATTTTAATTTAATTTTTTTTTTGTTATTTTTAAATATTTGTTTTTCAAATATGTATAACTTAGAAATACTGGTTTAAGTAGGTTTTTTTTTAAAATATGTTTTACTTAGAAATACTGGTTAAAGTTTGTGTTCAACTACTATCAAGTTCATATCTCAAAAATCACTAAATATATTTGATCGAAACTTCACACAATACTTCCTACAATATTTCTTAGTCATTAAATCTACTAATTAACCAAGTTAGATAACTCTTGCGTGAATATAATGCATATTCTTGTGTCATATTTTTGCAAATTGTGGCTGTTACTTAATTTTATCAAATCAAATAACTATTTTAAATAACCACTCTTTAATATATTATGGAAGTTGTTATGTCATTTCTCTGTTACCACTGGATTAAAACAATAATATTTTAGCTTTACAGATACATGCGGTCATTTTTGTCATTGTATTTTAATTTTTTTCTCTCCCATGTGTGTATTAACAGTCAAAGCGGACACGGCGAGACATATCATTCCGCTGAATTCTTGTTTATGTTCCTGATGATGAATTACTTTAATTAACTTTAAAAATACAAAATTAATATAATGGATTTTAGTGGCGATAGTTGCTAATTTGTTTTTGTGTCTATATTGTTTTTATTTTGTGTAAATATCAAATGAAAAACAACAAGACCTATATATATCTAAATCATAAAAAAAAAATATGTAAATCTACCACTTTGCTTTACTTATTTAAAAAATGGATCGTATATTTTAGCTGTCGGTTCGGCATTCATTCGTTTCACAGCTATTGCTTCAGTACTAGAATATTTCCAAGAAAAGCGCTGGTGCGCCATTATTCTGAGTAGCCTTGGTAGCGTCCTTGTAAACTTTCTTATTCTGGGACAAGCAATCCGTGACGCAGTGGACTTTGACTGGATTATCACCTTCAAGTGTCAAGCTATACCAGCAGGTAAAGTATACGATAATGTTGTGTTAAAATATTTCCCGTTTTCTTGACACTTTTTATAATGATGTTTCTCACTTTTGCATCTATGGCCATACATAACGGATCAACTGTCTCACTACACAGTTGTGCTCCTTCTGTGAAGGTAACATGATTACTGCTCTTAAAAAGTCCTATTTAATTTGGTTCAGAATATTTTCAAAATGGTTAAATGGGCTGTGATTTCTGGCTGCAGATGAGTACAACAAAAGCTGGTATAGCATATACTGCAACAATTATTCACCACTAAATTGTATTAAAATGCGACTTTTATTGGGTTTTAAGGTGTTAACCCATTGATTTTTGTTCTTTATTTTATAGTAAATAATAAAAGTTTGTAGGCTTGTCATTCATAGAGAATCCCAAATGAAAGAAGTGAAACCTACATTTTACTGTTTGTCAACCTCTGCACTATCAAAATATGATGAGAAAAGTAGGGGTCATGTGTCATATAAGAGATTTTTTTCTGCTCAGTGTGTACACTGTTGACAAAGTGAAAGAAGACTTCCTAAATCATGTATTCATACCCCAATTTCCAAGCATCAACTTTTTATGCTCCCCCAAAGAGCGGGAAGCGTATAGGCGCCGCTTCGTCCGTGTGTGCATCCGTCCGTCCGTCACCAAATTCTTGTCCGGGCTATTTCTCTACAACCTTTGGTTGGAATTTTATTTTATTTTGCATCACTACCAAGTGGAGATGTGCATTATATCTTTTTGTTCCAGTTCAATGATTTTCAAAGAGTAATGGCCCTTTGATTCTGTTTGTGACCAAATTCTTGTCCAGGCTATTTCTCTACAACCCGATGTTGGAATTTTATGAAACTTGCTAGGATGCATCACTACCAAGTGGACATGCGCATTATGTATTTGTGTTCCGGTTCAATGATTTTTCACGGAGTAATTGCCCTTTAATTGAGTCTGTGACCAAATTCTTGTCCGGGCTATTTCTCTACAACCTCAGGTTGGAATTTTATGAAACTTGCTAGGATGCATCATTACCAAGTGCAGATGCGCAAATTGTCTTTATGTTTTGGTTCAATGATTTGTCATGGAGTTATGGCCCTTTGAATTTGTCTGTGACCAATTCTAGGCCGGGCTATTTCTCTACAACCTCATGTTGGAATATTATGAAACTTGCTAGGATGCATCACTACCGAGTGGAGATGCGCATATTATCTTTGTGTTCTGGTTTGATGATTTTCACAGAGTTATGGCCCTTTCGTTGAGTCTGTGACCAAATTATTGTCCATGCTATTTCTCTACAACCTCAGGTTGAAATTTTATGAAATTTGCTATGTTTGTGTTCCAGTTCGATTATTTTTCACAGAGTTGTGGCCCTTTCATTCAGTCTGTGACCAAACTCTTCTCCGCTCTATTTCTCTACAACCTCTGGTTGGAATTTTATGAAACTTGCTAGGATGCATGATTACCAAGTGGAGATGTGCATATTGTCTTTATGATGCTATTTCGCTACAACCTCTGATTTTAATTTTGTAAAACTAGCTAGGATATGCTCATATTGTCATTTTGTTCCGGTTCAATGGTTTGCAAATGAGTTCAGTCAAGTGCAGAGCCACATATTGTTCCTGCTATGTAGTTTGGTATTTTTCAACCAAGTAGCCATCAGTACTAAGGGAATATAGTACAGAGTCAAACACTCACTTGGGGAGCATCCATTGGTTCCACTGATATTTTCTTGTTTTGTAAATTCACAATTCAAACATGACAATGCTATCAAAATGTTCAAAATACATCAATAATGCCATTTAAATAAAAAAAAAGTGCATAAAAAAAAATGGAAAATGCATTTTTAAAGAAGAAATGAGGATTATTTATAACTGCCATTATGCGACTACCCCGTGGAAGCACTTCCTTTTTCCAATGGTGGTACTATGCCTTAACAGATGGATGTCTTTTAAAGTAAATGAATCGACATTAAACAAATGTTTCCATTTTCAATTTCGGTAACAAGTAAATTTAACTTCTTTTGACCAATGAAAAACGGTCTTGTGTATCGGTTGGCGTTTGAACCAGTGAATAAAAGGTGTAACACACCCTTTGGAAACAGGAAATGCTCCCGTGGGATAATCGCATAATGGCAGTGATAAACAATCATTGTTCTTATTAAAAAATGCATTTTCTAGGTATTTTAATGCTCAATTAGTGATTGGAATGGTGTTATGGGTGTATTTGGAACATTTTGAAAACATTGTCATGTTTGAATTGTGAAGTTAGAAAAAACATGAAGCTTTGAAATGGGGTATAAATACATAGAGACTCAAAATAATGTATTTTTTAGTATTTTTTAAAGCCATTTTCAACACTTCAGGTTATATATGGCATTTCCAGTTTTACTGGTGAAGGAAACCCTCAGACTGATTCAGAATGTGTAGAACCATCGTCCTTCTGCAAGTAACTGGAAATTTTCTCACAAAAAGTTTTTGGAGCGAGCGGGACTCGAACCTACAACCTTTGTGGTGAGAGGTAAGTGATCTTGAGACTGCGCCTTAGCCCACCGGCCATGGAGGACCCTTTAAATGTGTTAACATAATAAAGCAGGGTCCTCAGAGGGCGAGTCGTTTAATGTATAGTCATGGACGTCATATACAACCCGTAATGTGATACAAATGTTAAACCCCAATTAGATATAATTAAATTATGTATATGTACACTATTTACACGTAAATTACAAATGGTTTGATGTTTTAGCGAATAAAGTGTTACAAATGTTTTAAATGTTGAAATTCTGCTGGCATTTCAGTCCTAAGCCTCATTGTGAGTTTCTTCATGAAGCCACTTTAGGTCGTGGCTGCGACGACATCCAGGAGCAGGAAATCACATGCAGTAAGAAAATTACCGACTATGTCATCAGCAAGGAATTGTTCGGCAACATTGTGCTGTATCTGTTGATGTCGATCTTCTTCTTAGATCAGATTGGTAAGTTTTATTTGCCTTGTATACCATAATTATACATTGCTGTCATTATATTGGCCCAGAGCATGTAAAATAATATGTTCCGCAATACCAGGCGTTTGGATGAATGTGATTTAGCTAAAGGTTTCCATCTTGAAATAATAATAGACATGGCAACACTATTGGAAACCAGAAATGCTTTCATGTGGTAGTCAGATAATTGCGGTTAAAATAATCCTCGTTTCTTCTTCTTTAAAAATACATTTTCCTTACTCATATGGTTTTTTATTCAAATGGCGTTATTGGTGTATTTTGAAAATGCTGAAATGTCAATGGTATACACATGGAAAAGAATTCTCTTCAATGCTACATGACCCCAACATGACCCCCTACTGTTCTCATCATAGTGTAGTAGTGCAAAGGTTGACAAACAATAAAATGTAAGTCACTATAGAATAAGGAACAAAATTCAATGATGGACTTACACCTTATATTTAAAAACAAGAGGTCACCTGATTATCCTTCATGACATAAAACTATATGAATCTATTTTTCAACTTTTGTCAATTAAACATAAGTATTAACCGTCATATCAGTTACAACAAATCACACCAAAAACCATTCAAATGAATCTATTCAGTCAAAAAAAAAGGTGAGAAGGCTTGTACTTAGTTATTTCCAATAAATTAAACCCATTGGATAAAATCACATCATATTCTGATCAAGACGTACTGATAATATTTCAATATTTAATAGATAACTTTTTACCACGACAGATTATAACTTTACATAAAATCATCCTAGAATCATGACAAGAGGCCCCTATCCAAAAAACATTCACATAAGTCTATTTAGTCACTGCTGCTTTGGAAACATCACAGTTTGGCCGATAATCTGTTATGTTAGCTATGAATATTCTAATGGGTATTCTCGCTTTGCACGTGCCAGAAATGAGATCGTTTGCCTGGATAGCTGTATATTCCATTATTTATGGATTCATTGACGGTAGAGTATATTAATACATGTATTAATAACAATAGAAAATGATTGATTGATTGATTGAATATTTAGCATCATTTTTATACCACCAAGGGCTACATGTAACAGACGATCAGTTAACCTAACCACTGTTTCCTTGGACTAACCAGTACTCGAGCACATCCCATCTCCACAAGTAACTGATAATTTTCCCACTTGAATTAGTGGTGAGAGACGAATGATAATGAGACACAATGTCGTATATCAATCATCACGGAGACTGTTGCTGGGCGGGGGATTCAAACACACCCCCTGGATAATAGGAAATGAGTGAGTGAGTGAGTGAGAGTGATATCGAGTTTCGACTGGGATGAAAATAAAAAAATGACAATAATGTACATGAAGATGATATCAGATATAGAAGTCCTTAATTCAAATGCGAGTTCAAAATTGAATCAAAAACAATGTCCGTACCTCATATGCACAAAACAGTGCAGATATGGTAAATCTAAATTACGTCCCCACCCCTAGTCTGAGGAATCTTACCCCTTTGTATGGGGGGGTATACACATATAAATAGCAGTGGGTATGTTGTAAACCCTACCCCACAGGAAAGTTATTAAAAGTAAAAATAGTGAGAAAGTGGTCTCCATATTTTGAATGAAGCTGGTTTTATTGATAAAAATGAGAAACTTTGACAAATACTAGAAACAGTTTGCTGTCAGTTTGAACTTAACTTAAACATTTCATTATTTATACATGTACTACATATAAACTTTGTCATATTCAGGGGTGTTTTCATCCATTATTCAAGATTCCATCCCAGAGGGTTTTAAAAAGCGTCACATAAAGATGGTAGCGGGCATGCTGGGTCTTGTCGCAGGTGTGAGCACCATTGTGTCAGTATGGATTGTAGGTAAGGTTAGCAAAATGTAACAAACACGGGTACCGTCACATTTACACACAATACCATTTGAGAACACCACCGAGAGAACACATTTGTCAATGTTTCAAGTCAAGAACAATACAGCGATCTGATGTAAATTTAAAAAAAATGACTAGTATACCTGCTGAAATTATAGACGGCAAAAACTCATATAGTTTCATTTGAATTGTACCATTTTTAACTATACAGTGGCAAATAAGACTATTTGAAATTATGTGAGATTTGTTATAACTGTCACTTCGCGTTCAACTAAGCGAGCTGGATCAGGCTGTTCAATTTCTCATTTCTCGTATGATAATGCTCTTTATGTGTGCTTAGTGGCTGAAGTTTAAAAGAGTTTACATTTAGATATACCAGATTTTCTTAAAATGGCAGGGCTCTAGTCCCACTGAGGCAAATGGGGGGACTTGCCTTCTATAGAGTTTGTGGAAATTCGCATGTTTATTAGTGTTTTTGTTAAAAGAATAAAGTTATCCCCAAAATATGAATTAATCTTGCAAAAATATGACATAACCATAAACTTATTGGGGAAAATATTATAATGCTTGGCAGAGCCTCAAATACTATATTTTTCCCAACTCATTTAATAAATTTAATAATAAATAAACACTCGTGTAAGATCTTCTATATATGAAATATTTTACCTAGATCATTTTAATATATGTATGATTATGGCCTTCTTTTATTACAGATGCCATAAACAAGAGATCAGAAAGTTTCTCAGCCTCGTATTATTTCTCCGGGGGATGTTTATTTGGCTCTGGGGCACTATCACTTATGTCCCGCATCGTTGTTCTCAGACAGACAAATCAACAAACACAAAATATTGAACTACAGTCTGGTTCAAATAACAGAATTTAATTAAGTCGGTATGCATAAAGAGTTTGTTTCAAGTAGTTTTTAACCACACAGCTGTATTATAAAACACGTGTTTTGTGCCGTATCGTGTCAGTATACGTGTACATTCATTATATCGTGGTTGTATGTATTTATACTAAATAAAAATACATGGTGTTTTGGTCCATATGCAGGTTTATGGACTGACCAGTGAGGCTATATAGCATGCTAGTTCTGACTGCCCAGTCTATAAACTTGTATTTGAATCAAAACACCATGTATTATTTGTTATATTATCCGAGTGTATTCAAACACAACATGAACATAATAAATTTGTTGTTCCATTTTGATAAAATGCATGGTTTGGAAAACGTGGATTGTTTCAATTTTTGCTTTTATTGAAAAACTTGCACATTTATATATAGAACCGGATGACGTCATACCTGGTCCATATATCAATATGTACTGACTGGATGGCGCCAAATTGAAGAAAGAAGGAAATGAGAATAATATAGTCATTTAAAGCATGATACTAGTTGTATTTGCATTTTGTCATTATGTTTCCATAATATATTAACGGGAATATATCCAGAGTTTTCAAAATTTTAAAATTGGCTAAAAACATTTTTCCCCAATATAATACTCACTGATCCCATATAGCGAAAAGGATATCTGTTCAAACATGCCAAACTATATATATAGAAAAGGGATTTCCTAACTTGGGCTACGCGCCTAGGTTGGACTAAAATAGATTTCCCACTTAAAATTGCAACATATTTTGTTGACGTATTAAATGAGACACGTGATTGCATTTTGATTTCAATTTTATTCGTTATGCAGGTATAAATATGGTTTCATCTTAGAAAGAGTCCTAATGATGATGTTAAAGTATTCAAGCAGTATTTACGTGCTGTCTTTTTTTAGAATGGGGACTTCTTTTCAAGTTTACCAATCCATTTTAAATTTCGATTTTGTCTCGTTGTTGTGGATTTGACATACCAAATAATTCGGATTTTATTTATTAATGATAATGATATGCATTTTATCCATTTTTAAAATAATTTTATTTTTCAAGAAATTTATAGTGTTTTATCCTGATATACTCCCTTTAATATAGTTTTTAAATGCTTAATAAAAGTAAACATTCATTACATTTTATATAGATTGTACTTGCATAATATATCAATAAACAATTATTATATTTTAATTTGTAACTGCATAATAAATATGTAAATATTATACATTCATTATATTTTATGTTGTGTGTACTTCTACAATTAATTGTGGAGGACTTGATCCAGAATAAGAGCATTGAACCCAGGATCGGCGGGTCGTGGGTTCGATCCTCAGCCATGACTGTGAGGTGTCCTTGATCAAAACTCCATTTCCGCATATGCTTAGTACTTGTTCTACCCAGGAAGATTTTGAGCATGATTTGTTTTAAGTTGTAATAACTTGTTTTACAATCGAAGCAAAATGAACTAAAAATATACAATTATAATAATTTAATCAACTGTAATTTAACTGCACATAATGACATTCTTAATAAATCAGTGAATGTATGATTTTTGTTTTAAACTTACTCATTTTACATCGATTGTAAAAACAAGTTCTAACAACGATGAATGAATGAATAGGGTTTTACGGTGTACCAACACATTATAGGTTATTCGACGCCAACAGGAAGGAAGATTCCAGGTTCACTCTACATGTACAAAAACAACAAATTAACATACAGATTAAAAAAAATACACCAACAAATGAATATGCAGAATGAAACTAGAACCTTGATACCTGCAGAACTATGGAATTTCAGCAAATTCTATCATATTACTCAATTTGTCGCTTCTTACGACATGAATGAGCCACAGTGGTCCTATTCTTGCCATCACTCGTATGGCTCACTGAAACCATCTAACAACTAAGACCAACTCCTACTGGAAAAACTTTCAGGGTAGTACAAGTATAGAGTATATGTAAATAAATCATCTTGCTCAAGCACACCACACATGGCCATGGTTGGGGATCGAACCTACAACCCTTTGTTCTTAGTGCTTTATTACTACACCACTCGCTGCACACATGAATTTCACATTTGAAACACCCCGCTCAAATCCGCAACTCGGCAGTGGCCAAGGAGTTAAAAATGGTATTTGGCTAGACAAAAACATTTCTAATGTTACAACCATAAGTTTATTTCAAATCTTACATTAAACGTTATCAAAAGTAAGGGGACTAATTAAAGTAAATACTAAAAATAATGTTCTACAACTATGTATCTAAAGTTAAAACAAATGATAGTCCACAGCAAATTACAAGTGTTACATGTACAATGTTCTTGATACAGGGGTGGTATTCACCAACCATTCTTAAGAATATTTTTAGACTTTAACTCAAGAATGAATTTTGAAAAACACACTTTAAGAGACCATTTTTTTAGGCCAAAAAAATTGCAAGCATGTAGGGACAGCTAATACATAGTCAAATGAATTATTTTATCTGTCATGGTATCCAGATATCTAAGGTTGAAATTTGGATTTTCAAACTAAAGTCTTAAGAATATTCTCAAGAATGGTTGGTGTTGACAGAGTACGATGGAAGCACATTGGCACATAGATTCCACAAGCATCCAGTCAATGCAGTACCAATGTCAACTGTGACACTTTGTCTCTACTCTCTTGTTTTAATACTTAAGTCTCAATGCATCAATTATATCTATTTCCAGTCTTTCTTATAATAACTGCAACATATATTTGTTGTTTTTTTGTTGCTGTTTTAAATGCGATACGCCATTTTCAACACATTTCAGGTTATATGTGGCATATCCAGTTTCAATGATGGTGGGAAGACCACAGAATGATCTGAATAGAACCACTGTCCTTCCCCAAGTATCTAGCAAACTTTCTCACATAAAGATTTTAAGAATGAGTAGGACTCGAACCTATGACCTTAGCGGTGCAAGGTAAGTGATCTTGAGGTGACCCATAGACCATCAAGCCATGGAGGACCCTCTATATCAGTTATTTGATAAACAATGATTCAATCAGGAGTACCTTTTATGTGTCTATTGTACAACTTAATTAATAACTGCAACATTGGTCTTTGTTGCATGATCAAAATGACTGCAGTCCATTTTTTGGTATATTGTGTCTGTAAAACCTTTTCCTGTCTTTGTTGGGTTATCCATTATTGAAACACATTTCCAATATTTATTGTATGATCAGAACCTTGCAATTCATCTATTGTATGTTATACAATCTCCATCTATATGTATGTTATACACTCTCAATCTATATGTATGTTATACACTCTCCATCTATATATATGCTATACACTCTCAATCTATATGTATGCTATACACTCTCAATCTATATGTATGTTATACACTCTCCATCTATATGTGTTATACACTCTCAATCTATATGTATGTTATACACTCTCCATCTATATGTATGTTATACACTCTCCATCTATATGTATGTTATACACTCTCCATCTATATGTATGTTATACACCCTCCATCTATATGTATGTTATACACTCAATATATATGTATGTTATACATTCTCCATCTATAAGTATGTTATACACTCTCCATCTATATGTATGTTTTACACTCTCCATCTATATGTATGTTATACACTCTCCATCTATATGTGTGTTATACACTCTCAATCTATATGTATGTTATACACTCAATCTATATGTATGTTATACACTCAATCTATATGTATGTTATACACTCTCCATCTATATGTATGTTATACACTCTCCATCTATATGTATGTCATACATTCCCCATCTATATGTATGATTTTCACTCTCCATCTATATGTATGTTATACATGTATGTTATACACTCTCAATCTATATGCATGTTATACACTCTCCATCTATATGTATGTTATACACTCTCAGTATATATGTATGTTATACACTCTCCATCTATATGTATGTTATACACTCTCAATATATATGCATGTTATACACTCTCCATCTCTATGTATGTTATACACTCTCAATCTATATGTATGTTATACACCCTCAATCTATATGTTTGTTATACACTCTCAATCTATATGCATGTTATACACTCTCAATCTCTATGTATGTTATACACTCTCAATATATATGTATGTTATACACTCTCCATCTCTATGTATGTTATACACTCTCAATCTATATGTATGTTATATACTCTCAATCTATATGCATGTTATACACTCTCAATATATATGTTTGTTATACACTCTCCATCTCTATGTATGTTATACACTCAATCTATATGTATGTTATACACTCTCAATATATATACATGTTATACACTCTCAATATATATGCATGTTTTACACTCTCAATCTATATGCATGTTATACACTCTCAATCTATATATATGTTATACACTCTCAATCTATATGCATGTTATACACTCTCAATCTATATGTATGTTATGCACTCTCAATCTATATGCATGTTATACACTCTCAATCTATATGTATGTTATACACTCTCAATATATATGTATGTTATATTATGTTATACACTCTCCATCTATATGTATGTTATACACTCTCAATCTATATGTATGTTATACACTCAATCTATATGTATGTCATACACTCTTCATCGATATGTATGTTATATACTCTCCATCTATATGTATGTTATACACTCTCCATCTATATGTATGTTATACACTCTCCATCTATATGTATGTTATACACTCTCCATCTATATGTATACACTCTCAATCTGTATGTTTTTATACATTCTAAAAATATATGCATGTTATACACTCTCAGTCTATATGCATGTTATACACTCTCAATCTATATGCATGTTATACACTCTCAATCTATATGCATGTTATACATTCTCAAACTATATGTATGCCATACACTCTCCATCTATATGTATGTCATACACTCTCCATCTATGTGTATGTTATACACTCTCCATCTATATGTATGCTGTACAGTCCCATCTATATGTATGCTATATCCTCTCAACCTATATGTATGTCATACACTCTTCATCGATATGTATGTTATATACTCTCAATCTATATGTATGTTATACACTCTCCATCTATATGTATACACTCTCAATCTGTATGTTTTTATACATTCTAAAACTATATGCATGTTATACACTCTCAGTCTATATGTATATCATACACTCTCCATCTATGTGTATGTTATACACTCTCCATCTATATGTATGTTGTACAGTCCCATCTATATGTATGCTATATCCTCTCAACCTATATGTATGTCATACACTCTTCATCTATATGTATGTTATACTCAATCTATATGTATGTTATACACTCTCCATCTATATGTATACACTCTCAATCTGTATGTTTTTATACATTCTAAAACTATATGCATGTTATACACTCTCAGTCTATATGCATGTTATACACTCTCAATCTATATGCATGTTATACATTCTCAAACTATATGTATGCCATACACTCTCCATCTATATGTATGTCATACACTCTCCATCTATATGTATGTTATACACTCTCCATCTATATGTATGTTGTACAGTCCCATCTATATGTATGCTATATCCTCTCAACCTATATGTATGTCATACACTCTTCATCGATATGTATGTTATATACTCTCAATCTATATGTATGTTATACACTCTCCATCTATATGTATGTTATACACTCTCCATCTATATGTATGTTATACACTCTCCATCTATATGTATGTCATACACTCTCCATTTATATGTATGTTATACACTCTCCATCTATATGTATGTCATACACTCTCCATTTATATGCATGTTATACACTCTCCATCTATATGTATGTCATACACTCTCCATTTATATGTATGTTATACACTCTCCATCTATATGTATGTTATACACTCTCCATCTATATGTATGTTATACACTTTCAATATATATGTATGTTTTATACTCTCAATTTATATGTATGTTATACACTCTCCATCTATATGTATGTTATATACTCTTATACATTCTCTATATATACACCTGGAAACACACTCCTAAATTTTTCCAAAATTTTGAAAGCGACCACAACTACAATTTCTTATTTCATCGTTTTGGTAATGGCAAGAACATTATAATAATGGTAAAATTTACTCCAGGACATCACTCGACTTCTTACTGGTTGCATGAGGAGGAGGGTTGAGGCTGTACCCTGGATACGTGGAGGCTATTCACGTTATTTAAGATTATGTCACAGTATATCATGTTGATGTAATACTCATCATTTAGTAAAAAATATCTACTTGGAAACGCCTTTTAAACTCTACAGCGCATACTTAAAACATGTATATTTTTGCTGAAAAATGATTGTGCTTCGATATTATGATTAGAAGGTACACAACTGATAACTGTGCATGTTTCTGATTGTTGAAGGGTTCTCGCTACACATCTCATTAGTTTTTCTAAGTTCTATTTGGCATTCATCTCATGACAGCACTTGTGTTATCATTCATTGTCAAATTTCAGGGGGGTGCTTAACCTTTTTTCAGGTGTATATATGTATGTTATGTGTTCTCGATCTACATGTATGTTATATGTGTAACACCACCATTGAAATAAGTGAAACTTACATTTTACTGTTTGTCAACCTCTGCACTACCAAATTATGAGGAGAAAAGTAGGGGTCATGTGTCGTACAAGATATTTTTTTCTTCTCAGTGTGTACACTGTTGACAAAACGAATATACTTCCAAAATCATGTATTTATACCCCAATTTCCAAGCATCAATTTTTTTCTCTAAATTCACAATTCAAACATGACAATGCTTTCAAAATGTTCAAAATACATCAATATTGCCATTCAAATAAAGAAATGAGCCGTTGAGGGCTAATAAACAATCGGTTAACCTAACCATTGTTTCCTGGGATCCTGAAAGGTTAACAAATGCTCGAGTACATCCAATCTCCGCCAGTAACTGATAATTTTCCCACTTAAATCAGCAATGAGAGACGAATGATAATGAGACACAATGTCGTATATCAATCATTACAGAGACTGTTGCCAGGCGGGGATTTGAACTCATGACCCCTGGATTGATAGTCAAGACAGGTTACCGACGGAGCTTACTGGGCTTTTAAAAAAGAAACAAGGATTATTTATAACTGCCATTATGTGACTACCCCACGGATGCACTTCCTTTTTCCAATGGTGGTACTAAGCCTATACATTTTCCATCTATATGTATGTTATATGATAAATAAGTCTAACCTGTATTCATTTATTATCTATGTATGTCAAATGTATACAATCTCTATGTACAAGTATGTTTTACAATCTACTACACATTTTTTATCTATATGGTTGACTAGTTAATAAATTATTACAATACATTTTCAGCTTTTGTTGTCAATTATGGTTTGCACTGAATTGTTAATTAAGATACACCGAGTGACACGATAAGCCATTTAGTTTTAACAGTCACCTGTTTTAAGCATTCAAATGTTCACAAGTCACAACTTTTGTCAAGATAACCACTTGACATATAATGAGCTATTGCCTGCTTAAACAGGTCATTTCTGCTATTTTTCAAAGACAAAGTGCAGGTCTGCATTGGTCGATGGGGTTTCCTTAAAAAACATTTCCTACCCCACAATATTTGTCAGATATATTTTTATTCATCCACGATTCTGGTAATTTTCAAGAATTTAAATGTGTGCTATAGCCATCATGGATATAGCTTGTCTTACTGCACAGGCAAGCTTCAATTCTAATAGTATTATCACAGATGAAATGGATAGGTACAATAGTCATGTTTCACAAGGTCATTCTACTCCATTGGAACACCTTGAACTGTCACAACAAGATTGCGTCCACCTGGAAAGAGAAATTATTTAACTACATGTATAGTCGTGCACATTAAAAAACATGCGTTTTTAAAATAATTTACAGCATTTTTTATCATCCAAAGGAAACCCGTAGGTTGGTTAAATTATGTCATCCTGAAATACTCTCAACCACTTGTCTATGTTCCAAATTTCAAAATATTTAGAAAATGATTGAATGTATTAATTTGTATAGTTGCAGTCAAACCTGTCTTAAGTGGCCTTTTAAAACAGGTTATTGCTTAATACAGATTAATTTGCTCTGAAAGCATAGAAATGGAAAATAGCAAATGTGGCTGCTTAAGACAAGTGGCTGTTCAATAGAGGTGAGCATTTACACAGGTTTTACTGTACAGTAAAACCTGTGTTAAGCAGCTAGTCAAAGGGAAGAGCACATACAGTCTTTTAAAACAGGTTAATGCTTAATACAGTTTAATGCTTAATACAGGTTAATTTGCTCTGAAAGCATAGAAATGGGGAATAGCAAATGTGGCTGTTTAAGACAAGTGTAATTAAATAGAGGTGACCGATTACACAGGTGTGAGTGTCCATGTTCTATATGATGCAAATATAAAAAAATGTCCCAGAATTTAAGTATTAATTTTGTGTTGGAAGGGGATAAATAAGGTCAGAGATTGGAGTACTTCCTACTTTCACACAGTGAGAAGCCAGATCACTATTAAATAAACTTACTAGGGGAATCTAGAATATTCTAGAAGTGCCTATCTTTGCTTTAGAAAGAAAGTACTCTGTCTGTTTGAATATTTAGCGTTATTTTTATGCCAGCGAGGGCCAGCAGATGATCAATTACATGTAAGCTAACCACTCTTTCCTTGGATCGTGGAAGATTTCCTGGTACTGGAGCACATCCAGCTTTGCAAGTAACTGACAACTTTCCCACTGACATCAGCAGTGAGAGGTGAAAGACAATGAGACAAAATATCCTTATATATATATATCGATCATTACAGAAAATGTGGCCAGATGGGGATTTGAACTTACGATCCCTGGATTGTTAGTCAGATGGGCTACCGATTGAGCTAACCGGGCCCAGTGTCTGCCAATATGAAGAATTCACTGAGAATAAAGATGATATTTTAATCATTAAATCCATACTAGAAGTACCGGTATCTATCTTTACCTATTTGAGATAATTTATTGTAAACTTTAAATCTGTCACACAGTAGCATAAACTTGCATGGTTCCTGTGTTCACACATCCACAACCCCCTCCAGGTACCAGTAATAATCTGTCACAAACTTACTTGCATGGTTCCTGTGTTCACACATCCACAAGCTCTGCCAGGTACTAGTAATAATCTGTCACATAAACTTACTTGCATGGTTCCTGTGTTCACACATCCACAACCCCTGCCAGGTACCAGTAATAATCTGTCACAAACTTACTTGCATGGTTCATGTGTTCACACATCCACAAGCCCTGCCAGGTACTAGTAATAATTTGTCACATAAACTTACTTGCATGGTTCCTGTGTTCACACATCCACAACCCCTACCAGGTACCAGTAATAATCTGTCACATAAACTTGCATTGTTCCCGTGTTCACACATTCACAACCCCTACCAGGTACCAGTAATAATATGTCAAAAACTTACTTGCATGGTTCCTGTGTTCACACATCCACAACCCCTTCCAGGTACCAATAATAATCTGTCAAAAAGTTAATTGCATGGTTCATGTGTCCACACATCCACAATCCCTGCAAGGTACCAGTAATAATCTGTCACACAAACTTACTGGCATGGGTCCTGTGTTCACACGTCCACAATCCCTGCCAGGTACCAGTAACATCATGTTACACAAACTTACTTGCATGGTTCCTGTGTTCAGACATCCACAATCCCTGCCAGGTACCAGTAACAACCTGTTACACAAACTTACTTGCATGGTTCCTGTGTTCACACATCCACAACCCCTGCCAGGTACCAGTAATAATATGTCAAAAACTTACTTGCATGGTTCCTGTGTTCACACATCCACAACCCCTGCCAGGTACCAGTAATAATCTGTCAAAAAGTTAATTGCATGGTTCATGTGTCCACACATCCACAATCCCTACAAGGTACCAGTAATAATCTGTCACACAAACTTACTGGCATGGGTCCTGTGTTCACACGTCCACAATCCCTGCCAGGTACCAGTAACAACCTGTTACACAAACTTACTTGCATGGTTCCTGTGTTCAGACATCCACAATCCCTGCCAGGTACCAGTAACAACCTGTTACACAAACTTACTTGCATGGTCCCTGTGTTCACACATCCACAGTGACTGTCAGTCCCTGCCAGGTACCAGTAACAACATGTTACACAAACTTACTTGCATGGTTCCTGTGTTCAGACATCCACAATCCCTGCCAGGTACCAGTAACAACCTGTTACACAAACTTGCTTGCATGGTTCCTGTGTTCACACATCCACAATCCCTGCCAGGTACCAGTAACAGCCTGTTACACAAACTTACTTGCATGGTTCCTGTGTTCACACATCCACAATCCCTGCCAGGTACCAGTATTCAACTTGCCGTTTGTGATTGGTATGGATACATTACAACCTAAGAACAATGCTTTTATATGGCCTGGCTGAAATTAGAAAGGTAGACATTTACAAGTGAGCAGAGTTGAAGAACAGTGTAGCTCCAGTTTTGGTATATATATATGCTATTCAAACCATCCTTCCTTCTGTTTATAAAAGTCCCATGGACGAGTGGTCTAAGGCACCACCTCAAGATCGCTAACTTCTAAACACTCAGGTCACAGGCTCGAGTCCTGCCCATTCCATAAACTTTATGTGAGAAAGTTTGCCAGTTACTTGTGGAAGGACGGTGGTTTTACTCAGATTCAGTCTGAGGTCTTCCTCCACCAATAAAACTGGATATGCCATATATAACCTGAAATGTGTTGAAAATGGTGTTTAACCCATTAAATTGAGTCTATATATTTTCTTCTTTTAAAGACGCATGAAGTCTTCCTGGATAGAACCAGTACTAAGCATATTATTATAAGCACAATCAGAAAAAGAAATCGCTACAAATTTTAATTAATAAAATGGATAAAAAGCACCTCATTATCATTAATAAATAAAATCCATATGACTTGTCTGTCAAGTCTACCAAAATATGACATTATCGAAATTTGAATCGGAGTAGTAACCTATAAACAGATTCCCCATTTTAAAAATAGACAGCACTTACATACTGTTTGACGATCTACACATCATTTCTAAGAACAACCAATTTTTATTATGTGTTAACCTGTAAAATGGATCAAATTGAAATCCCTTTTCCAATATATGACATGTATTAATTAATTGTCAACAGATTTGTAGATCATTTACAATTTTATTTATGCTCTTAACATTACGAATATAACCAAGTTAAGACTATATTGAATAAAAATAATATTAACATACTGTTAGGAATACTTATTCTTATATGTTTAAGAAACTTAGAAAATGATGGGAGTAATCAAGAAGAGAAATTGAAATATTAAATTAATTAACATAATAATAATTAATATTTTTGGACATGTTCTAAATGGCATGGACTAAACTGAAAAGTGAGCTGGTTATCATATAATTTGAAACAGCCTTGTAACTTATTCAGACTTCACATGTTTTAGGCTAAGGCATAAATAGATAAAATGTATTTGTAAACTGCTTCAAATATTTTAACATTATTGTCAAAAGAGAGTTGTGGTTCACCAAAAATAAGTATATTTAAAGAAACTACATAAATTACTGTTCCAAGAGGTAACAGGAATATTTATGTAAGAATTTACATGATATACTCACCATATCATCCGGACCTTCACACGAGTGGCGGAAGGGGGTGTTCTGAAATAATGTAAAAACAGTCTGTATAAGCTGGGGGAGTATGTACATGTATTACAATCTGATGGGTTAAATGATTCAAATTGTTCCAAGAATGGTCATACTGGCCAAAGGCCATAGACTGCACGACAATATGACAGTCTGGGAACCAGTTACTGGACCAACAATATGACAGCTCTGGAACCAGTAACTGGACCAACAATAACTCACTTCATTAAAGTCAATTTCCAAATAATAACTGGAAGCCATTGTACTGACCAAGTTCCAGTTCATATTGGTGCTGATATTATTTCATATGAGCCCAAAAAGGTTCATATTGGACAAGTTCACATTATGACATAAGTATTCTTCCTGAATGAAGTATTGCGCAACCGTTAAAAAAACAAGATATTTTTTTCTAATAAACCCAAGTTTGCCAAATTTGGTAGAATTGATAGTTTGGTCTATAATTTTGCCATTTACATTTTTCTAAAATATAACCATTATCATTGTTAAAAACGTGATATAGATCAATTAATGGGATGAAAAATGAGAGAACTTTATAGTTCTAGGTGTTTTTGTGAGTCCAATTATCTCAGTAGAACCTAAGTAGTACTGTCAGTTGTTTTTGAGAGACCAATAGGTTGAATCTGGGATCAAACCGCAATCGCCTGCGTGAGTGGCCATATCCTTTGCATTAAACCAATGCCCCCTTCTCAATATACTTACTTCTGGCACGAGTTTGTTGAGCATCATCTCTGTGTCAACTCTGAAACATCCAGATACATTTTTAAGAATTAAATCAAACAACAGTTAGTAGATACATGGCACATAATATATGAATGTGACCGGGTAAGGATTCCAACTTGTGACCCTTTGATGGAGACAGACACTCTGAGCTACCATTTCTTGGCTGGAAGTAGATGTTACATTCATATGAAATATCAATTATAGATGCTTTAATAAAAATATATATTTAATGCAGTTGGAAATGTTCTAAATATTACACCTAACCACTCTTTCCGGAGATCCTGGAAGGTTAACCAGTACTCAAGAACACTCATCTCTCCAAGTAACTGATAACTTTCCCACTTGGATTAGCAGTGAGAGATAAGTGACAATTAAATGTGTTGTTTTCATCTCATCACAAAGAGTTTCGCTGGGCGGTGATTTTCTCACATAACATTTTTAGACCAACAATGAGAGGTCCTTTAATGATAATTACACCATAGTATAAAACAAATCAATCGAAAATTTATATTACCTCACATCTGGATCCCAATTCTGAAAAAAAAAAAAAATCAAATATTAAAAATAAGTTGTGAAATCAGTAATTTTTTGTAGAAGATTAATTTTCATTGATTTCATGGGAAACCTCGAATACAAAATCAAATACCCTCAAATTGTTTGCAGATATATTTTTGTTTAATCCATTTTGTATAAAATTTACCTGCAACCAGAAAGAATGCCAACAATCCTAAGCTGTAAGTCATCCAATTTTTTCTTGCATCCGTTTCATTTCATAATCTATTTGTAAAAAGTAATCAAAAATTTCTACTCTAGAATATGCATTTAGTTTCTGCATCCTCCAATGTCGTTTGCATAGCATTTCAATCAAAACTTACAAGACATCACTCCCTTATAATGATTACCGTACGTTATTTCTTACCTGTTTTGTGAGCAAAATTGATATATCATGAACATTCAACAAATGCAATTAATTACCAAGATAAATAATAGTATAAGTATATTATCATTCATTATACAAAATGGGCTATAAACCACTCTCTGTAGGGGAATGAATGTAATTTACTTTTGCATTGCTAATTGTACTCAAATTATATGTAAAATAATGTTTACCTCATTCATGCAGATACTTGCAGATGTGTGCTTTACTGAAAATATACAATAAAATAATTATAACAACTGAAAATACCAGATGGTCGAAAAATATCAATATCTCCTAGAGATACTGATAATGCCTATATAAAAAAAAATCTGGTGGAAAACGATTGAATTTATTGAATATTTATTATCATTTTCATGCCATCGAGGACTAACAGATGATCAGTTAACCTAACAACTGTTTCCTGGGATTAACCAGTACTCGAGCACACCCTATCTCCGCAAGTAACTGATAATTTTTCTACTTGAATCAGTGGTGAGAGACAAATGATAATGAGACACAATGTCATATATCAATCATCACGGAGACTGTTGTCGGGCGGGGGATCCGAACTCACGACCCCTGGATTGATAGTCGGACACGTAACTGGCTGAGCTAATCAGAAAATGACAAAGGAGTTAAATATGCATATGTGACAGACGAATTGACAAACAACACATCTTGTATCAATATCAATATGTAACAAAATTAGTTTCATGAAATTCTTTTGACAGCTGTGTTAGGCAACAAGGTTTGCTACTGCAAAATGATTTAAGGGTAATAGCATGAACAAAAACCATTGTTAAGAACCAGTTCAAACTGGATAATATGCAGGTGTCATGGTGGTCTAGTACGCTTGTTCCAAGACCCAGAGGTCCCCGGGTCTATCCAAGATAGGGGTCAGGTCAGGTTTTTTTTTTCAAAACACAATTCAGTAGTATGTTAGTATGTAAAATATGTAATGTTATCCTTCGTTGGGGGTTTAAAGGAGAATGTCCCTCATGCAGGGAAAGTCATACCCAGTGCATATAAAGATCTCACTGAGCTTCCATGCCAATCACTGGGATTCAAATGCCCATATACCTCCCTTATTTTAAGTGCAGATAATCTAGAGATATTGCTCTGTAAAATGAAATCATTGAAAATGTTATGTGTCCTATTTTCCCACAAATACAACTACAATGTGCTAATAGCGAGGGAATACGAGGTAAAGCCATGCATTCGTGAGTATGTGAGCTCATATGGTCACACGATGGATATGAAAACAAAACAAAATTAAACAATATACAGATATATACCAACGTTAAAAATCAGAAATGACAACTCTGTTTTCATGGGTGATTTGGAACACTCGGATATATAGGCTGCTATTAGTTTGATAACATAAACTAAAAGAATTCTTATGAAATCTTGTTTTACAAATTGCTTTTTTATTTTGAACCATGAATAGTTCTTTTGAAAGCTCAGCTGATACTCAGGTATACAAAATACCACTTTAAATGTAAACAAAATGTACACAAAAAATAAATATTTTTCATGCCACCAATAAGTAAGAATAATAATAAAAAAGAATCACAGCGTCTTGGAAATGTCCTGGTTTCAGTATCTAAAACCCGGCGGTTTTATTATTTAAAACCCGACCACTTAAACCTGGCAAGTTCCAAGTGACACAGCCACATTGCGGCTGTAAGGAAAAGGCAAAGGTGGTGTGTGTAATATTGAATATTGTGTTTTATTGCACTAATTTCAATCATATTGCATTGTCCTTTACATGGGTAATAAAATTGATCGAAAAATAATATAACAAGAAATGTCACTGGTACAAATGTAAGTGTTGCATACCCCCCCCCCCCCCAAATGGTTGTTGAAAATAACAATATAATCATGTTATAATAGGTAGCGATGTATCCATGAATATAAAGAGTAATGGACTGATGTTTCAGACTAGACATGCAATTTCATGTTTTTTACATTAAAGCATGACCTTGACCTGTGTATAACCCTGACCTTGACATCTGATGTAATGGTCTCAGTATTTCAACAGTTAAATGCTGCTGAAACATCATCATGACATGCTGATCACTTGTGTCAAGCTATTTTAAAATCCCTAAATGTAAGACAAAGTTACTTTATAAACTGAGCCAAGTTAAAGGCAAAGTCACAGACCAGACACACAATATTAAACATTATAAATTGAAAGTGTGATCTTGATCTTTGAGGGAAGATTCTGGGTCTTTCATGCGACACTTAATTATGTCATGTTGATCAACTGAGCCAAGTGTTTTTACAATTTATCCAAAGATGACAGACCAGACAAGAAATGTCAAAATGACTGAAAGTGTTGTCAAACAAAGTTAAATTGTGACCTTGACCTTTGAAGTGGGAGTTTGGGTATTTAGTGCAACATGTCATCATGTTATGTTGATCATTTATAACAAGTATTTATAAAAATCCATCAATGCATGACAAAGTTGCAGGCTGGACACGAAATCTCACACAGACTCAGTGTTGTCAAACTCAAATTGTGACCTTACCTTTGGGGTATGGGTGTGGGTCTTATTTGCAACAGGTCGTCATGTTATGTAGATCATTTGTAGCAAGTATTTATAAATTCCATCTATGCATGACACAGTTACAGGCCGGACATGAAATCTCACACAAACTCGAAGTGTTGTCAAACAAACTCAAAAAGTGACCTTGACCTTTGAGTTACAGGTGTGGGTCTTACTCATGACATGTCATCATGTTATGTTGATCATTGGTAGCAAGTATCATTAACATCCATCTATGTATGACAAAGTTACAGGCTGGACACGAAATCTCACACAGACTCAAAGTGTATTCAAACAAATTCAAATTGTGACCTTGACCTTTGAGGTACGGGTGTGGGTCTTACTCGTGACATGTCATGTTATGTTGATCATTTGTACAAAATCCATCTAAGCATGACAAAGATACAGACAGGAAACGAAATACCAGATGGATGGAAGGACGGACACTGCGATTACTATAAAAATACCTATTTATGTATAGAATTTTACTTTTGACCATTTTTGCCATTTTTGTTTTTTTAAATTGACAGTCAATTTAAAGTACATAATTTTCAAATGACCATGGTTGTAATCATTTGTAACGAAGAGTATGATATTCTGAACCCATATCATTGAAAATAAAAACAAAAACAAGAAGATATGATTGTTTATTTTGCTCGAAACAAAGGATATTTTCTTTTTCACAGTGGTTTTATCGTTGTGGTGTATTTTCAGAATATAGTAAGAATCAGTTGATAATTATCTCACATTATGTGTTGTATTTGTATAATGTAAATATCTACCTATTTGTTTGTCATTTAGGTTTTACCTAATTCATATTATTGCCAATTCTGGCATCATGGGCTGTGTAAAACAAAAATCTGACATCCAATATGGCGACTTTGAAGGCACTTTCACTTTCCCACTTAAGCACGATTACAAACCTGACATAAGATTTGATGAGAGTCAAATGTAGTCTATACATGCGAGCGTCCGGCACTGCACATACACACAGTTGACCTTGACGTCGATGTCTGCTTGGTGAATGCTGTTAAGTACCAACTGCAACATTGAACTTGAACAAGTAATACGCGAAAACCAATAACACAAATAATATAAATGGTTTTCTTACTAAATATATGGCATAACCCCATCTTAATTTTTGCAATATCCGGTACTGCATTGACGACTTCGTCTTGTATGAGATGACAACCTCTCTTTTTCGCAGATATCTTAATTTCTTTCTGAAACCAAGACATCTTTTTCTCGTTTCGCGACTGTTTCCACCAATTTTGTGTCCATGAGAATTACACACCTGTGATAATATCAATCAGCCATGTCAATGATAACATATAAATTAAAGCTTATATTAGAAATGTAAATGGTTCAGAACGCTGAATAAAGAAATTGTCGATTACACTAGTGGAAAAGTATATGAGAAAAGCTTAAAAGAAGAAGAGAAATTTTATGTTTAAAGTTAATACTAATATTGTTCCTTCCTATACTAATGATTTCTAGTAATTCCATCATATGTTGGTGAGACAACACAATACACACTTAGAAATAGAAACAATTTTACTATCCCACACTGTAGAACAAATTTAATGCAAAAACCATGTATATCTTCATTCATTTCATTGTGGAATTCTTTAGATAATGAAATTCGATCCTCTCCTTTACTTATGGTTTTCAAAAAACAAATCTATAAAGATCAGAATAACAGTATTATACCTTTACATTTCTCTCATGGCAAACGGCTGTTGAATGTTTTACATGCTTGGGTAAGAAATAACTGTAGTAACTTAAATAATGGCCTATATACATAAACAGTCTAAAATTCAACCCATTCTATTTAATGCAGCGATCTACAACTGAGTACGCAGAACACTTTTTCTTTAAATGTTACATTTATAGAAATCAAAGGCTAATTAATACTCTTTCAGTCAACTAGATTGTTTCACCTTATCAATGTTGAATATTATTATTTGGCGATAAGAGTTTATTTTTAAACGAAAATAAGAAAATTGTTGAATAAGTACATAATTTTATAAAAAACAAAAATATTTAATGATTAATAATGATTAAGTTCTACATATTTGTTTTTTATTATGTTTGTAAAATAATAGAACCTGTCAATGCATGTTGACTGCTGCTTCTGTTGAAATTATTTAACGCGAGTCGCTGGCTATTAGGGGGAGGTGCCAAACAGATGAGTAATGAACTATCAAAATAACTGTATATAAACTATGTTCTGCAACAACTAACTCGTTCTATCTCTTTCTTCTTCTTTCTTCTTCTTCTCTTTTTCTCTTCCTCTCTTATAAAAACTCAACTCTCCGCTCTCTTCTCTCCCAAAAGTCCCACCGCACCACACACCTATACATGCACGTGTATACGCACACGCAAGCTTTTAAGTTTTCCCTTTTACGTGTCTCTGCTATGTGCTTATAAGGTGCATACGGTGTATAATTGGTTTTTATGCTTTATAATATGTGACGGTGGTCTTAATATGTATTGATCAATGTGCTTGAACTGGGATTTTAATTTAGTTATGCTTGTAACATGTTTGTTAAATTTGTAATTCCGGTCAATAGCTACTGACATGTAGCTAGTTATGCCTTAAAATGAATTAAATTGGAAAAAGGCTCCATAAGAAGAGATTTCAGATTATTTAGAAAAAACAACAACACCCGTCGTATTTTAGTAAAACTTGTGACAAAACATGTACCGATCATGCCTGCGAAGGCGCATTCAAAAAATCGAAAAAGGTTGTACGACCTTTCACGGTCTATTCGACCCTGGCGAAAACCCTTGATTGAAAAATCGGGATTCGCTTTGGACCGTATTCATTTAGGCCCTAAACGGTTCCATCTGGAACAAAATGTGCACGCTTAAAATGATGCAAGGGCAACAATAAGCCAAAGGTTGCATGAACGTGTAAAATAGAGTTGCATTTCTTAGCACACTCTAAGTGGTCGAGATCAAGAAATCGTTCAGACCTATAGGATTACATTGTCCTAGAAGCATAGCTCTACCACGATGAACTTTTGTAGATGATGCCAGTTTACACTGAGTTTTAATTATTGTATCATTAGGTATTTCATCAGAAAAAAAAATAGCCACCCTCTAATCAAAAAGTCAAATAACTGTTGGAAATTGTCAATATTTGGTATGTCATCCCCAAGCAGCGATTGCAACTAGACATGATCGAGATAACAAAGCGGTGAATGTATTGTTGAGGGATACCATCCCAGGATTGCTGGATAATTCAAGTCAATCCTTGCAGATTACGCTGCTGTGGCAGAGCCCTGACCCGATGTCTTAGCAGGCCCAACACATTTGCAATAGGATTGAGGTCTTGGGACTTTAGGCAGGCATCAGTACGGTTGGCAATGTCTGGGACCTGCTCAAGCGTCGGATAAAGGCCCCTTCTCGGCAGCTTCATCTGCAAGGGTTGAGTGGAATTGTCCAGCAAGCATGGAATGTATAGCTCAAGCAAACGTTCTCGATTGTATTATCTCATTCTGATGTCCGTGTCTAGCTGCCATAGCTGCGCAAGAAGTATATACATGTAACAGATATTGACAATTTCCAACAGTTGTGTGACTTTTTGATTATCTACGCCATGATTTGATGTACATGATATATTTCTAATTATTATTTTTACTTTATCTATTTTTGAAAAATGCTAATTAGTCGGAGTTGACCAAACAGAAATTTGTCTCGGTTTAGTTGTTGGGTCTATCGAATGGACATCTAGGCTGAATTCCGTTTTTTATTAAACTTTGCTGATTGATTTATTATAAAGGTCCATTCTCGTATATCTTTGCTGATACGTAAACTTCGTTTCTGTGCATATTTTTAGTCATAATAACCAACTTTTGTAATTTATTTCGTAATTGCAAGCCAGATACCTGTATCAAAACGCATGTGAATACGATTGGAAAACCGTCGAAAACTGTGATTAATTTTGTTTTCATATAGAAAAAAAACTTTAGACTTTCGGATAAGAAGATACAACGCCTTGTAAATGACCTTGAAGTTAGAGTTTGGAAAGTTACAGCGCTTCTTAAAAAAGAAGATGTCAAAGAAGAAAGCATTATTTGATCAACATATTTATTAAAAAAAAAATAAAGTTTTATGATATAAACTATTACGTGCTTCATTGGAATATTTGATATAAACAGTCTGTTGACTTATTGAACGATCCTACTTTGCGACGTATATTGCATTCTCGGACATGACTGAAATGTGAAAATGCTTCCAGTTATGACAGGAATGATGTATTGTAAAAAAAACACCATAAACAGGCGCAGCAGCACCAACTGATCGAAGAATTTACCATGTAGTCCTGCCGTGTCGACGCTCGCGATAGTTTTAATCGCAACTGTCATCGCTGGAAAATGATATCAATATGCTGTCGTCCCGGCATCAATAGAAACTGTTTATCGATTAGGCCGTCTGATATTATTATGAATAGATTTGACTGAAAGGAACTGTAGCCGTGTATCAATATTGACAATATCGGAGTTCTAAATCAATTGTCATAACACTTAGAAATGTTGCAATAACGACAGGCGTGCGGGTTGTTAAATGCATCTAGAAACTGGGAAATGAACACGAGTTTGACCTTTTTACAAAGGTCATGCTTACTGAGGCATTTTATTTATACAGGGACGTGCCGTTTAGTTCTGTCGATAATTTCTCTGCTTGTTTTTATTTAAATAAACAATGATATTCATTTTCCAGAATATGATTGCTTATATAAAATGTCTATTGGTTTCTTTTTTTTCTGAAAAGGTAGTTAATATCAGGAAGTAAACTAATATTTTAAGTCTAGTATATAATACAAAATGTAAAAGATTACATTATGATCGCATATATCAGTGACACAACTACAATATTTTTTGTATTGGCATTCGTTCTTTCTTTATTTATTTTCTTATTTTATATATATTTCATAATACGTACTGATTCTATAACGTTTTATATGCCATGAATATGTACATTTTCACTTATGTGTGAAGTCACAACTGATTTTCTTATGTTGGTAATGAATATATCATTGGCAACGATTTAGCATTCACAGAGAGACCCAAATCAAGGAAAGGGAACCCTACAATTTATTGGCATTCAAAGAGAGACCCTAACCAAGGAAGGGAAACCTACATTTTATTGGCATTCAAAGAGAAACCCAAATCAAGGAAGGGAAACCTACATTTTATTGGCACTCACAAAGAGACCATAATCAATGAAGAAAAACCCTACATTTTATTGGCACTCACAGAGAGACCATATTCAACGAAGAAAACCCTACATTTTATTGGCATTCACAAAGAGACGCAAATCAAGGAAGGAACCCTTTGTTTTATTGGCACTTATAGAAAGACGCAATCACGGAAGGGAACCCTTAGTTTTATTGGCACTTATAGAACTACCCAAATCAAGAAAGGGAAACTTACACTTTATTGGCATTCACAAAGAGACCCAAATCAAGGAAGGAAGACCTATATTTTATTGGCACTCACAGAAAATTCCAAATCAAGAAGGGAAACCTACACTTTATTGGCACTCACAAAGAGACCCAAATCAAGGAAGGGAAACCCTACATTTTATTGGCATTCACAAAGAGACCCAAATTAAGGAAGGGAAACCTACATTTTATTGGCACTCACAGAGAGACCCAAATCAAGGAAGGTAAACCTACATTGTATTGGCACTCACAGAGAAACCCAAATCAAGGAAGGGAAATCCTACATTTTATTGGCATTCACAGAGAGGCCGAAATCAAGGAAAAGAAACCTTAATTGTATTGGCATTCACAGAGAGGCCCAAATCAAGGAAAGGAAACCTACATTGTATTGTCATTCACAGAGGGGACCAAATCAAGGAAGGGAAACCCTACATTTTATTGACACTCACAGAGAGACCAAAATCTAGGAAGGGAAAGCCTACATTTTATTGGTACTCACAAAGAGACACAAATTAAGGAAGGGAAACTTACATTGTATTGGCATTCACAGTGAGACCCAAACCAAGACAGGGAAAACTACATTGTATTTGCATACACAGGGAGACCCAAATCAAGGAACGGAAACCTACATTTTATTGGCATTCACAGAGAGATCCAAATCAAGGAACGGAAACCCTACATTTTATTGGCACTCACAGAAAGGTCCAAATCAAGGAAGGGAAACCCTACATTTTATTGGCACTAACAGAGAGACACAATCAAGGAAGGGAAACTTACATTGTATTGGCACTCAAAGAGAGACCCAAATCAAGGAAGAGAAACCCTACATTTTATTGGCATTCAAAGAAAGGCCCAAATCAAGGAAGGGTAATCTACATTCTATTGGCATTTGCAGAGAGGCCCAAATCAAGGAAGGGAAAACCTACATTGTATTGTCATTCACAGAGAGGCCCAAATCAAGAAAAGAAAACCCTACATTGTATTGGCATTCACAGAGAAACCCAAATCAAGGAAGGGAAACCTACATTGTATTGGCTTTCACAGAGAGGCCCAAATCAAGTAAGGGAAACCTACATTGTATTGGCATTCACAGAGAGGTCCAAATCAAGGAAGGGAAACCTGTATTGTATTGGCATTCACAGAGAGGCCCAAATCAAGGAAGCGAAACCTAATTTGTAGTGGCATTCACTGAGAGGCCCAAATCAAGGAAGGGAAACCTACATTGTATTGGCATTCACAGAGAGGCCAAAATCATGGAAGGACAACCTACATTGTATTGGCATTCATAGAGAGACCCAAATCAAGGATGGAAAACCCTACATTGTATTGGCATTCACAGAGAGGCCCAAATCAAGGAAGGGAAATCTTACATTGTATTGGCATTCACACAGAGACCCAAATCAAGGAAGGAAAACCTAGATTGTATTGGCGCTCACAGAGAGACCCAAATCAAGGAAAGGCAACCCTACATTGTATTGCCATACACAGAGAGGCCCAAATCAAGGAAGGAAAACATGCATTTGATTGGCATTCACAGAAAGGCCCAAATCAAGGAAGGAAAATCTACATTGTATTGTCATTCACAGAGAGGCCCAAATCAAGAAAGGAAAACCTACATTGTATTGGCATTCACAGATAGACCCAAACCAAGGAAGGGAAACCTACATTTGATTGGCATTCACAGAAAGGCCTTAATCAAGGAAGGAAAACTCTACATTGCATTGGCACTCACAGAGAGACCCAAGTCAAGGAAGGGAAACCCTACATTTTATTGGCATTCACAGATAACCCAAATCAAGTAAGGGAAACCAACATTGTATTGGCTTCACAGAGAGACCCAAATCAAGAAAGGGAAACCTACATTTTATTGGTATTTCACAGAGAGACCCAAATCAAGGAAGGAAAACCTACATTTTATTGGCATTCACAGAGAGGCCCAAATCAAGGAAGGGAAACCCACATTTCATTGGCATTTACAGAGTGTTCCAAATCAAGGATGAAAATCTTACATTTTATTTGCATTCACAGATAGGCCCAAATGAAGGAAGGGAAACCTACATTGTATTGGTATTCACAGAGAGGCCAAACTCAAGGAAGGGAAACCTACATTGTATAGGCACTGAAAGAGAGGCCCAAATCAAGGAAGGGAAACCCACATTTTATTTGCATTCACAGATAGGCCCAAATCAAGGAAGGGAAACTTACATTGTATTGGTATTTACAGAGAGGCCCCAATCAAGGAAGGGAAACCTGTATTGTATTGGCATTGACAGAGATGCCAAAATCACGGAAGGCAAACCTATATTGTATTGGCACTCACAGAGAGACCCAATCAATGAAGTGGAACTTACATTTTATTGGCATTCACAGAGAGGCCCAAATCAAGAAAGGGAAACCTACATTGTATTGTCATTCACAGAGGGGCCCAAATCAAGGAAGGGACATCTACATTGTATAGGCTCTCACAGAGACCCAAATCAAGGAAGGGAAACCTACCTTTTTTGGCATTCACAGAGAGGCCCAAATCAAGGAAGGGAAACTTGCATTTTATTGGCATTCACAGAGAGGTCCAAATCAAGGAAGGGAAACCTACATTTTATTGGCATTCACAGAGAGACCAAAATCAAGGAAGGGAAACATACATTGTATTGGTACTCACAGAGAGACCCAAATCAAGGAAGTGAAACCTTCATTTTTATTTGCACTCGCAGAGAGGTCTAAATCAAGGAAGGAAAACCTACATTGTATTGACATTCACAGAGAGGCCCAAATCAATGAACGAATACCTACATTTTATTGTCATTCATAGAGAGACCTAAATCAATGAAGGGAAAACGTACATTTTATTGGCATTCACAGAGAGGCCCAAATAAAGGAAGGGAAACTTACATTTTATTGTCATTCACAGAGGGGCCCAATTCAAGGAATGGAACATTACATTGTATTGGCATTCACAGAGGGGCCCAAATCAAGGAAGGAAAACCTACATTTTATTGGCATTCACAGAGAGACTCACGTCAAGGAAGAGAAACTTACAATCTATTCACGGTTTGTTGACAACTGCCAAAATATCGCCAGGGGAGTAGCGGTCATGTTTGAAGAGATTTTTAACGAATGCTTTTCTAAAAGGCAAACATCTGGATAATGTTATGTAGAAAAACAACTTTGAAATAGGAAGTACGATATGATAAGGCAAAAACGTATAAAAATAAGGAAATGTGTGTGTGTTTTTTTTTCAATTAAAGTCATTCGATGTTCTTGGCAAATATATTTGTCACATGAAATAGAAACTATGGCCAATAAATACGGAAATACACACCACTTTTTTCTGAGACAACTACTATATAAGCATCTAAAGAAAACGTTCATGTAGACCGAGTGTCTATTTTACTAATCATAAACCTTTTTAAAATCGTGTTATCAAGGTTATCAAGTTGTCTTACAGAAAAGTAAGCGTCAAAGACAGCCCAAACTAAGTTTCCTTACCACCATCAGACGACAGGTGTTATATTAAAAGTCCATTTTTTCAATTCTGTCAATATCCTTTACTAAGACATATCTAAAATGAATTATACGCCAACACACTGAACGCCGTAATAAAGTTAATACTGCTCTGCAAAATGTTTCAATGTTTCATTGTTTGATTACTTTCAATTTTATATCCTAATATAAAAGATAAAAAAACATTGTTTGTAGTTTGCTTAACGTTTCATTTTACAAACTGTTTCTCATTTAGTGCGATTGAATTATCGTCGTAATTTTGGAACAGTTCAGTAGTTCTTCTTTGACTTCTTCAAATGACTTTTCAAAACTCTCAGACCGCCCGGCCATACGTCGTTGTGACGTCTGGATGTCTAACCTAAAGTTCATCATTGTTTTGAATGATTACTCTGTTGAAAGGAAGTTGGTAAAGCAGGGTTGTCATATGAGGACTATATGTTAGATAGGCGCCATACAAATAATAAAATAATAAAATTTAATAAAAATGCCACACATATAACTGGATTAATTTTAATAATCAAGTGCAATCGTTTGTAATGTGCATGTTTACTATGTATATTTGTATTACAGCCGGGCCCGATTAGCTCAGTCGGTTACACGTCTGACTATCAATCCAGGGGTCGTGTGTTCGAATCCCCCGCCCGGCAACATTCTCCATGATGATTGATATACGACATTGTTTCTCATTATCATTCGTCTCTCGCCACTGATTCAAGTGGGAAAGTTATCAGTTTCTTGCGGAGATGGAGTGTGCTCTAGTACTGGTTAATCCCAGGAAACAGCGGTTAGGTTTACTGATCGTCTGTTAGCCCTCGATTGCATAAAAATGACGCTAAATATTCAATCAATCAGTTGTATTATGGGCTCGACGCCTGAATTACTTTTGAATATTTTTTTTTCTATTTCTATTGTTTACTTTTTCACAGTACGTTTGTCTTTATCATGTTTTAGCTCCATGGTTACAAAAACAAATGTAACTTAATATCTGATAAAATGCTCCCCATGAACGGTCGCAATGATCTGCGAGCAAACAAAACGACAAAAACTGAAATTACTTTAATGCAATCATTTTGTTTTACCATTCATCGTGTATTTAACTTACAGTTTTCACTTTAAATACTTTTTTTCTGAAAGTTATATTTATTTCTAAATGATGCCAATATGAAATTGGAATACCTCCATATATATCGATGGTTCAACGCTGTCCTGCTCATTTACCTTATTTGTTTATAAGTCATGTAGAAAGAACAACATTGCGGTGAACGCTTGATGAGCAGACTTTTCACCTTCGTTTCTGTTTTGGCGGAGGGGAATATTTGTTGTATTTATTTATAAAAAAAAAACAATGTAAAACGTAATATATATCCTATGTTTTTATCGGTAGGATACAAGTAGTTCTTATTTATTAGGATATAGCATATTTTTATTATAAGATATTTCAATCATTTCAAAAGTAACATAAGGCCACTGGTTTAATAAACACTTACAATAATTTCATTCAGATGAATTGACACGGTACCTTAGACCACTTCGCCACGGAGGATATTTCAATGGTCTTCATAAACAGAATCAATGAAACTAAATCTGCTGTTCTCTTTGTTTTGGTTTGTTCTGTACTTCTAAGGGAACCTCATAGTACATGACCTGTATGTCGTAAAGACTGTGATATGTTTGCTGTGCAATAGAAAGGATATTGTAACTTGACACTGTGCGTATGAATACTGAGATAGACTCTATGTTATTTTTTATTTGTATTGAGGAAGTTATTCTGATCAGAATTAATTTCCTGACGATTATCATTCGTCATCAACGAAACAAATCATCCGTTTGTAAATAACATGTCTAATTGAGTTTTGATAAACTTTGTGAAAGCATCACGTGTCTTCCCATATACCTTCCTTTTGACGATACCTATGTTTGCGCAGTTGTATGAAGTGTGTGTCAAGTGTTAGTTGTTATTATTTGTTCTGTATTCGTATCTTCTAGAACATCGGGTTGTCAAAATAATAATATTCCTTCTTGTGATTTCACTCTCAGTCAACGTCTTAGGTCACAATTCCCCTAATATACATTAAGCATATTCTATAATTTATTTTTGATCTTTATTATAAATGGCGTTGTTATCTGTACTGGAATCCCACATGTGTAATCATATTGTATCAAAGGAGGGAGGAATAATGTGAACTCATTTTGACAAAATTGCTGTAAATAGTTGACACTGTAAAATAGTTCAAATAAAATATGATTGAACTACATTTTTGAATTTTATTGTAGTATCATAAAAACGTCAACGCTTTGGTTTTGTTGTTGTTGTTTGTTTGTTTGGTGTTTTTTTTTTTTTGTTGTTGTTGTTCTTTTTTATGGAATGGAAGGGGGTGGATTTGTTGGGTTTTTTTCGACTAACTCTAACATCTTAATGACGAAAAGTTATCCTCTGATGACATTGACTTAATCGAAGACACACTTTGACTGACGGAAACTACTAATGTATACATATTGATATTAGCTATATAGGTTGAGATAAGACAATACCAACACAAAATTGCATTCATATTAGGTTGAGATAGGACTATTCCGACATAAAATTTCATTGATATTAGGCTGAGCTAGGACCATTCCAGCACAAAATTGCATTGGTATTAGATTGAAATAGGACGATTCCAGCACAAAATTGGATTGATATTAGGTTGAGATAGGACCACTCCAGCACAAAATTGCATTGATATCAAAATGAGATAGGACCATTCCAACACAAAATTGCTTTGATAGTAGATTGAGATTGGACAATTCCGACATAAAATTGCATTGATATTAGCTTGAGATAGGACCATTCCAGCACAAAATTGCATTGGTATTTGATTGAAATAAGACCATTCCAGCACAAAATTGGATTGATATTAGGTTGAGATAGGACCATTCCAGCACAAAATTGCATTGATATTAGGTTGAGATAGGACCATTCCAGCACAAAATTGCATTGGTATTAGATTGAGATAGGACCATTCCAACACAAAATTGCGTTGATAGTAGATTGAGATTTGAAAATTCCGACATAAAATTGCATCGATATTAGGTTGAGATAGGACCATTCCAGCACAAAGTTGCATCGATATTAGGTTGAGATAGGACCATTCCAACTCGAAATTGCGTTGATAGTAGATTGAGATTGGACAATTCCGACATAAAATTGCATCGATATTAGGTTGAGATAGGACAATTCTAACACTTTCTGTCATTAATGTTAGGTTGAGATGGAAACATTTAAACACGAAATTACATCGCTTTTCATATATTACGGTTCCTATTAAAACATTGAAGTCATGTGCTAAAATCTCATTATACTCAAAATTAATTTTCTTATTTATCAAAAAGATTTTTTTATATTCATTATTTTGTTTTATACGATGATTTTCTATTTTATAAAATACGTGACGTCATAGGAGCACGTGCATTCATGATTGTGTGAATTTTATCTCAACTTAAATATCTCACTCTGGTAAAATGGCAGATATACATATCCGTTATGCGAGAAATAACTCGATACCTGTAGCATTGTGACATGTACCAATAAAGGTCAATTATGTATAAATTGTTTCCGGTTTCCATTATGTTTAAAGGGCGAATCAATGGGCCTTATAATTATGGTAACATTAGTTCAATCAATTAATGCTATGTTGATATGCTGAGTAAATACCCAAATAAAACATTGTCGGTTAACAAGTTAAAAAGTTATATTTAAGTACCCTTTGTCAATGTTAATTGCCGTGATGTAAGTTAAACATTTCTGAACTAGTGATAATGCCCTGAACTAGTGACAGTGCCCTGAACTAGTTGATAGTGATCTAACAATAGTAATGGCACCTCTACGACACCTAAAACATGTTTAAGCTCTGTTCTGGAAATGATCATTAACTGGTTTAAAGTTCTCAAGTTTAAATATTCAAAATGTTTCATTAGCAACCCTGCAAAATATGTTTCTTGGCTTACTAGTAAATAATTGTTTTAAACTTTTAACTTAATGGCCCACTGTGCAGTTTATTTAATAACCAAAGTATTGTTTGATAAGAGAATACCTATTTGGCAACCAAAGTCAAAGTTGTGAACTTTTAACACTTTTTAAATAAAAAAGCCACAAAACAATTTGATGAATGTCCAGTTAAGGCTTTTTTTTCTAAATCATTAAATCTAAATGATGGAAATACAATATCAAATTGGAATACCCAAGAATGTATGCAGACGTTTAATTAAGTTTTTATTTTGGAGGAAAGGGGTAAATCATTGCCTATTTTATTTAATGTGTATCTGCGAGGTACCCGAAGAAAGTAATTTGGGACACAAGTGAAGAATAAGAATTTATTAACACATTTGTATTTGTATATGGAATGATGGCAGGAGCGCCAGGATCTAACATAGTTGTTTTTTAATTTGATTTATTTGTATTGATATATATGTCATAAATACAAGATTAAACTGTGTAGTGAGACATAAGCGGCTAAAAATAGGGACTCATCTTTATAAACATGGGTAGTTGGTTCCAGTACCGAATAGTCCAATGGTAGCAAGAGTTGTGAATATAATAAGATAAGTGTTAGACGATGGTACAATAGGATAAAAGCAATGGTCGAAAACGTCTAAATGTATTTCGGATTCAACCATTTTATGTAATAAAACGTTTGTTGCTCTTATTCAATTTTGCTGGAAAATATAAGACCGCTTAGATCGGTGCTTGAAGGAGTGAGGGGTGTGGAATTTAATAAAATATCAAATATGTTCATCGTGAAGAATTGGTACAAACATACTTTACTTCTATCTACTAGAATACAGAAGTTCTTCCAACATTAAATTTGACATTTCCCCTATAATTTCACAAAGTATATATTGAGTGTGACGGTTGTAAGCAAATGGAATAAATGTGAATTTAAAAAGAAGAAAACATTTTAAGAGAATAAGACCTGAGAGAAAATACTTATGTTATGGTAATAATCTTAATTATTACCATTTCCCGACTTTTTTGTCGCCTGTCTGATTCCCGTGTATCTAATTATCCGAGTATTTCCGCAGCAGCCCCCGTGATAAGGTGGGGTGCGATAGAGAGGGAGAGTGTTCACATATATGCATTAACATTATCTAACGTAAATAAACGGTAAACGGACTGTTTTGAAGTGGTGTGTTTCATTTCTATATTAAAGATAACTAACTAAAGCTGGTAGTACTTGTAAGTCCATCTATTTACGTATGTTACCTTATGTTGTATTATCACGTGTTGTTTCTTCTCTGTAATATAAATAATAGAATATGTTATAACACACTGTAAACTAAACATAGTTACTCTGTATTACTCTTTATTTCTCTTCAACTTTCATATAATAGCCCTTTTATTAATCTTTTTACATAGCTATTCACATAATAAAGAACATATTTCTGAATTTGTGAATGATTGAATATAAAAGTCATATTTTCAATTCAAATTATTTCTTCAGAATTAATTTAAATATTTAATTATCAATTAATTATGTTATTTAAATTTATTTGCTATTTAATGCAAGGTCTGCACATAGATAATATATTTAAGAGATAGAGAGAAAAACACACATCAAAAAAAATAAAAACTCCTGTAGAGTAGGTAAAGATAGTTTTGATTTTCAATGTTGATGCACATAATTTTTCATGTGTGTTTTCTTGCCAGTTTCTTGGTGAGTTTTAAGTCATTATGACAAGTCTGAACGGACTGAAACTCTGGGCTTAATGTAGAAAAAAAATAGAAGTCGACCGTTTTAATTTACAACCTACCAGTATGTCGCAGACGACAAACAGAAAAGTTCGTCACCAGGCGAGATATTCATTATCTGGATGCATCGCAGCATCTACGAGATGTATACCAATAATATGCCAAGCGTCCCATGAAGCGGAGCGATGATGTCTCCGATGTTATAAGTGGCTTTGACCGACCACGCGCACGGCGTCGATTTATTGGCATCATAAACGGCACATTTACTTTGATATTGAAATGTAATGACGCTTTATGAATAATTGTTAAAATCATTATTGAAATAGAAACCGACGGAACAACGATTTTCTACATAACAAACAAAGGATCGTATCACCTTGTGGGATGCCAATGGCAGTGGCAGAGAAATCGTTTCACGCATTTGACTTTTAACAGCTTGTCCAGGTAGTTTAAATGTTCTTGTTGGTTCTTAACCGGAGGAAGATAAATATGTTATTACAACACAGTCATCTAAGATTGGAGTTCATATCTTTACATTGTGTTAATAAAGAATAAAATACATATTCGCAAATAAGATGGGATTTCGATATCAAACATTGTTTTGATATATGTTGAAATACAACCAAACGGATTGTTTAATACATAAAGCACGGTCGAACATATTACCTTCTTGAAATTAGAACGAAAGAGATGGATGAAACACGTATATCACTTTCAAAGGGATCGACCAAGTATAAATCTGTTCAACAAGTTCATAACAAAAAAGGATTTTGAATTGATTAATGTGACATTAGTGCTTAGTCGGATATCATTGTAGGCGATAGGCAAAATTTACAATACACTTCAAAAGTGGATGTAACAATTGAACAGTGGACAATAAATCTTAAAAATAAGTGTATTGGATATTTCAAGAGATAAAAACAACCTTTATGAAATAATTATTTCAAATGTTTTGTTTAATATGATATATATATTGTGATTTTTTTGTGTGCAGCATGGGATTTCAGTCAGTTATAGCGTTAACTGACGTCTCATAAAATAATCATAAGTGACAATCTGGCTAAGTGGATATAGTGCATAAACCAAACTGTTCACTTCCGCTCCCATTGTGAATAAGCCAATAGTTATAAATATTAAATAAGTGTCATTTTGAAAATGGCGAAATTATACTGATTGTCGAAGTCTCTGGACGCAGCATACAGAAAACGACAAAACATTATTGTGTTGTTTGTTTAATGCTATTTATTTCTTTGTCAATAATTGCTCTTAAGGTATTGTTTAGCTTTTGTTCAATTTTGGTGATGTTCGGTAGTATAACCGTCCTACCTTCTGAATGAAAGATTGCAAGGGTGACACTTAATTTAATGCGTATGGTACAAATATGCAGTATCAGAACACGACAGATGTGATGGAAACGCATTTTTTAGCTTAGTAAATAATTCATGAAACATAAACTAGCATGCTATTTATTAATTAGTCATGTTTATTTATTGGCACGACAATGGAAGACGGTTACAAGTCACGGATTAAAAGGGACATTGGAAATGTGATTAAGCAAAGCACGTACGAATATTATATAAGTAAAAATTGTCTTCAATAATGAAATAAGTGAACAAAGTGAGGGTACGAACTATGGAGTATATAAAACGGAAACGTACAACTGATGAAGAACAAGCAAAACCGGATATACGATTAAGAATAAATGTAGGTGGTACTTACTTTGATACTCTAAGGAGTACACTGGAGCGTATACCTGGAACAAGACTTGCGCTGTTAGCTGTTCTAGGTGAGGCGGATGACACATGGGACAAGGAAAGAAAAGAGTTTTTCTTTGATCGCCATCCAGGTGTGTTTTCGCTCGTTATGCAATACTACAGAACCGAGGAACTCCACACCGATCAGAATTTATGTGGAAATATCATACAAGGGGTATGTATATGTGATTCAAAATAAAAAAATCCGTTACGCATGCTTGAACTTTTCGTGGGGGTTGGGATGTATGTATATATTAATATAAGGATTTGTGTGCTTTTCCCTGCTAACCTTGTACATGCAGCCGCATCTGTAATATAATAATCAGGCATGGATACCTATATTTGTATGATGTGATGACGAGGGATGGCGTTTGAGAGCCGTGACCCCTGTTGTCACTGTTTTTGTACGAAAACCGTTAGATACTTTTTGGTAGGTTGCGCGTTTACATACGAGATTTTGAACGTTAATAGAAAATGTAAATACCTCATAACAGTGTACCAACACACACAAAAAGTGCAAACAAGCTTCCCAAGTACATGATATTCAACCGAGTATGTTTTTAGTCATGTGTTTGATTTAAATGTGGGAATACCATGTGTTAAATATGATATATTTCGGAGATTACTACACCATTGAAACCTGTGATCGTGTAGTTAAGTTAGGCCGCCCTGGAATTTACCCGAATGAATGACCCGAAATTATATAGTGAACAGACAAGCGGGAGTGTATTCTAGGGTCTTTAAATGAAAATTATAATATTAAGGATCGTCTCCCGTTATTGAAAATGTATATATTAATGTATTTAGTCTATTTAAGTCAGAATTCAGTAGGCCATACTTTTTAATCTTTTATTAAAGTCTCATCATAATATATACAAATATAATCACATGCAATAATAAAACAAAATCATACACTATGTCACTCTTTGAAGAGTTACAAGAGACTGAGAGGTATAATTTCTCTCATAAAATCATACGAAGTTTACATTAAATATTTCGTTGTGTTTTTTTTTACTACATGTAATCACAGCACCTAATTACTGTTATATAATATCTCATAATTACTGTAATTACATAATGCCCTTTCGTTTTCACCGTGTAGTGTAGTACCATTTTTGCCAATATTTCTGGTACAACAAATTTACACCTATGGTCCAGCCAGACCGTGTATTTGTCCCGTCATCGCCTAATATCCATTAATTACCATTAATTACATCTTGTTTCCCTCATATGACGGGATAGTTACATTTAAGTGAAGTATTTTGACTTATTAAAAATGAAAAATAGCTTCAATCCGTTAACATAGAACATTCATATAATAGATTTTGTCTGAAGGAAATTTCATGAAATGTTTTTATTTTAAATTTATACGATACTTTATTTTTTTGAATATTTGGTGGCCTTTGCAAGAAATGCAAGCCGTGATTTTATGATGCATTGACCAAATTATACATTAATTTGATTCTGATTGGTCTACACGTGAATTAAGTTTATTTATGCTGTTTTTGTGGTTGTTTCGTGTGAATACTACGTCTACGGTGGACACATTTTTATCCCCCCCCCCCCTCCCTTCCCCAACTTTTTTTAATTGCAGTGTCCTTCCGTCCGTCCGTCCGTCCGTCCGTACATGTCCAGGCTGCATTATGGGGGTGTTTGTGAGTACAGAATGCCGTTGTGGGGTTGAGTTGAGTTTGTGTTTGTCCGGCCTGTAACTTTGTCATGTTTGCCGTAAAACACCATTCATTCATTCATTCATTCATTCATTGTCAGAAACTAGTGGCTCGATTATAAAATAATTTACAGATATGTTCCTTGGGTGACCTTCTACCAAGTTTGTTCAAGCCATCTTGATTTGTCAAAACACATGGCCGCCAAGAGGGCGGGGCAAGTTTAATAAGTAAAAACTTAAAAAATCTTCTTGTCAGAAACTACTGGCTCGATTTTAAAATAATTCCACAGAAATGTTCCTTGGAGGACCCTCCACCAAGTTCAAACCGTAGTGATTAGTCAAAATACATGGCCAGGGAGTGGGGTTAGTTCACTATGTAAGCTATAGTAAAAACTTAAAAAATCTTCTTGTCAGAAACCACCAGATCGATTTTAAAACAATTTCGCAGGAATGTTCCTTGGGTGGCCCTTTACCAAGTTTGTTCAAGCCGTTGTGATTTGTTAAAAACATAACCGCCACAATTAGATGCTAGTTTACTATATAGGCAGCTATAGTAAAAACTTCAAAATCCTTCTTGTCAGAATCTACTGACCTGATTTCGATATAATTTCACTGGCATTTACCATTAGTGAACCTCTACCAAGTTTGAACTCTTCTTCGCATCTGTTACATCTTCAAAACAAATCAAAATTCTAACTACTAGCCCATGTCGTTTTTCTGGAATTTGGAGTGTACATGTATTATAAAATCTGCTTAAGTTGGGTGACTCAAGGTCAGTCAGGTGAGCGATATAGGGCCATCTTGGCCCTCTTGTTTTCATTTACTTGTCGGACTATTTTTGCAGTGTATAAAGGTCAAGTTGTTTGGTCCTACCAATGGCGCACTATTTGTCAAGTGAGCTTACTCTTCCATTTTTTGTTTTGTCTGTTACAATTTTAAGCAGACTCGGTACTTGTACAGCAAGAACTACATAAGGTTTTCAACGTGCGCAGATAGTTTAGTTATAAACTAGTGATAAAACCCTAGCAGTTTATTTTCATATTTTATCTAACTCTTTATTCAATTTTCATTTTTAGTACAGTTATCAAAGAAAATATTTCCATATTCTAAAAGAGGAATAGTAGAATATTACTAGATAAATAGTACTGTCTTAAAATGGATAAACTTTAACAAACCACTTATCGTTAGTCCACTTTGATATTTTAATTAGTTGTGATGAAAAGACATCTACAAAAAGACAACCGTCTAACACATTCGGCTCATTACATTCACTTTGCTATTGTCTCCGGACAATTCTCGGCTTCACGTGATTTTCCAGTCACATGATCACTGCCATTTTGAAATGGCTTTAACGCCATTTGAAAACAACGTTCGTCAACTGTTTCGTCTGTAGCATTGGCAATACGAGATTCTACAAATAAAATGGTAGGAAACCTCAATCGGATGATTTTAGAAACAAGTACAACAGGGCATCGCGCTGTTTATCCCTCAAAACAATGTTTATATCGTAATGACGAACAATCGTGTTGATATATTCCATGTTTGTTTACAGTCGGGGAATCGCTCAGCGTAAAATAGCAAGAAAATAGTTTTATTTGCGTAAAAGCTGATTTGTCATTTTTGTTCTAATGTAAAAAAGTGATGATTTGTTTTTAGTTTTGTTGTCTGGTTTTAACAATATGCTTACAACTGCATAAACTGTAATTACTTAGTTACTTAAAGAATCCTGACATTTAGCCCGTTTCAGCGGTGAATGAGTGTAACGAAAAGTAACCCTGCGAAGGAGATTGCAAAAAGACTAATATTCTAATTGACTTGCAATGATCTTGTTAGAGTTTTGTCACCTCTGAATTCAGACATTCGTCTATTTACTCCTTAGTGTGTCACTCACTTGTGGAAGACCAATGAGTGTATTAAGGGACAATGGTTTTATTAAGGGACAATGTCTGTATTAGGATGGAGTCATGGACATGTATACCGATCATTCCATTAAACATATCTTATCTTGCATTATCAAAATTTTGAAATAAAACCGAACCCGCTGATCATGATATTAGACCCAAATATGAAATAGTTTGCTTTATCTTACAATTAAATAAAAGGGAGACCCAACCGTGTCTGACTTCATACGTCTGGTCTTGGTCTGGTCAGCTAGGCGTCAATAATATAATGTGACTTGATTGAGCATCATACCCTGTGTCTCGGGCATGATATTCCAGCGTGGCAGCGCTTAGAATACTATCTCAAGTAGACGCCGTCGTGATATAAATGAAAATGTGTTTTAAGCGACGCTAAACACCATACAAAAACATCTATCTATCCATTTCAACAATATAAATATATAAATACTGTCAAGGTATAACTATTGATTACTTCGGCGTTGTATTGGCTAAATACCGACAACATTCCGCTGACCGGGGTTTATTAATTGTACACATGTGAATTGAAATTGCTCAATTCAATGCGCTCCATTAGGACATGGTCATTGTTTGGACATGTTATTGTCTACATTTTATATGACACATTTATACGTAAAACGGAACTTGGCAACTTTGTAAGTATCGGCATTCACAAATATAATATACAAAAGGGCTGGTTCCAGGATTTCTTCTCTATTACTTATTAACAACTATCACTAAAGAAAATTCCGGTTTTGAAAAAAGAATCCTTTTGGCGCAAATAAAACGCACTCTTCGCCAATATTGATCGCGTTTGAAAACGATTTAAAACTATGTTAAATGATGGATTACATACGGTATATCCAGTTTCATTGGTAGAGGAAGATCTAAGAATGAATCTAAGTCCTTCCGCAAGTAAAACTTTTTTGACCGAATGGGTGCCGAACACAAGTCATGCCGACAGTGGTAAATGATTGTTTGATGGAAGCGCCGTAGACAACTCGGTCACGCACGAAGGACCCGGGATATATCATAGTTTTCAATCTAACCTATAACAACCGGAATTTTTGCTCTAACTGAACAAAGCATACAATTAGTATTAACTCTTAGACAAGATAAAACTTACCCACATGAATGTGCTCCCACAGATAACGTTACTATTTTGGTACATTATTATAGCGCTGAGTGATTAGAAGACATGGTCTTATTGTATAGAAATGTGCTTGCAAATTGTCTTTAATTTCACATTTTATAAAATGAATGTTAAAAAAACCTCAAGTAGATATTTTGAATAATGGTATATATTTCTAAATACTATATAATTAATGATTTATTTGAGGGAAAAAAAACAAATACATTTGAACCATTTCCGTACTAGAAATAGCGCTTGCCATGACTATATACAAGGCTTTTAGAGAAGAAGGATTTTATTAAAAACGGTACTTCTGACTTGTTGCGGGAAAAGTTCGACATAAAATAGTTCTAATGAAAACAAATTCTAGACTTTATGCTTTTGGTCACAGGTCAGTTTCTGGGCGTCACCTAGTGGTAACAAAATGAATAAGCGTTGATTTTTTCCGATGGACGTGTGAATCTAACGCGTCATGGTAATGGCGGGGTGGTAACGAAGCTGATTTATCGTTCCGTCGGCGAATCCAATTATTGTTTACATCTCTACTGTGTCCGTGATACTGCCATTACCCACAGTTAATCAATGCATTTATTAGCGCCCAAGGAGTTTCAAAATCATCCTGTATTGTTGTGTATCGATAAAAGCATCGCTGCAGTTTCGATTTCAACACTTTTATTTCCGGTTAACCTGATGGATTTTCTTTAAATAAATTGATAGCCTTAGCACCAGAAAATCCGGATCGATGACATTGTGGATAGATGGATAAATGCTGAAATTAATGTTGAACATGTTGAGAAGTCGATGACTGTGAATGTATCAAAACGCAACTCCGATCTTGAAATGATAATTCGTAACACACGCATTAGTCAAGTAGTAATATTGTCAAATTAACAGCTTCTTGTCATTTTTTTTCTTTTTGATTGGTTAAAAATGTTCTGTATGTTGTTAGTCTATGTATAGAACCTGGTATATTAATCCTAATGCAAAAAGCAGGAATTCCATGTGTGTCCTACAATTCATAGCAATTGAACAGTTACTAATCTAAGACGTCATTCAACTTTCACTGAAGCAACTGACCAATCAACGTGCTCAAATGCGCTGCTACTTAACGGACCCAGTTGGAAGAGCTGGCTTTGTTCTACAGACTAGTATGTTGTTTTGTCGTACATGACGTGTGGCGGCCGTAAAAAATTGCCCATCATGAAGAGATTCAACAAATTCGAGTTTGCTTTTTCTTCTTTATTTTGGTGTGTTCTGTTTTTCCATAGTGTTCTTTAGTCATATCATTGTCTATCCCAGTCCTAACATCTCCCGAACCAGGTCTATTTTTCCCAATGAAAAAGCATGGAAGTCCATGCATGTCCCACAATTCATAGCTAATGAACGCTTACTAAAATGTGACGTCATTCAAACCAACTGAACCAACTGACCAATCAACAACGTGTTCAAATATCCTCAACTATCATTCGTATGAAATGTACTCAATTGGGAGAGCTGCCTGAGAGCTGCAGACTTACTATCAAAGCGGCAGTTTTACGTGTTATTTGGCGCTTTCAAAACTTTTATTTTGACTCAGTATTGTTGTTGTTTCTGATTCATTCAATTTTATTCGAAAATAGAATAGTTGTTCAAACGACGCTAGGGGACGTGAGCGGTGTTTCACATTCATTATCCCTCAAGAACAGATTTGAAGGGGAAAAAAACGAGTCTATTTTAACAAATTCTGTTCTTCAAGAACTTAGGCAGTTAATGATATGAGGATGCGTGTAGGTTATATCAAGGCCATATATAGAGAAGGAAAGGCAGCTGATTGAGAATTATGAACGCTCAGGTTTCAATTCAATAGCTCGCGAAATTTCGTTTTCAAATATTCTTACATGCATTCATCTCAAATAATCAAATCATTTTTTCTTCTTTGCAAAATGGAATTCTCTAAAAAACAAAACAATTTCCAGCTTATTTTATTAAAATTGTTGAAGTACTTATGCTTAGAAAATGTGAATAATGCTACCTAAAAATCAAGGAAAGTACTTGAAACTTTATTTCAAACTGCAATATTTTAAATTCATTATAAACCATCTAAGGTTACATACACCTTACATTTCATGTACAAGAAACCAGTTGCCTGTGAAATTTGAAAAGATTAACTTGCCAAATTACTAATTCGTCGCGTGCTATTGTATCAACATTTAGTAGAGTTTCCTGTCCTTCTATAGACGTCCTAGCTTACATGCAGCTATGATCTGAATTACTTTACACATTGCAGTCATTTATTTTCATAATCGCGGCCAAAAATGGAAGGAATGCTGTATTGTAAAACTGTATCGACCTCATAAAAATGTATTCATAAAATGGAAACAGTTTTGTGAGATTTGCACTACTGATCAAACATGCATGAAACAAAGCGAAACTTTATCAATATGTCAAATGCTTTAAGAACATGCATTTCATATAGACAATCAATTTATAATATCAAAAATTCCCGTGACTGAAGGTCGAATAAAATAAAACATAATGACTTTGTTAACGTTTTCAAGCACCACATGATATTTCATTATACGGCAGAAAGTCAATACCACGGCCATAAGGTTCATATTCAGTATGATGTTCTTTATAAATATTATACAATATTGTTAATCCAGTGTATTTATGACCTCCTAGTCTAGGGAGATCGCCCGCCTCGCATGCAGACAATCGTGGGTTCGATCCCCGGCGGGGTCATACCAAAGACTTGAAAATAGTACTAAGCTTTCATTGCTTGGCGCTCAGCATTTAGAGAATGAAACTTAACATGGATAATGTTAGAACCTTCATCATATATAAACTGCTGGTAAGATGTTTATTAAATCACGTAGCGCATCTCAGATAGGTTTCTAAAGTGAGGTTTAACATCCTATACAGCATGTCAGATATACTTATATATAAATACATTATATCGACAACACTATATACAGCATGTCAGATATACTTATATATAAATACATTATATCGACAACACTATATAGAGCATGTCAGATATACTTATATATAAATACATTATATCGACAACACTATATACAGCATGTCAGATATACTTATACATAAATACATTATATCGACAACACTATATACAGCATGTCAGATATACTTATATATAAATACATTATATCGACAACACTATATAGCGCATGTCAGATATACTTATATATAAATACATTATATCGACAACACTATATACAGCATGTCAGATATACTTATATATAAATACATTATATCGACAACACTATATACAGCATGTCAGATATACTTATATATAAATACATTATATCGACAACACTATATAGCGCATGTCAGATATACTTATATATAAATACATTATATCGACAACACTATATACAGCATGTCAGATATACTTATATATAAATACATTATATCGACAACACTATATAGCGCATGTCAGATATACTTATATATAAATACATTATATCGACAACACTATATACAGCATGTCAGATATACTTATATATAAATACATTATATCGACAACACTATATAGAGCATGTCAGATATACTTATATATAAATACATTATATCGACAACACTATATACAGCATGTCAGATATACTTATACATAAATACATTATATCGACAACACTATATACAGCATGTCAGATATACTTATATATAAATACATTATATCGACAACACTATATAGCGCATGTCAGATATACTTATATATAAATACATTATATCGACAACACTATATACAGCATGTCAGATATACTTATATATAAATACATTATATCGACAACACTATATACAGCATGTCAGATATACTTATATATAAATACATTATATCGACAACACTATATAGCGCATGTCAGATATACTTATATATAAATACATTATATCGACAACACTATATACAGCATGTCAGATATACTTATATATAAATACATTATATCGACAACACTATATAGCGCATGTCAGATATACTTATATATAAATACATTATATCGACAACACTATATACAGCATGTCAGATATACTTATATATAAATACATTATATCGACAACACTATATACAGCATGTCAGATATACTTATATATAAATACATTATATCGACAACACTATATACAGCATGTCAGATATACTTATATATAAATACATTATATCGACAACACTATATAGCGCATGTCAGATATACTTATATATAAATACATTATATCGACAACACTATATACAGCATGTCAGATATACTTATATATAAATACACTATATCGACAACACTATATACAGCATGTCAGATATACTTATATATAAATACATTATATCGACAACACTATATACAGCATGTCAGATATACTTATATATCAATACATTATATCGACAACACTATATAGCGCATATCAGATATACTTATATATAAATACATTATATCGACAACAATATATAGAGCATGTCAGATATACTTATATATAAATACATTATATCGACAACACTATATACAGCATGTCAGATATACTTATATATAAATACATTATATCGACAACACTATATAGCGCATATCAGATATACTTATATATAAATACATTATATCGACAACAATATATAGAGCATGTCAGATATACTTATATATAAATACATTATATCGACAACACTATATACAGCATGTCAGATATACTTATATATAAATACATTATATCGACAACACTATATAGCGCATGTCAGATATACTTATATATAAATACATTATATCGACAACAATATATAGAGCATGTCAGATATACTTATATATAAATACATTATATCGACAACAATATATAGAGCATGTCAGATATACTTATATATAAATACATTATATCGACAACACTATAAACAGCATGTCAGATATACTTATACATAAATACATTATATCGACAACACTATATACAGCATGTCAGATATACTTATACATAAATACATTATATCGACAACACTATATAGAGCATGTCAGATATAATTATATATAAATAAATTATATCGACAACACTATATACAGCATGTCAGATATACTTATATATAAATACATTATATCGACAACACTATATACAGCATGTCAGATATACTTATATATAAATACATTATATCGACAACACTATATAGCGCATGTCAGATATACTTATATATAAATACATTATATCGACAACAATATATAGAGCATGTCAGATATACTTATATATAAATACATTATATCGACAACAATATATAGAGCATGTCAGATATACTTATATATAAATACATTATATCGACAACACTATATAGAGCATGTTAGATAGGTTACTTAGGTTAGGTTATACATCATATACAGCATGTCAGATATACTTATACATAAAAACATAATATCGACAACACTATATAGAGCATGTCAGATATAATTATATATAAATAAATTATATCGACAACACTATATAGAGCATGTCAGATATACTTATACATAAATACATAATATCGACAACACTATATAGCGCATGTCAGATATACTTATACATAAATACATTATATCGACAACACTATATAGAGCATGTCAGATATACTTATATATAAATACATTATATCGACAACACTATATAGAGCATGTCAGATATACTTATATATAAATACATTATATCGACAACACTATATAGAGCATGTCAGATATACTTATACATAAATACATAATATCGACAACACTATATAGAGCATGTCAGATATACTTATACATCAATACATTATATCGACAACACTATATAGAGCATGTCAGATAGGTTACTAAGGTTAGGTTATACATCCTATACAGCATGTCAGATATACTTATACATAAATACATTATATCGACAACACTATATACAGCATGTCAGATATACTTATATATAAATACATTATATCGACAACACTATATACAGCATGTCAGATAGGTTACTAAGGTTAGGTTATACATCCTATACAGCATGTCAGATATACTTATACATAAATACATTATATCGACAACACTTTATACAGCATGTCAGATATACTTATATATAAATACATTATATCGACAACACTATATACAGCATGTCAGATAGGTTACTAAGGTTAGGTTATACATCCTATACAGCATGTCAGATATACTTATACATAAATACATTATATCGACAACACTATATACAGCATGTCAGATATACTTATACATAAATACATTATATCGACAACACTTTATACAGCATGTCAGATATACTTATATATAAATACATTATATCGACAACACTATATACAGCATGTCAGATAGGTTACTAAGGTTAGGTTATACATCCTATACAGCATGTCAGATATACTTATACATAAATACATTATATCGACAACACTTTATACAGCATGTCAGATATACTTATATATAAATACATTATATCGACAACACTATATACAGCATGTCAGATAGGTTACTAAGGTTAGGTTATACATCCTATACAGCATGTCAGATATACTTATACATAAATACATTATATCGACAACACTATATACAGCATGTCAGATATACTTATATATAAATACATTATATTGACAACACTATATACAGCATGTCAGATATACTTATATATAAATACATTATATCGACAACAATATATGGAGCATGTCAGATATACTTATATATAAATACATTATATCGACAACACTATATAGAGCATGTTAGATAGGTTACTTAGGTTAGGTTATACATCATATACAGCATGTCAGATATACTTATACATAAATACATTATATCGACAACACTATATAGAGCATGTCAGATAGGTTTCTAAGGTTAGGTTATACATCATAAACAACATGTCAGATATATTTGTATATAATGGCATTATAAAAACAACACTATATAGAGCATGTCAGATAGGTTACTATGGTTACGTCCTACGCTATCTACAGCATGTCAGATTAATTTTATAGAACACACTATATAGAGCATGACAGAAAGGTTACTAAGGCTAGGTCCCATATTATATACAGCATGTTAGGTATACTTATATTTAATTACATTATATACAACACACTTTATAGAGCTTGTCAGATAGGTTACAGAGGTTAGGTCCTACATCATATACAGCATGTCAGGTATACTTATATTTAATTAAATTATATACAACACACTTTATAGAGCGTGTCAGATAGGTTACTAAGGTTATGTTCTACATCATATACAGCATGTCAGATAGATTACTAAGGTTATGTTCTACATCATATACAGCATGTCAAAAATACTCATATATACTTACGTTATATAGAGCACACTATATACAGCATGTCAGATAGGTTACTAAGGTTATGTTCTACATCATATACAGCATGTCAGGTATACTTACATTTAATTAAATTATATACAACACACTATATAGAGCGTGTCTGATAGGTTACTAAGGTTAGGTCCTACATCATATACAGCATGTCAGGTATACTTATATTTAATTAAATTATATACAACACACTATATACAGCATGTCAGATAGGTTACTAAGGTTAGGTCCTACATCATATACAGCATGTCAGGTATACTTATATTTAATTAAATTATATACAACCCACTATATTGAGCGTGTCTGATAGGTTACTAAGGTTATGTTCTACATCATATACAGCATGTCAGGTATACTTACATTTAATTACATTATATACAACACACTTTATAGAGCTTGTCAGATAGGTTACTAAGGTTAGGTCCTACATCATATACAGCATGTCAGATATACTTATATTTAATTAAATTATATACAACTCACTATATAGAGCGTGTCAGATAGGTTACTAAGGTTATGTTCTACATCATATACAGCATGTCAGATAGATTACTAAATTATGTTCTACATCATATACAGCATGTCAAAAATACTCATATATACTTACGTTATATAGAGCACACTATATACAGCACGTCAGATAGGTTACTAAGGTTATGTTCTACATCATATACAGCAGGTCAGGTATACTTATATATAATTACATAACATAGACAACATTATATACAGTATGTCAGATAGGTTACTAAGGTGAGGTCCTATATCCTACACAGCATGTCAGATATACTTATATATAATTTCATTATATAGACAACACTATATAGAGCATGTAACAAAGGTTACTTAGGTTACGTCCTACATCATATACAGCAGGTCAGATATACTTATATATAATTGCATTATATATATATAGTATGTCAGATAGGTTACTAAGGTGAGGTCCTATATCCTACGCAGCATGTCAGATATACCTCTATATAATTACATTATATAGACAACACTATATAGAGCATGTAACAAAGGTTACTAAGGTTACGCCCTACATCATATACAGCAGGTCAGATATACTTATATATAATAACATTATATAGAACACACTATATACAGCATGTCAGATAAGTTACTAAGGTTACGTCCTACATCATATACAACATGTCAGGTATAATTATATATAATTACATTATATGGAACACATTATATACAGCATGTCAGATAGGTTACTAAGGTTACGTTATATAGAACAGACTATATGCAGCATGTCATATAGGTTACTAAGGTAAGGATCTGCATCATATACAGCAGGTCAGATATACTTATATAGAGTACACTATATACAGCATGTCAGATATACTTATATAATTACATTGTATAGAACAAACTATATGCAGCATGTCACATAGGTTACTTATGACAGAGATGCCAACTCCTCCGTTTTGGCGGAGTGAATCCGATTTTTGTATGAAAAATCCGCTCTCAAATTTTCCATGAATTGTCTCCGATTTTTTTTAAAAAAATGGTCCGGGATAAATTTCATGGGTAAAACAAATAATCAGCACTTTTACACTGACACCGGTTTTGATGTTCGGACATTTCCGTACGCGCTACGTCACCTCTAGAAGCGATATTAATTAGGTTATCCGGAAAATACCCGAGTATTTACGAAAACAATATCGGATGATCCGGAAAGGCCGATCAACAACCTTCAAAATCCAATATGGCGGATGCAACACCACTAAAGAAAAAAAAGTACGAACATAAACAAACTTTTATTAAAAGTTACACCGATGCATATCCTTGCTTTTCGACATCGAGGATGGTGGTGCATTATTGCATTCTGCAAGGTCTGCAATGCAGAAATTATGTTATCTCACGGTGGGATGGGCGATTTGAAAAAAACATTGCTACAAAACAGTACAACTTGTCAGTCGTCGTCAAGGAAAATATCGACAATGGCTGCGACAACTCAACCAATGGATGTGTCGGTAATTAAATCCCAATAAAGCTTAATTTGAATGTTCAATAAAGCCTCGCTTTTCATCAGTTTGTCAGCTTTTTTAATTTATTCTATAAAACTCTATCACTCAATTCTCATTTTCATCAGGTATTACGAAATATTTCTTAATGAATACATGACTTTTTATCACTGAAAAGTGCTGAAATGCCAACTCAGAGCATCTACAACTTGCATCCCCCAGACCCCCCACAAAACATTCGCTTTCGACCACACTCCTATTTTCAGTAATTAAAGGTTGGCATCTCTGTTACTAAGGTAAGGATATGCATCTTAAACAGCAGGTCAGATATACTTATATAGAGTACACTATATACAGCATGTCAGATATACTTATATACAATTACATTGTACAGAACAAACTATATGCAGCATGTCACATAGGTTACTAGGGTTAGGATCTGCATCATATACAGCAGGTCAGATATTCTTATATATAATAACAATATTATAGACAACACTATATAGAGCATGTCAGATAGGTTTCTAAGGTTAGATTTTACATCATATACAACATGTCAGATATACTTATATATCATCATAATATATAGAGCACACTATATAGAGCATGTCAGATAGGTTAATAAGGCTACGTCTTACATCATATACAGCATGTCAGGTATAGTTATTTATAATTACATTATGATGAGCACAATACATAAAGCATGTCAGATAGGTTACTAAGGTTAGGTTCTACATCATATACAGCAGGTCAGGTATACTTATATATAATTACATAATATAGACAAAACTATATAGAGCATGTCACATAGGTTACTAAGGTTAGATTCTACATCATATACAGCAAGTCAGATATACTTATATATAATTACGTTATATAGAACATACTATACTGAGCATGTCAGATAGGTTACTAAGGTTACGTCTTACATCATATACAGCAGGTCAGGTATAATTATATATAATTACATTATATAGAACACACTATATAGAGCATGTCAGATAGGTTACTAAGGTTACGTCTTACATCATATACAGCAAGTCAGATATACCTATATATAATTACATTATATAGAACAGGTATATGCAGCATGTCTCATAGGTTACTAAGGTACGGATCTGCAACATATACAGCAGGTTAGATAAACTTATATATAATTGTATTATATAGACAACACTATATAGAGCATGTCAGATAGGTTGCTAAGGTTAGGTTTTACATCATATACAGCATGTCAGATATACTTATATATAATTATATTAAGAGAGCACATTATATAGAACATGTCAGATAGGTTACTAAGGTTAAGTCCTGTTTCATATACAGCATGTCAGATATACTTATATATAATTACATTATATGGACAACACTATATAGAGCATGTTAGATAGGTTACTTAGGTAAGGTTCTACATCATATACAGCATGTCAGATATACTTATATATAACACATTATATAGAGCACACTATATAGAGCATGTCAGATAGGTTAGTTCTAACACCATATAGCACATTACATTAAGATTCGCTATTACATTACATAGAGTACACATGTAAAGTAAATGTCAATACTATGCACAAAATAGTTCAGATAAACTCGTTTTCACAACACATAGAATATATCAGTTAGAGATGAATTGAAACAATGTGTTGCTACGTGTGTACACTCGGGTCACAAAGTCTCACAACGGTAGTAACAGCCCTCCCCTTAATACAATAGAACACAGAATGATAGCAATGATTAAGCGAAAATAAACATATTCTCTGAATAGTATACAATACGCATGTAAACACTGTGAAGAAAAAGTAAAGAGTTGAAAATACGTAGTACATAGTTCAAATTGAAAAGAAATTGTAAAACTGAAAAGTATTTCTTAGGGGTAAGAGTGAAATAATAGCAAGGCTGGATATACGGGACAGCCAATGGGTTTTTAAACATTAGTTTTGAGGTGGTATGTATGGCCGAGATTCATCCTGCGTCACAAGGAACACCCCAGGATGTGCATGGAACTCAACAAATACTGCCAGAATCAAATTAAAGTGCTTCGTAAATACGCAATTCGTCAATGCAATTAATTTTAACGGAGCGTATTGCCCTGGCACATGCTGGGGCGGAAAGATAGTTGCCTAGCATTGTTCTGTTATGTCCCATTATACGCATAATCTTATAGAAATATAATATGTAATGCTTCTTTATCTGTCTTTATAAATCTAATACAGACCTTGGGTTTTTGTTGTTATTGTGCGTGTGTGTGTGTTGTTGTTTTTTGTTTTGTATCACACCATCAGATGATCCGTTTTTCTCCCATTACATGAAGTGTGAAGAATCGAAATATACCATCTTTTGCCACACACCTTACAATATATATATATTAAATTAGAAACAAAAATATATAATTAAGTCATTATTGATTACCGTTGTGACATATTTAGATGACCGATATTTTCACTGGTTAGTCGATTTCTAAATTGCACATGATGTATCATTTTCGGGAGCTCTCTCGCTTAGCTATGTGATTTGAGCTCGTTGGTTAGTCATTTGCTTCATGGAAGGTTGAATGACGCCAAAGTTTGGTAAGCGTAAAATAGCTATGAATTGTGGGACATGCATATAATTACCTGTTGTTGTTTTTTGAGGGGGGGGGGGGGGGGGTTAATTTTATTATCATATTTTGATAGTGCAGAGGTTGACAAACAATAAAATGTAAGTTTCACTTCTTTCATAAGGTTCTTCGGTGAATACAAGCATCCAAACATTTTTATTTACTATAAAAAAATGAACAAAAACCAATGGTGGACTTTCACTTGGATCCATAACTTAAAGCTAATTTACTTAAAAATGTAAATAAATGTTCGTAAGCACACATCAATCTTAATCCGCAAATGGGAAAGCCACGCCAATATTCATTTGATCGATACAATGTTCCTGCGACTGCGGCATTACTTTGATGTACGCTAAAGCTTTGATCTGTCGTCACCAAGCAAAGAGTGATTTTTTATCTCCCAATGGTATTATTATACAAAACGCGCTGGCCCATCGGATTATTTGAGTATTTATTATAAGCACATTTATAATTAATGCTTACATTTAATGAAACGAATTCCAATCTGATTCTAATCGGGTCTGTTTACATTTATTATACTTTTGAAATTGATTTCTATTTTCACAATAACAAGTTTTATTTGATGAAATACATTTCAGTGCAATACAGAATTATTTTTATAGTATTATTTTATTTGAAATTAAAAGTTTTATTTTTAGAATAATCGTTTCCATTCAATAATAATGATAACTGACAAAAGGATATCTTGGAAGCACAGAATTTGTCCAGGAGTAAACTCACCAATGATTTGTTCTTTATTCTGTTGTTAATAAATAAAACGTTTGCATGCTTATCATTTACTGACGGACCCAAAATGAAAGAAGTGAAACTTACATTTTATTGTTTGTCAATCTCTGCACTACCAAACTAGAAAAAACAGGGTTCGGTTTTCTGTGCACTGTGCGTGTACAATGTTGACAAAGTGACAGTAGACGTTAGAAATCATGTATTCATACCCCAATTTCCAAGACTCATTTTTTTCTCAATTCACAATTCAAACATGACAATGCTTTCAAAATATGCATAATGCACTTATAATACCATTCAAATAAAAAAGAGCATTAAAATAAGGAAAGGCATTTTAAAAGAAGAAGAAACAAGTCTAAATGAACTGCATTATTTTAAGGAATCAGGAAAAGTAACAACGCTGAGTCGAAGAATACTTTAACAGTGCACTTCTCTCTTGGATAGATCTACTGTTATTACACCGCAAACTAATTATTTAGTTTCATTTATTTCATTTCAACCACCAAATTATTGGTTAGCCATTTACTCACTCCGGCATAGGTTTCTGAGGGTCGGGATGGACCATCCCTCCACATACCTTACAGATAAGTATATAATAAACAATATGCATATGTATGCCAAAAGTATAACATATCTAGCAAAAGAAATAATACACAATATTTGGGGAGTACTTCTGGTGACTTTACATGTTCAAAACAAAAGATTTTAAATACATTTACTTATATAAAGAACAATCAAAGAAGCCATTTACAAAGAGTTCGTCTCGAATATTCGTTTACTGTTAAGTTTCAATGATAGTTGTGAATTTTTTTTAACATTCTTGTTTAATAAAAACTTGCATGTGTTAAAATGTCACCAAATTATAAGTTTATTATACTAATTTATTTTAGCTGTATTGCGAATAAAGCACAGAACTTTTGTAAACCAATCTCGAGTCCGCTTCATGTGTAGAACCAGTTTTGAGTTTTGTTTTTTATAGGCATCGGATCAAGCTGGGGATCAAATACGCAACCTCTGGTGTGAGCGTCCAATACTCCTCCATCCATTTACACTTCTTCCCCGCTTATAGCGAATAAGAATTGCCATCGGTCATTAGATCATGGTTGTATTGCGTAAAATAATAACGTGGCACTAACCGTAGTTACAAATAATCAATGTTTAAAAGTTAACGTTTTGCCTACGATGACATCAAATGCATGCATACGTCCCTATCAATCATGTTTCAGGTGCAAAGGCATATCACTTTGAATTATTTATAACCTAAGCCGAACGTTATGATAGTATAATCGGTTTCAATTAACATGAGTGCATGGGAAATGTAGATATGTCGATTTCAAATAAGTCTTCATAGAAATTATGAACTTTGGTATTAATTTTATTCTAAATCGATTTCAAATAGCATCGTTCTTTTCTGTTTAATGGGTAAGTTGCGTAATTCTTAACGATTAATATGACTGATTTTGTGTTTCAACTTAAAATATATTTACATCCATGACGTAACTATTTTGATATGACGTCATTCGTGACGTATCTATTTTATTGAACCTCTCTATATTGTTTTTCGTGAGGTTGAATACTTTCCAGTTCGCGCGCGGCGGTCACTTTAGCTTCGAGAATACTTCTTACTGAGATGAGATGTAGTAAATGTTATATTATATTGCAGTAAGACTAGAAAAGCAAAAAGTGTTTTCACCGGGAAGCAAAAAGGTAATGGAAAAAAAAGACATGACGTGATTCTCCTTTTGTTGTTGCCCTTGGTATTGATGTGTAGGGTATGATATAATGCCCATGAGTGTATATTTAATTATGCAACATGTGTTTTATTCATATATGTACATATGTGATACCAATATAAATGTTTAAGAAATTAAAAAGGGAAAAGCAAACAAAGTGAAACACAGTTCGAAAATGAAATGCAAAGTAGTTTTCATCTTTTTCGGAATGCTCTGTCATAATTTAATAAAATGATCTTGAAATTAATGTGCGCATCTGATGGATAACTGCAATTAATGCATGGCATAAAGTGATCATGCAATACAGTACTTAAACTGGACTATCGCCATACATTATTCCGCGTTCCGCAGTTCCCTGCTCCTTGGTTCTTAGTGCACAAAATACCGAATACCCGTATCCTATTTACAAAGTATTTTCATTCAATGTAGTGCATCCAAGAGCTTGAAATTTTCGCAAAGTATTCATGAAACATCCATTTATATTGTAAATAGATAGATTTTGTTAAAACTCTGCAGTAATGAGCGATAATTGTACAAACTTCATCGTGAACTTCAGATGTGAAAATTTAAATGATGGAAGAATCACTTTTACTAAAAACGATTTATTTCGGAATTTCGCTCAAATGTACGCTAATATAATTATGTGTTCTTGAGGGCCTTATTGACATTTTTTAGCTCGCCGGGACGAAGTCCAATGAGAGCTATTGTCATGACCCCGGCGTCGTCGTCGTCTGTAGACACCCGGGTTAAACTTTTGCGTACAAGTTTCAGATATCAATGCAACCACTCATTGGATATGAATGAAACTTACCATGTGTGTTAACCATCATCAATGGAACACACAGAGATAAGAACCATAACTCTGGATTGCATTTTGGCACAGTTATGTTCCTTTTTGGACTAAGACACCCAAAGGCGAGCTTTGTTGGTCTTCTGACAACTCTTGTTTTATATTTAACGCTATTGACTGATTGAATATTTAGCGTCATTTTTATTTATAAGAACGCGATAGTCTACATACCGATTGCGATGCCAGTGTTGTCGGCGCCCGTTTTTCTTATGAAGACATTCTTGCCACACAAAGATACTTATTTTGATCATTGGCTAGTACACTCTGCGTAATGTGCGTAAATATTTTTTTGTTGATATATTTACACAAAATGGCTTAACATGTAGGAAAATTGCACATTTTCGTACTGCATATACACTTTAATGATATTGTATTAAGCAAAATATGTAAAATTTAAAAAAAATTATATCTTTTAAAAGAATAAAGTAAAATTAAAATAAGAAATATATAATTTTGGAAATAAGTAAGGTTTAATTTTATTGCATTTAACAGGCCCATTTTGGGGGTTCGTGAATCTGTCTGTCTGTCTGTCTGTCTGTCTCTGTCTGTCTCTCTCTCTCTCTCTCTGTCTGTCTGTCTGTCTGTCTGTCTGTCTGTCTGTCTGTCTGTCTCTCTCTCTCTCTCTCTCTCTCTCTCTCTCTCTCTCTCTCTCTCCGGCAAAGTGAATTAATATTGAGACGTTACAACACATTTGCAAAACCGCCATGGTATAAATTATGAAGCACGTTTTACGTTAAATTAGGTGCATCATTCGTCTCTCACGTCTCTCAGAGCATTAACGTGTTATGTGACTTCTTGTCTCATATACACAGAGCGCCTTGATGTTCCAACGGCTCGATTTGAAACCGAATTGATCGTTCTGTGTTTTATAAAACACATAATTTCCTGTCAGTGATTAACAACCGTGACCGGTTATTGTCTCTGGTATAATGGATAAATAATTACGTTGATAGAAGAAATACTTTTCTGTGAACCAATTTGTTTACATAAGGCGAACACCTGCAACGTTCTATAGAAAATTGATATTAGCTCAAAACACCGTGGTACCTTAATGTTTTCAAGTCATTGTCTTTAAATGTTTGTTGCTACCAAAAAAAATCACGCTTAAAGGAAATGGATCAGAATTTTTAAAAAAAATAAAAAAAATGCCTAAATAAATAGTAATATATCATGCATATATTATATACTCACTGACCCGTATTGGCAATATGATATCTATTTAAGTATGCAAAAAGGATTTGCTGACTTGGGCGACTTGGGCTACTTGGTCAAGGTTAAGAGTAAAATAGATTTTCCGCTTAAAATTGCAACATATTAAATGAGTCGCAGGATTTCATTTGGATTTCAATTTGATCTGTAATACAGGTTGGCACGTAGTAAAAATGGTTTCGTCTTAGAAAGAGTCCGAATGACGGTGGGACGGTCGCATAGTAGTATTTAAGTACTGCCTATTGTAAGAATAAGGATTTCATTTCTAGGTTCCAAACCTATCTCACGCGGTGAACCCCTACTATTCCTCTTGCTGGATGTATGTACTGTACTTATACTTGTCAGTCATACGGTTTGCTGTTATGTGAAGAGGCGTAGCTGCCTTACGGCCGTGCAGGCCTAAGCCTACACCTTTCTCCGAAAAATCAAAAAATGAAAATGCCAAAACTACAATAAAATGTGATTGGGGGATAGGCCGTATGGGTAAAATGGGGCGATACGCTGTGTTTATTGTGTTTGATAATGCTATAACATGCGTTTGTGTGTATTTGATAATGCTGTAACATGCGTTTGTGTGTGTTTTTGCATGCTCAGTCATCCTATATCCATGTGTAATAGCTTGAAATATGTCTTGAAATGCATCAGAAGCAATCATTTCAAGTTCATATTTAAAAATGTATAGGGGAGCCTGCCCCTCAGACCCCTACACTGCCCGTGTCTACACATCCAACTTAAGCAATCTACGCCCCTGATGTGGTTATTTCATTTGAATGCTACGTCTGTTTTAGGACATATATTTTCTTAATTTTATGTCTCTTTGCAAAAGTCGGCCAAGTAAAGCAGAATGGCAGAACAGCAGAATGGAATATTTTCATTCTGTTCTGCTATTCTGCTGGCAGAATGGAAAAAATCGTTCTGCTGTTCTGCTATTCTGCTGGCAGAATGAAAAGTTTTCATTCTGCTATTCTGCTGTTCTGCTATTCTGCTGGCAGAATGAAAAACTTTCATTCTGCTATTCTGCTGTTCTGCTAACTATACCAAGCCTTTTTGCAACAGGTTTCATGTAAGTATCAAGGAATGAAGTCTACATCGCTTTTATATCGCTTTAACTACGTTATTGAAATGAAGAAATATAGTTCATGCATTTTCTCATACCATTGTACAGACTAAGTATGAATCGTCGTTTACGTATGCAGATATTTTATTGTTAACTCTTGATTTGGACTGCCTTTCCGACACTTTATCAATTATACTTCAACTCACATACAGTAATTACGGAATAGCGCCATTAAAATCAATTTTAAAATGACGTAATTAAGATTGAACAGATGTTGATTTATTTGTTTTCATAACAAATCAATTTACATCATTTATTATCGATTGAGTTCATCACTGGTGGCCAACTAAAGTTTTTTGTTTCTTTTCGACAAAATTGTGTATTTTAACGGATTGTCGTTATAAATGAAGAAGCTTTTTGGCAATTCAATAGGCCATAAACAGCAGAAATATGCATGCAGAAAACATACCCGACATACCAGCACCCTATCCTCTATTTACAAGATTTCTGTCTAACTATCAAATAACTAGCAAATAAAGCGGAATGGCATGTATACAAAACCATATATGTATGCTTGCATGCATGCTAACAAGTATGTACTTGTATGTCAGACTATATGTGGGCATTTAACATTTATGGAACTTAGACTCTCAAATTGAAATCGTTGGCCAAAAATACTTCATTGAAAGTGCGAGTGTAAGCAAAATTTATACAATGACAAATTGTATTGCATGCTGAATATAAGATACAGACATTAACTAGATTATTTGTTCATAATTGATAATTATTGCTTCCATGTGTTGTGTCGAATTTTCCAATTTTTTTTATTGTAAACTGCTGTAATTATGCGTGCGCTATCGATACAGGAGAAAAAATAAAATAAATTAAAAAGTGATTAATTTTGAAAAGAATGCACCTAATACTTACTTTAAACTCAGACAAAATTAAACATAGACTAGAGTTCATGTTTGAATTAGATAAACATTTGATGACAATAGATTCAATGGCATAACCTATTTTAGAATTATTAATCTTTACATATTCTTGAACAGAAGCAGTTGGGTTAAGGTAGTGTCGTTTTAGTCAAGAAGTTGAGATAGTATTGAGACAAGGAGAAAATCTTCATGACCTGTTCTGTTTTTTTTAATTTTCTGCTATACATTTATACATTTTTAAATTTTTTTTCTAGAGAAAAATACACCAATGCATTATTATTTTTCAAACAGTTCCTTATCTCTCATTGTAATCTGTTTCTGATTTTGTTTTGCTTTTTTTGAATGGGGTTTGAGGAATCCCCTACTTGTATCTTATTATTACTATCTGACTTTATTGTTGGTGTGGAGTATGAATTACTGTATCATTACCTTGTACTTGTACTCGAATTAATGCTGGTAATGTTTTTAAGAATAGCTGCCGGCCCCGATTAGCTCAGTCGGTTACGCGTCTGACTATCAATCCAGGGGTCGTAAGTTCGAACCTCCGCCCGGCAACAGTCTCCGTGATGATTGATATACGAAATTGTGTCTCATTGTCATTCATCTCTCGCCGCTGATTCAAGTCGGAAATGTGTCAGTTACTTGCGCAGACGGAGTGTGCTCGAGTACTGGTTAACCTGTCAGGATCCGAGGAAACAGTGGTTAGGTTAACTGATCGTCTGTTAGCCCTCGATGGCATAAAAATGACGCTTAATATTCAATCAATCAATCAGTTAAGAATAGCTGTAAACAAGGGGTGCTACTAGCGCTTTTTGTAGGAAAATCAGTTTTAATTTTGTATTAGTAGTAGAAGCCCAATTCTACTTCCATTTACACTGTCTTGTCCTACGCCTGGGAAGAGCGAGGATGGTGGCACCTTTGATTTTAGTTTAGGCTGCCAAGCGGATATGTTGTTATTGGTCAATACAAAGCGGATAGTCCTGGTGTTATTTGTATTTTATCATAATGATTAATCTACATACTGAGTATGGTTATGATGTTTTGGTGACAATACTCTCTAAATGCAACGTGCCATTCTCTCATTTATGGTCAACAGTGAACGTGACATCGAACTAGTGAAATAAGAAAATTATATATATAGTATGGTTATCTTATTTAAATACTGAGATGTAAAATATTTATAATTGATATTTTGACTTCTTACGTCTCACACACCAATTAATTTTGTACTGTTCTACATATAGAGACATGCAATTCTGGAACACTGGATACATTACCGATGGTTCTAAAAGTGCCTTGTTCCCATAGATAGTCCTCTGTTGGTCCAAATATGCAGAAAAAAACATGTGGTTGACCAGGTTGCTTTTTCACAATTTCGATGGTTTGATGACACCCCTTCATTTTTGACAATTCTGCCCATTTGTTGCAGTGTATCACTACGCATCTTTAAACTGCTATAGCATCATCAAACTGTTCCCAGTGTCACCCAAACTTTGCAGAAATCATAAAAATGTTCCAATGTTCCCATAAGCAAAAAGAAATATGACATTTTATGCATGCCCAACCGCTTTACCCAGCTCTAATTTCTTGGGCGTAATAATCTTGCTACCGTCTGGTAAGGGAGGTAATTGTTCAGTGAGTTCAGTTATTAAACAGACGTTGCTTGAGCTGGTTGTAGAGTCATGTTTAGGAAATAATTGTAACTAATGTTGTTATAACTTGTAGTTCAATTCATTTGCATAAAATGATGTTACTTAGTTTGGTCGTTTTGACTTTTATTTAACAAACCTTATTTAAGTTAGTTGTAGAGCATGTTTCAGAGAAAATTGTAACTTATGTTGTTATAACTTATTGTTCAATTCATTTGCATAAGCCGGGCCCGATTAGCTCAGTCAGTAACGCGTCTGACTATTAATCCAGGGGTCGTCGTCAGTTCAAATCCCCGCCCGGCAACAGTCTCTGTGATGATTGATATACGACATTGTGTCTCATTAGCATTCGTCTGTCACCTCTGATTCAAGTGGGAAAATTATCAACTTCTTGCGGAGATTGGGTGTGCTCGAGTAAGGGTTAACCTTCAGTCAGGATCCCAGGAAGCAGTGGTTAGGTTTACTCATCGTCTGTTAGCCCTCGATGGCATAAGATTGACGCTGAATATTCAATCAATCAATCATTTGCATATGTTACTTAATTTGTTATCATGTTCTCTTCATTGGTATATGTCTATATATGAAACATTCGTACATTTTAATACAATATACTTATGTTATGTTATTTTTATGTCAATAAAAGTTATAGCAAAACAATGAGAGAATTAAAATATAGTATGTGCAAATAATTATACATTGCTCTATTACAGGAACTTGATTTCTGGGGTCTCACCGAGCTAGACATAGAGCCGTGTTGTTGGGGGCACTACAGTAAATTTAAGGACCATCGAGAAACCCTGGCAGCTCTAGATGACAACTTTACTCAGCAAAATGACATAGAGGCATGGAACGAAAAGACGACGAATTATCAACGATTCAAACACAAAGTATGGCAATTTATAGAGGAGCCGTCCACGTCTAACTCTGCAAAGGTATGTTTAGATGACAAAATGTAAAGTCTGTTTACCACTTAGTAAGCATGCTTAATGTTGCTGTCCCTAATGTGTATCTTAAGTTATGGATATGTTATCCCGGTTTAGCAATTTATATATATATATATTCTAAATTGTTAACACATATCTTTTTGTTCATAGGAAAAAACAACATATCAATAAAACAATGAAATACCAAATGAGTTTAATATTTTTTATTTATTGAAAAAGCTTTGTGCTGAGCTAATTTTAATACATTTTCCATGTCAATGGCTTTTTTAACTTATACTTCCTTACCAGAAGTACAACATTGCGTGAGCAAGAGGTAGAGCACAGTATCTCATGCGGAAGCCTTCGTTGGTTCGATCCTCGACTGGGTCATACCAAGTTATTGAATGGTACTAGAAGAGTTCTCGTTCGGCGCTCAGTATTTAGTTCTAGGTCTGGTCAGCCAGGTGTCAGTATAATGTGACTAGGTTGGGTATCATACCACGGCATGTTACTCCAGTTTGGCAGCGCTTAACTTCTGGAAGTAATATATATATATATATGAGCCGCTCTCCAGGAAAACCGGGCTTATTGACATAGTTATGACGTCGAGGAAATCCCGGCCAAAGTAACGACGTCATAAAACACGTAGCATTTCGCTAACATAAATTTTGAATGTGTCTTTTCAACTTGAATTTTATATTATAAATTTATCAAGGATAACTCGGATTTTCTAGATGGACAGTGATATAGAGGTAAGCAACTACGTTTACATTTGTATTTTTTAAGTAAATATTTAATTTTACATAAGGACTTTAATGTTAATAGTGTTTTACACTTTGCAATACTAGCCAGTAAATTGTCGATTCATTTACACATGTATGGTAAATTTGTTTGTTATAAAATAAAAATCTGCGATGGTATCTGATAAATTATAAACTAAGGAATTAATTCAATTTGAAATCGTGTAGGTATAAACTGTCTTTAAAATGACACTAAAATATTTCAAAATGGCATTGAAATGATAATGAATCCTAGCACTCCCCCACCCACCAACAATGCAGTATGTAAAATGTACAAAATCGTGTTCATTAGACCTAGTAGAAAGTTAAATCGTGCCATCGTTACGATTTTAAATGAAACATTTTTGATTGTTAATGTAATATTAAAAAAAAATGAAAAAACGAAACTACATATGAATTTATGACGTGCTGTTACATCTGTACGTAATATCATCGTTAACGATTCCATTTTGACGTAATAGGCGCGGTGGTGTAGTGGTTATAGACATGGACTATTGTCCAGGAAAGCCGAGTTCGGTTCCCGTGAGATGCAAATTCTTTTTTTTCATATCCCAAACCCTAATTAGTTTTATAATGACTCATTTTAAATGTTAATATGTGGCATTTGATTCCTTAATATAGATTATGAGTTTCGTTAGCACATCTAACATACTATCGATTTCGATTACATATTGTATCAGTCTTTTATTTGTTTCTATTTTTAGGAGCTAGAGAGTTTGTTCTCCGAACATTTTGGGAAAACACCAATTTCTACCCCATTTGCTTCACAGGCCAGTGACAGTGAGGACAATGAAGCCGTTCATGATGATGGTATCATTGATGAAAATGACCTGCAACTGAATGTTGATGAACGAGCAAGACACTTTCTAACAACCGTATGTGAAGAAAGGGCGGATTCAGATAGTGACGATGAAAGAGAGCATGACCCTCAAGATGATAATGTAATGTTAGAGGGTGACCAAGATGTACAGAGAATTAGGCAATTTATGTTTACTGGGTGTGGTTGCCATAACAACTGTCATACACATTTTAAAGAGCGAGATATTTACAAACACGTATTGGATGTGCGTGAAATGGAGAAAAGTGACAAAGAAATATATATTATGGCAACACTGGTTGATAATTCAGACAATGAATCAACAAAACGCCGAAAGAAAAGACAGAGAGTAAGATATGAGTATTTTTTTCTTGGAAAACATGTATGTAAGAACACATTCAAACTTGTTTTTGACATAGGTAAACACAGCCTTCAAAACATTATGACACACATCAGTAAACACGGCGCAACCCCAAGAACACATGCAAATACAGGACGGAAACCAGCTAAGTCCCTTAAATTTGATGACATCAAATTGGTCGTTCAATTCATTTCGAATTACGCAGACGAATTTGGGATGCCACAGCCAGCTGCTCCAAGGGGACGGGACAATATACCTCCAATTTATTTGCCAAGTGATACAACAAAAAAATGTGTCCATGAAAAATATGTTGCTGGTTGTATTGAAAAGAGCCCAGAATGCCGTTCTGTAAAATATACCACATTCTGCAATGTATGGAATACATGTCTTTCTCATGTAAAAATAGCGACACCTAGAGACGATGTATGTGCTTCTTGTTAGAAAATGAGAAAAGCCATAATGGATTCTGTTACTAAGAAGAAAAGCTGGAATCTACAAACAAAATGAAAGAACATATATTGCAGGCGCAAAAAGAAAGAGAAGTATATAACACATGTATTAAACTAGCCAAACAAGCCCATGGCATCTCTGAGGCAGAACAATATGTACACTATACGTTTGATTTCAGCCAAAATGTATGTTTACCCAATCACGCCAGGCAGATGGGCCCATTGTATTTTACAACGCTTAGAAAAATACAGATATTTGGATTTCGTCTGGACGGAGTTCCCCGGCAATTGAATTTCTTAATCGATGAAAACGAGACGATTGGAAAAGATTGAACATCAACTCACGGTCCGAACTCTGTAATATCGATGATCGACTGGGCTTTACAGTCGCACGGCAGTGGCGAGACAACTTGTACTATACATGCAGACAATTGCCCAGGTAAATTTTAGATTTTTTTCTTTTATGTCTGACTTATTTTTCATCATTACTATCTTGAATGTAAAATTCATTTTGACTTATGCTTATCTATAAATGTATACTATGATAATGAACTTGGAGTACAACGAACATATTGGCTAATGTATAACACTATTTCTATAACTACATGTAATTGGAAACACGCATGTAAATTTACCCTGTAAGTTTGCAAGGAAAAACACTATTATCTAATGATAAGTGAACTAACAAAATATGTAAATTTTAAATGAATTATTATTTCACATACTTTAACTTCAGGTCAGAACAAAAACCAGTATGTACTTGATTATTTTATGTGGCGAGTAATGACCGGAAAACACCAACGCATAGAGTACATGATGCAAGTGCCCGGCCATGCACGCTGTTTGGTGGACAGCGGCTTTGCCTCTTTGAAGAAACTCTATCGGCGTACTGACTGTGATACAATAGGTCAGCTTGAAGAGGTTGTCAACAAATCATCGTCAACAAATGTTGCGGTCCGGTATCCATCATGGCAATGGCGTGACTGGAAATCGTTTCTCGGACCAGTATTCCGCCCGTTACGAGGAATAAGGTATAGCTTACCTAAACATTATACACAGTATGTGTTCCTAGTTATATACTGAGTAATGAGAAAACGTATTTCAATAGCATAAAACCAAAAAAGAACAATACTTAAACGCTTGTAAACACATAAACGTCGCATGTGTTAAATTTTAGTTACTTAGGTTACATGTTTTTATTAGTTTTTAGTGAAACACCATTTCTGAAATAATAGATTTGACAGCAAAATAAATGTCATTAGACTACTAACCTTTGTCGTTTAAAAAGTGAAGTTCGACAACTAAATTCAGGTATTATATTTTAAAAATATAGCTATTATTTTATAGACCTTATTGAAAGAATTCCTTATGAAAAATAAAGACATGATTTATCACTTAAAAAATAGTGATATTATTTTATCAAAATAAATGCTGTTATGACGGATCTAAAATGGAAAATATAATTTGATTATTTCACCAGATTGCGTTTTTTTATTGTTTGAAATAATCTATTTATACAGGCAATACCAGTACTTCATGATGTCGTCTGCAGAGCCCGGTGTTGTGAAAGTAATGAAAGCCTTCGACGCCGACGAGACTTCATTGAATTTATTAAAGTCTCGTGACTTCACCTTCGAAGAAGATGCTATGCCAGATAGTATCGCCCCCGAGGGCTTGTCCAGGGACCGTCAAGACTACTTCCATAGAGTTGTCAGACCGTTTGTTCGACCGGCGTACCAGGACATAACGTGCCCAGCGCCTATTAAAAAACTTTAAAAGTTTATCTAATTTATATGGCCAATGTCACCATGATCACTTGGTTTCGTTCAAAATAAATCAATATCAATTAAAACTACATTAAACATGATGCATTTCAATGTTTTAATTTATAAATAAACGTTTGAATTAAGTCAGTCACATACATATAACTACATCGAGTATATGAGCATCCTCTACGCGATTGGGTAGTTATGATCTGAATGTGAAATTTATGCAAGCCTCGTTTTCATTATAACTTTCACTTGGTAGTTTGAAAATATCGGGAATTGAACTTTTGATTTCAGACGTAAATGTTATCTACCTTCTGTGAGATAAGTGGGTAAATGTGATGTGAAATTATGTTGAGCGTTGATGGTGTTTTGGTTATTATAAACAGCAAAACCTATATGTATTGTCATCTTGTATGTTTATATATAACTACAGTTATGATCGTTGAAGAAATACAAGTACCGTTTTGATTTTTTTATTCACATCTCTGAATTTGTGCTTGATTCGATACGTTGTGTTAATTTCTTTTCAATCAGCAAGGTATACAGAATAAATAAGAGTTGTTATTGCCATCGAGGTATTGTTCGCGCGCAAAATAACGTCGTTTTTTTCTGAAACATAACGTAAAACGTCGTACATTAACGTCGCACATTGACGTCGTGCATTATTATACCTCTCGCAGGAAAACGTTTATATTAGAAAAAGTAATCGTCGTACAATAAAAATGAAAGCAGTTTTATGTTCAAGAAACTTTGTTTAATACGAAAGTAAAAAAAAATTAAATTGTCAAAAAATGTCATTAAGCCCGGTTTTCCTGGAGAACGGCCCATATATATATATATATATATATATATATATATATACAATAATGAATAGTTTGAATTGGACATTGATTAAAATGCTATCAATAGTTAATACATCATCAGCGGCTGTCACAGTTTATCGTCAATCATTTTTAAGAATATTCAAAAGGATTTCAAAGCAAATAATTTAAAGTGAAACCTCACTCCGGAAACAGCAGAGTTGGGGTATTCGTGATCAATCGCCACATTGCTCTTTCGTACTGTATAAAGCAAAGTATTTAAAGTACTGAAACCTGGGCAACAAATGGGTGAGGAAAACTGATTTAATAAAGTTTGTGTCAGATTAGGAATCGGAACTCAACCGTTGAACTATTTTTACAGCGGTAGAATTCCATGGACGTCCTTGTTTTTTTTTAAGTTGTTACTATTTATAGAACATCAATCCTTAGAAGCTTTGAAACGCAACTACTACAAATTTGCCCAGGTATAAACTATGCATATGTAAGTTCTGCAAAGCATATTAATGTCAAGCGTTTGTCCCAATGTTTCGATGGTAGAGTTAAAATGATAAAGTTTTATTGTTCATGATTATAAAAAAATGATGACCACCCTGGGATATGGACGCTGCACCATTGACTGCCACATTACATGTGTCATGTATTAGCAAATTTGTTGCAGGTCTTATTAGTGTCGGATATTTATATTCCTGCTGTGAAATGTTTAGGAACTCATTAAGAAACTGCCAACTTATGTTTTTTTTTTCAATATTACACATCGGACTATCATATATTTCTGTTAACTGAAACAAGGACAATGACAAGAAATAAGGTTAAAATCAAAGACTTTGAATGTTTGGTATGTCCACGACTGTAAAGCAATAAAAAGGCAAAAACGACCCATTGGTGATGTAATTGGCCAATAAAATCCGGCTTTTGAAAATTGACTACAAAGGAATTATTTGGTTCAAACTCCAGATAGTTTTAACTTTGACTCTGATATCTGTTATGACATATGTTGTATCCCAACAAATTTCAGCTTTTACCGGAACATGTATCATTTTACATGTTTGTCCAACATAACAGCTATAATATACACAATCAAGCGTGGACAACTGTTTAAAAACTCAAAATGATTATTTCGTCAAAACAAAAACATACATTTAAATTTTGCCAGATATATAAAAGAGTCACTCTCACCGAAAAATTCAATTATAGAAATGTAAATTTGTATTTTAGTTTGGTATTTGATGTGTAATGCGTACTGCGTAAAGTTTGTAAATTCTTTGTTAATATGAATTAGCTTTCATTTGTCATGGCCACATTTTCGCATTGTTTTGGAACTTGGCCAGTAGCACTTATGTAGCCGATTGTCAGATACAGGTACAGTTGAGTTCAGTTGAGTTTATGTTAATAAATATGATATATTGCCAGCATGTGCTTAGATTATATATTAGCTTATATAGAGATATGTAGCTCATTGCTAAACGTTATAAAACCACACAAGGTCTGAATAATTTAACACATGATGCACTCAATGGCACTATTAATTAATCTAAGCAAATAACAGTATAATTGAAATAGTGTCAAATACAGGTACAATTATCACTTTAAAGCGACACAAGGTAGAATTTATGTTTAAACAGAGCGGATTAATGGTCTAGTGGTTAAGGCCTTGGACTGCGAACCCAGGGGTCGCAGAGTCGATCCCCTGCTCCTCCAATTTGAAATACATATCAGTCTTCGGACGAGACTTTAACAAAAATCGAGGTGCGGTGTACTGGCGTTTACACAAGGCATGTAAAATAACCAGGGACACTACAAAAAGGGTCTTCTGCACTATTCTCCAAATATTTAAAATAACTGATACTCTTTTAGAGGAGTCGCCCATATGTGGAATCGGTGGCGATAATAAGTAAAATTATCATCATCATCATTTATGTTCACGCATCAAATCAGTCTGTATACCCGTGGACATATAACTACATGGGGGCATTCGTTTTTAAATAAATCTTACCTTTCCTTTTTGAAATATAAACTAGTGATGTCGCTAGACGTATGCTTCTCCCTATCATATATACATATATAGACGTCGCGCACGGTAATGGTTCTTACGTTATAAAACTAATACCCGAAATATATAAAACTGTTCCCGAATACTTGATCGTTTTTGGAATTATACTTACTATATATCAAAATAATGGTCGTGGAACGGTATTCGCAGTTGACCGATATAAACTATGTTATTGATATGATCTATATATTCTAATTTAATAATAAGTCACATTTAACATCATTTTCCCCGTGTCCCGGCGTAACATTTACCACGGGCCTGAAATGTTATGTTCAAAAACGGCGCGAAAGGACAGATATAAGGTCTATTCACTAGAGAAAGTGACATAAGTTCCGTTTACAGACATATGTGTTTACAACAAACTTAACGGTCATTACGGAACACGCGGTTCACTACGTATATACTAAATGTCCCGAAAACAAACGACTCGTCAATAATGTCATATTGAACATTCAAGATGAAAACTAATTGTTAGTATCGCATTAAAGATATGTATGTATATGTCCATTGTTTTATTATATGGTATTTGATGACATTTATCATATCAAAGTTGATACATTATAACCTTTTGTATGGAAGTAAATATACTGATACCAGAGTTCATGTTTTCCTTTATTAGTTTCAAATACAACAAAACGATTTTGATATTTTCTAATGAACAACTTAAAGACTTAATTTGAAATACGTTTAATGATTATGTGTGTAATAAATCAATCGAAAGGCAGGTGTGGGATTCAGACGTCAAAAACCAATTCAGTATAATGTAACGGTATTCATTCACACGATACATCATTATAAATGAATTGCATGATTGCATGGTTAAACATTTGTGTGGTATAATGGATCACAGCAATCAAGTAATAATGAATTATAAATAAATGCGAAGTCTATAGATTATAATTATGCTAAATATATATATATTATGCAGTAGAACTTCGTTGGTTCGAATAAGGATGGCTCGAACATCATATATAGCTCGAACAACTTATCTGGTCCCAGAAGAATTCTTATTTTGATGTATATTCATGTACGTGTTAATATCGAAGTTCTGTTGTATATAAAAGCTTTTTCCCAGGGTCATACCAATCACTCATAGTGTGCAAATTAGGCAGTATACGTACATTGCATATTATATACAAACGAGTCACCAAAGATGTTTCCCTCCCAGTGGATATCAACTTCATTTCTAAGAAAAAGTCAACTATCGGGTTTTGTAATTGGGTTTTATACTGAATTCACACTCTCCTTTGGTAAACACTTTTGCAAATATTGAAAAAATATTCACCTCTGACTTAGTAGTTTATGCCATTAGCCAATAGAAATACGTTTTACAAAATGAGATCGGTTTGTCATGTCATAACAATGACAAACAACGACTGAGTAATGCATTTCTGTATTTAATTAAGTACACGAGAAGTTATTGACCAATGAAAAAATGTGACATGTATCGTAAGAGGCAGTTATTTACCAATGAAATATTGTGTAATATTAATGTATCGTTAGGCGATTTGACAAGTTCACAGCATATATAATGGTGGGTAATTCAACGTACATGAAGCGATGCCCGGGGAGTGTGGTGTATAACTGGATCAAAAGCACCAATTATCGATTGATCAACATAATATTTATCATAAACAAATTAATGTATGACGTGCAATACAAAAATTATGATGTTATGAACTTATCGAATACCATGTTTATAATCATGTATATTTTGTTTTTTTATAAGCAATAATTTATTTGTACATTTCAGATCTACGCCGTCGTCTCCATGTTCTTTGTCGTTCTTTCAATCGCCATTTTCTGTCTTGAAACATACCACTGGTTCCGCGTACCCATCCCGGGAGCCAATCCACAGAATTCCTCAAACAACTATGAGGTCTATTTCTCACCGACCGGAGACCAGTGCACGCGAAAGAAATTCGACCAAGGCGAGTATTTGTTCGCAGACACAGAACCACATCCGGCGATGACGTACCTGGATTACGTCTGCGCGGCGTATTTTACCATTGAGTTTTTAGTTCGAATTTTCTTCGTCCCGAGTAAATTAGCGTTCATAAAAGCGCCATTAAATGTTATTGACTTCCTGTGCCTTATTCCTCATCTAACCGCCATAATTCTGGTGACTGTCGATCCGTACGGCTCGTCAAAAGACACGAGTAATCTGTTCAGGGCGTTTCTCGCTCTAAGAACGGTTCGAATTCTCAGAATCTTCAAACTCATGAAGCACTACAGTGCTTTCAAGATTCTTGTGTACACTATTAAGGTCTCGACGAAGGAACTTTTGTTAATGGTTGTGTTCTTATTTACCGGGGTACTCATTTTTGCAAGCATAATATTTTACACAGAAAACGACACCTTTGACAGTATACCGGTTGGTTTTTGGTGGGCGTTGGTTACTATGACAACGGTTGGTTATGGCGACAAAGTGCCGAAAACCGAAGGGGGTTATATTATCGGGTGTGTATGTGTTCTCTGCGGTGTTCTGACCGTGGCTTTTACCGTCCCCATTGTTGTGAACAATTTCACTCTGTATTATTCTCACGCTCAGAGCAGAATAAAGCTGCCCGTGCACAAGAGGAAAGAGTTAAAGAGAAAAATATTCTTGAAAAATCAAAAATCATTGGAATTCTTGCAAAAACTAAAATGGAAACGTGACAAAAATAGATCACCGCAATTTAACGAGCTAGATTCCATCCAAACAACGCCTCGAGCGTCGACTTACGACGAAGAAATTCCGACTGGTATGAAAACACATCAGAAAAATAAAACATCAATATTTGGTAATAGTAGTGGAACGTCTAGCTCAAACGATACCGTGTATACAACGGACATGAACGTGCAAGAAAGCGATGTAGATCTGCCAGTGTCTTCGTCTAGCTCTCCCGTCAGAATACAGACCGTGTCCGAGAGTATAGATTTTTCACTTGCTGAGTCAATGTCGCTCAATCTACCAGGGACACCGTCAGATTCCAGCATGACTTTGGAACAGGTAATTTGTTGTTGTTGTTTTTTAAACATTTTGCTAAAGATTTAAAAAGAACACAATTAAACTTCAATTTGGATGTTGTTTTTTTAGACACATTTGGGAAATCTCATTTATAAACAATACTCCTGCGTAGTCCGATGGTAGAGCATCGGACCCATTGTCGCAGGGTCTAGGGTTCGATCCTCTGCAAAAGGTTTGTGTGTTGTCCTTTATCAAGACAATTTATCCGCATATGCTTAGTACTGGTTCTACCCAAGACTTCAAGCGTGATTTGCTATAACAATTCTTTTCTCATTTATAAACAATACTCCTGCGTAGTCCGATGGTAGAGCATCGGACCCATTGTCGCAGGGTCTAGGGTTCGGTCCTCTGCAAAAGGTTTGTGTGTTGTCCTTTATCAAAACAATTTATCCGCATATGCTTAGTACTGGTTCTACCCAAGACTTCAAGCGTGATTTGTTATAACAATTCTTTTCTCACAATCGTAGAAAAATGAATAAGTTTCAACTGATAATACCTATTTGTTCGTGATTGTATATATAAGGTTTTCAAATATTTCATTATAATTTTGATATATTTGCGAATTTTTTTTTTTCGTATATTGTAAAAAGCTTCTAAATTTGGCAGCTTCAGTACACTTTGGTCATATTTAGTCATAAAGTCTGTGTAATATGGAAACCTTCCTCAATCTCAACCGAATAAACAAATTATCGTCATGGCTACATGAACGTAGCTCATTTGTACGTTTCTTTGTTTGTTTCCAACAGTACTGAGTTCTGTGTTTAACTGCTGTCAGTGCACAAAATCGTCGGTCCCGAGATCCACTAGGCGATTGATCAGTTCTAGACATATATTATCTCTGCAAGTCACTGACGATTTTCCATCAGGTTTACAGGTGGGAGACTTGTGATCACAGAACCAACATTAATTACCAATCATCACACTTTATCTATATTCTATTAGTCCTACTTTTTATGTCTCAATGGAGATGAATGACATATTATTATCTTATCCACCTGACCACAGTTTCACTAAACATCTCAACTCACGATTTTCCTCAACTCACTTTTTTGAAGTGCTATAACTTCATTTACATGGATCATTTTGAATGGCATCCTTTACCAATGAGTAAAGTTTTGTTCCGATTTCGTTTAGTAGATTATGAGCCAAAATAATCTTTTTGAAAAATGAAATTTTTGAGTCGAGGAAAATTTCAGTTTGAGATGTTTAGTGAAACCGGACTCTGACCAATGACAGTTTCGGAATATTTTCTGTCATTTTCGGTTTTCGGACCCACGCCGTCAGCGCCTGGCACATTAATGTATGAACTTGACTGTTACATTGTAGCAAAGTCAATTAAGTTTATATTAGCCACAAGAGGTGGCAGCAATTAACATTTCACTATGACAGATAAGTAGATTTATTATTTTTCAATTGCACGCTCGTCAGCTGAAACGCTCAGTTACTTGAAAATCGATCTATAATTGTGAAAGCCTTTATAAATATTTGATATAATATTTCGATTTGCAGCAACGCATAGGGTGCGTTATTTCCCAACAAAAAATCCTAAACTGTCCAGTATATATATATAAACTCATTTATTTTACTTCGATTGTGAAACAAGTTCTTGCAACTTAGACATATCACGCTCGAAATCTTCTTGGGTAGAAGCAGTACTAGGCATAGTCGGCAAATGTGTCTTTCTTAGGGACACAACTCATAGCCGTGGCGGAGGATCGAACCCACGACCCTCAGATCATGGGTTCGATGCTCTAGCACAGAACCAAGCTCTATACTATATATGTATAGAGAAATACTATCCTTCAAACGTCTGTTAAAGGAGACTGAAAGCCAATCACGTATTTTATCTATTTGTTAAACAGGTCAGTGTAGAGAGAGGTTTTGTAACGCGCTTTCTAACATCATAATTACACCATGGCCTATAATTGCCTATAGATATTAATTGAAAACTTTCCTCATTTTCACTACAAATAATTCATCTATAAAATATTGTGTGTGTTTTTTATTCTTTATCAGATACTTAAATATATAGCAATCGTCTCCTATAATACTGTTTAGAATATTTTTACTTTCTCTGTTTTGAATGTTATATTGAGGGTCCAAAGGAAGATTAGTTTCAAACTTATTGGACTACCCTCTTAAAATAAAAACTTTCATTCCAGTCCATGCGAATGCAAACAATGAGCCGTTAATCATAAATATGTGACAGAAGCGTCAATTCAAAGCTTTGACTAAAACTGGAATACACCAGATCTATAATTTATAATTATTCATAACTAGGATATATTTACAATCACGCAATGCCACCAATTTTGATCACCATGGCGATAGATGAATTAACGATAATATGATATAATGCTATATGTATCTACAAGTACCAGCAAAGAACAATAACTCTTGCGTATATACGTGTAGTACTCTTTCTAAAGTAGTGTCCCTTAGAAGCGAAAAAACGACAAGAAAATAATAAAATATGCTGTTAAGTAGTTTTTTGTATGGGTCGTTGTAGGTTTTTTGTAATTATGTTAGTAGTAACATTTTTGTTTTTGATATTTTCATAATTTAATCACCGTGACTATGACATTTGACCTATTAACCGACAGTATTAATGATGAGAAGTGTTTTTAAAAGTTTAAGGCCGGTTCAATGTGTACTGCAGAAATTAAAAAAATGTCTATCTTTCTCTAAATGGTTTCTACACACCAGTCTGGCATTTCTTCAAATCAAAACGATGTATGAGTGACCAGTTATATTTTGGATATGAGCATTAGTATATGAAATAGGTCAAAATTATTTACTCATCTGTTTAATAAACTTGGCCCAAAATTAAGCGCTTATCGCCCTATTGGTGCAAAAATGTACAAAGTACCTTCGTATTTCATGTACACTGGGTACCTTATTGCTCCATTAGGATGTTATAGTGTAGTTTTCACTTAGATTTGAAGACAATATCTTGAAAGTGTGAGGCGATGGCACTGTATCTTATTCGTATTGTACTACCAACGTCAGTAAGAGCGCTTTTTGAAACAGTATAATGTATGACGCGGTCAGGGAACAAACCGAACATACCTCGTGTGAGGTTAGTCTGTAGAAAGGACCTAGCTCTCTCCTCACGATTGGATCCGTTAAAAAGCAATGCTGGGACGGTCACATTTGAGCACATTGATTGGTCAGTTGCTTCAACTGAAAGTTTGAATGACGTCACAGTTTAGCGACAAGCGTTCAATTGCTATGAATTGTGGGACTGGCATAGAATTCCCTGCTTCTTAAAACGGGGTGGGGGGTTGTATTTGACCTTTTTCGGGAGATATTATGTTCTGTGATAAATTACATGTGAGGCGGATGGTTACCATCGTGTAATGGATCGAGTGTTGGTCGCTTACATCTGAGGTTTCGGGTTTGATTAGCAGCTCGATCCGATGTCCCTCAAAGAACAAAACTGATTCAACCCAAGAAGCGCACTTGAGAGCGTTTATATAAGATTAGAGCTTTCTTCGCAATCGGGCTAAAATAAATTCTCTAATATCGTTGGAGTCGGGTAGTTTTTACCATCGCACCGGTTCCCTCTTCGATATGAATCTTTGTTTATTTATATTTTTATATGTATATAAACAGCACGTGTACGTTATAAACATGTCAACCATATTTTACAGCACAAAGCAGAAACTGAGCAGCTCCTGAACGACTATGCTGGCGCAGACATAAAACGGAAGGAGGAACGCAAGCGACAACTTGATCTCATTAACCAGAGACGTGAAGCGCGGCGTCTACAGAACAGCAACGAACCGCGTAAACGCCCGAATTTCGGAGCTGGTGGTGGCAAACAGACGACTGATGCTTGAAATATATACAAACATACATGCATAGGTGCATACATGATAAACGGTTGGTTGTGTATGGTGCACGATCAGGGTCAAGTTTGCCGACTGAAAGTAACCGGTAAACGGAAGATCGGTTTTGTATGGTGAACGACCAGGGTCAATTCTATTGAAAATAAAATTATATTATAAAAAAATATAGCGGTAAACCGACTAAATTATAAATATATTTCCCCGGTTGTTCTACCTATGCACCGCTATTTTGTTGTTTAAAACAGATATTTCCTGATATAATTATTGTTAAAGATGTACCATTTTACCAAGAACAATGCGTTGAGCAACCTTTAACAGGTGCACCATTGTCTTCAGTCAAACATGATAGACAGCAACCGTTGTTGAAAATGACGACAGATGTAGCAAAGGCAGCTGCTAAACGTAGTGGAATCTTTGTGGGTTTTTTTAAATTTATCGTTATCATATAATAATGCTTTGTTGAAATTCAATATAGCTAATATTCTTAAACTTGAATTGCAAGTCTTATACCGTGTACGTGTCATGTACATGTATCGTATAAACGACAATACTTCTATGTACATAAGTAGTATCGTTAACGGCAGTACTTTTATGTCATTCAAACCTGTGTAAGCGGTCACCTATATTGAGTAACCACGTGTCTTAAACAGCCACATAAACTATTTCCCATTTCTATGTTTTTTGTGTACTTCTTGTTTGAAAACGTCACCTTTTCTTCTTCCCTTGACTGGCTGCTTTGGACAAGTTTGAATGTACATAGGCTTACTTTTTACCGTAAACACTTGTATAAACCTACTAAATTTAGTAATCATCACCACCATTAACATCATTATCAATCCTGTTAACTTTCATCATCATCATTCATCATCATCATGACACCGTCGTCATTGTTATTGTCATCATTATCATCATCATTTTCACCATTATCATCATCAACAACAACAACATAAAAAAGCAGCACATGATTACCAAGTCATTCCCAGTATCATTTTCGCCAACATCCGATCACGGTATTCTTACATCGTTATTTTTAAATCGTTATCTTCTTCAATTAATAATAACGTCTAGTTCCCATCACCAATATTCACATCGTTAGTTAATAAGCAAAATCCTTAAAGACAATATGGTTGACCATAACATTCCGATGCAGGAGTGTAATAAACCAGTGATGTATTTTATTTATCATTCTAGGGTAATATCGCTACCGATTCATCGCTCGGAGGTGTCCACATAACTCGACTAACATATGTAAAATATCGAGCTACTTCTGAATGAGGAGTTTTTAGACGTTAGCCTAAATAAATAACTTTTATCGAATTTTGTATTTTTTTAAAGAGCGGTCCGCTCTTTTAGCTGTTTAATTTAAAATTACAATTTGATTCGGCAAATACTCGGGTTGTTTCCGACAATCTCCGTCAATGTTCGAAAGTACGCAGATCAATGCACGTTAATGTTGATACGAACAATCTTGAGATCTAGATCATCAGATTCAGCAAGGAAAAGAAAGAAAACACATCACTTAAGAGCATCAATCATTTCAAAGTATGGCTTTGGCAATTTTCATTTAATTTTCAATAATTTGCGTTATTATCAAAAATGTTGTTTACGGAAGTTTAATAGTTTCTTGTTATTCATCGCATGACGTCAACGTCTAAATATAACCCCATTAAGAAGTAAATAATCTTAAAAATCACATCGTTACGGTTCTATACAAGAAAATGCAAAATTTCAAGGAGTGTCCGGTGTGGATGAAAAAGTCCAACCCTCGAAATAACTGTTTTTGAGAAATATTGGCAGAGCCCCGTTACCACCAAAACAATTATCCCTCTTGACGGAAAGTAGATATAAACATTATATATTAGAAACAAATCTATGGCAAATTATCATTTTTTTAACAAAAACTTAAATACTTCCTTCAATGAATCTGAGCTCAACCATTAGCCAGGCCATTTTCTATGCGTAAAGCCAGGGGTAATGAATACATCATACGCCCGTTACCATCGGCTCATTCGGTATCCTGTTTGCGTGCAACACTACATGAGCTCTAGTCTAGCTAATTTTTAACTGAGTAATGAGTCGGCTACCGAGGTTAACTAACAGTAGAAAACTAGCTTTGAGAGCCATTTGAAATCACACCGTTTTTTATATTGAACGTGTTAGCTAACATTCAGCTGAGGTAGGAGTTTTATTTAACAGTAGCAAACAAGATTAAACCATTTGGGAATACAGTGCAGAACAATGGATTGCGCCGACACTATATGTGGCCGTTTTCGGCCAGACAATTAGTGTCATGCTATGTAAGGCGAGTTGACGAAGTTATAGCAAGACATGTCACTCGCAAAGAGAAATCGTTTGCTGGAGCCTGTTTGTTGCCAATCGTTGGCTGAGTGCAGATTGAGCTTTTGCATGGTAGTGGAACTTTGCCATAAGAGATGCAGATTGATATGAAAATATTAACTTCTCCCCCAATTACTTGCAACTGGCCTGAGGAGAGAACGACTGACGCTCCGAGCGCCCACTGGCCGCGTGGCGTTGTTTGTCCAAGATAATACCGTGTATAGTTTACTTAGACGTCGTTAGCTTGTCTAAAGGAAATGGCGGCGAAGCAACCAATATCGATTGCTGATTGAGTTATCGACGTGTTTGATTGACAGTCCACGTCAGGTCAGTTGTTATGGTGTTCACATTTGAGTATGATTGTGAATGTTGATATTCGTGACGTCACATCTTACGAATTTTTAACAAAGAGCATTCTTTTCTTAAATATACAAGTGCATTGCTTTATCCCCATTTTAGTATAGCCTGCTAATGCCGTAATGATCGTATGTGACTGGGACTATGTTTTTCCCGTCTAATTTAAGATTTTCATATATTTTATAAATGCTACAAATCAAACAATAAAAATATATTGGGGACAGTGTATTATGTATTTTTTTAATTAATACATATATGTGTTTAAATAAATCAAATGCTAGATTTAATATCAATAAATTAAGAAGGAGTATGAACATTTATTAAAGCCTTGCTAGTGGTACTTTGATTAAGTGGAGAGGTATTGTCAGCTGGGACACAGTGCATTCATGAATGTAATAAATTGTTATAATATTGATCCGTCCATTTTTGCATAATTAAGTGTATATTGTCATTTGTTATTTTGCTTATTTTGTGACATCTATGTCATATTTTTGTCGCCGAAATATAAATTAAAAATGTTTATCAAAATCCGTCCATATCACATTTTGCCAGAATAAAAAAAAACATATGGCATTTTGTTTTCTTGCACTATATTTATACATTTATCTATTTTTGTTCTTCTATTATAATACATTTGTAGTTATAGAAGTTTAATAAAAGTCAGTTTCAAAGTGCCTTGTATGTTTTAAAATGTGTCCTCATCCAATGACATATTTTTTTTTATATCGTTAAATTGTTTTTCAATTACAAAAGAGCAAAAAGAGAACGTCAGAAAAGTATTATAATTGAAACATATATAATACCTATTTGTTGACATAAAGAATGGTAATATGAGTTTAATGGAAACCTACTTATGCGTTAACCCGGCAACGGTGTTTAACATAAAATCAGCTAGCAAATACCATAACATTGATCTATTGTCCTTTAATTCTGTGATAAAAACTTCATCTTCGCACTAAAACTGTAAAACTTTTTGAGTTTTGAGACAAAAGGGAAAGCGATAAGACGTGTATTGCTTAATGAAAGAAGGTCAATGATGCATTCAGAATTGTAATCAGTTGTATTAGTAATCCAGTAGAACTTCAATCACAAATTCACTTGTTGGCACCGGATGTCCGGAATTATTTTATCATCTTCACAATTGTGTACACTGTCTATTAATTAAAGACCCCGACATTAGATGATAATTTGAAAGAACATCTGTCTTAAATACAAGCTATGACAGGAACTCGTTTCCATGGCACAGGTGGCTCTCGTGCTGAAATTGCAAAGTATAAGCCAAGCAAAGAGAAATCAATCATGGGTGAGTTAAGGGAGTGTAAAATATGAGACCGAGTCAAGTATTTACGCTTTAATATGTTTTTTATATGAATCGTGCTAACTGTGGCCACATTGTAAGAATATGTATACATCAACTTGGTACGACGTCTGCTGACAACCCAATCCGTTATTAACGGACCGAATGATCAATATACACACAATAGATGTAATAAAAGTGGCATAAGTCAGCCTAAATAACAGGTACAGAACCCTGCAATTTTGGATTGTGTTGATTATTTTTCTATAAAGCGATTGCCTGATTAATCGATTTCTGGACCCGTTTAGTGCGTATTTCTGCTTGATTACAGCTTAGAAAAAAACGCTTTTTAATACCAAGGACTTATATGGAAGGATAGGAAACTTGCATCTCCTGACTAAATGTTGATAAAATAGCACACGAAGGATTATTTGGTAAATAATCATTCATAATTTACAGCAATTGATTTCTTGTATATAAAATTAAGTTGATGTAATCTTTGATGATTTAAAATGTTTTTATCACGAAAAATGATCTTGATGTTGAGGTTTGAAGTAAAAAATTTCGTAGTTTGTTATTAATTTTGCTGCAGTAAACAGTTTTTGAAATCAGAAGTACTTTAACAATTTTAAACACAAATTGTTGGGAATGGTATTGTTTTGATGTAAGAATTTGTATTTGTTTTCCTTAGATGAATGGAAGTTAAGATAGCTGATAACGAGATATTGCGAGATTTTGCGTGAATACACGAGCATTCACAAAATACCAATCAGGTGCCTTTTCTTCTCTATAGTTCCTTGATAATACAATAATAATTACGTACCAGTGATTTTCTGATGACCAATTAGGGAATATTTACTTATTCAAAGCGGGTTAAGGACTTAGTAGTACGGATGCTTTTTTTATCGATCAGGTAAAAAATCACGAGCGGCATTTTATTGGACATCCGCGTCGTATACAAAATGTCAGTGCTACAGATTAAGGCAAAAACCCATCATTGATTTCCGTTTTAATTACTAAAGTGAATGACACTGTTTAAAGGCTTGCCATTCATAGAAAGGCCCGAATCAAAGAAGGGAAACTTACATTTTATTGTTCGGTTACATATGCAGTGCTTGAATATTATTAGAAAAGTAGGTGGTTTTGTTTCATTCAAGATATTTTTTTTTGATAAATGTGTACGCTGTTGACAAAGTGAAAGTAGACTTATAGATACATTGATATATTCATATCCCAATAAATAAAAAGAAACAAAGATTATATATCAACTCCATTATGCGAGCACTTCCTGTTACCAGTAGGTGCGTTATGCCTAAACACATGTGCCTCGTAGTCGTTACTCGTTAAAAACTCGAATTTGAAGAGGGAGTGTTTGACCGCTGCACTAACACATGTAAGTTCTTGGTTCGCAGACTAACTGACCACGTATGGGCCGTCACATGATGTAATTTATTGTTTTAGTGTTCAATTAGTTGATACAACACTTCATGCTTAACACTAAGAATCGAAAAACCTCGTTGAAGTCATATATTCATTTCTGGAAATGACCGAGTAGTTACGAATGCAACTTGTAGGTATGAGAGTTATGCAGTTGTCAGTATTTATTATAATGAGTATTAAAAGCGATATAGCAACTGTTTGTGTTTTTTCGATAAATCATCCTATTTGTGCAGAAAGGTACCTAGGGTATATGATAAAACACACCAATTGGGTACCTTATTGCCCAAAGTGACGCAATAATGTTAGTTTGTTATTTAATTATTCAATTAGGGGATGAAATGCAAACGCAGCTTATACACCAATAAACTTACATGTAACTCATCCCTGATGGAACTATTTCCGACTGGATACAAGACGATATCTCAATGCTATTACTACCGGTAAATAGCATCTAAATTTCGAATCATAGATCAAATCGCCGCTGCATCATGAAATAGAAACCATCTTTTGATTGGCAGATAACCAGCTCAGGAAAATTTGAAAACGGTCAGTGCAAGAAGCAGACGACAGCAAATGGTTATCAAATTAAGCAAACGTCGATGCTTGCAGCAGATCTCGCATGAAGGCAGCAGACGCTGTCATTAATGAGTGGGCTCGAGGGATAAGGGTCAAAACGTACGGAAAGGTTCAGTTACTGTGTTGGTCTAAGACACGTGCGATCCTATATTGTATTCCTTAAAATAACAAACGGATTTATATATAGAAACTTTGGTTTTTGTGCACCGTGCAGCGTGGATATATGTGATGATGATCTATTTATAGACTGGTGTTTATATTTATATACATGTACATAGCACTTTCGTAAACTTATTTTATAAGTAAAGTAAATTAGGTGACTGGTTTGGGAATTTTTTTACATTCAGTAACACTACATTTTAAAATAGGCTAATGTTTAGTGTATCTGTACTTCGCGTCTGTTTAATATCAAACCAGGATACCACCTTATCGTGAGATAATTGTTATGTTTTAGCACCAATAGTATACTGTAGATAAGGAATATCATGTGGAGAAATACCCAAAATTGATACGTTTGCGAAATAAACACATCCGTCTAAACGTATAATCTTCCTGTCTAATGTCTAAACAACGGATCTATAAAACGCAATATTTTAACCTTAATCATACGAAATACGCACGAATAATAGTGGAAGAAAAAACATCGTATTTAGGGGGAACTTGGATTCTCTTCTCTCAGTGACATACTATAAGGAAATTTAGTTTAAATCCAATTTAAATCAAAGTGTAATTTAAAAGAATAACAGAACGCTCTGATTATCGCGAACATCTTCAAGTTTTGTATAAAAGAAGTAAGAGAACCATTAAAAGCAGTAATTTACGGATTTTACTCTAAAAAAGAGCTTACAGCACAATTTACCAAATAAATGGTATGGATTTTAATAGACAGATATAACAGCAAAATAATGTGTTTCGTCGATAAATGGTGTGTTTGGATTTGAACCTTATTAAACTGCCTATGTGAGAGGAAATAAATAGTGTACAGGAGTTTTATGTAGAGAAAAGTACTTGAATACTTCGATAAAAGCTAATGAAGAGAAAATTGTAATGGAGTTTATTTGAAATAAGTAGATTTTGAGAACGTGTTCTTCTGATGCTCAAGTGGCATTAGGTTTCTTCCAAGCTTTGTTTAAATAATATCTATATGTAAAATGTAACTGAAATGATTTATACAGATATTTCAAAATAATGTGTCGGTGATAATGCTCCATAAAGAAACTGGCATCTTAAAGAAAGCTTAGAATTAAATAACAGACGCTACTTAGTGAAAGTTGCACTGTGATATGTTGGTGAAATAACATACGATATTTAACGGGTAATTGCAATGAAGTACAATGGTGAACATGTAGCAATACCACAGATATTGTATATATACTTTTTATTCCAAATGTTAAAAACATATTTTTATCAATTATAAAAAAAATCATTATATCAGCACATTGTATTTGTTATTTCTGTGTACGTCTGATGAGAAATCAGGAACGTTGATATTAAACACGTACCACGGAAGGAAGGCACGCTGATAATTGAGGTAGGCAGCAATACACCCAAACAACGGTATCTACTTTAAATTATCTGTTTAACTAATTTACCTATTACGAATCTCCCTCGGGAATTCTTTAATATGAATCAAATATGTGAGCTATCTGCATAGCTAGTCTCACTGTAAGATTGCACGGCTTTGTGAAAAAGACCGGATTTTTTAAAAGTATGACCTAAATAACCTAAAAACATTCTTTCATTTAGTTACATAACATTATGGTAACAAATTCACACATTATTTAACTCTGGAATTATTTTATGTGACATGTCAGTGTGGGTTTTCTCAACACAAGATTACCAGAGTTTGTGAAAAACATCGGATTTTTAAAGGTTTTGCCATTACTGTGACATGTGTATACCCTTAAAAACAGGATTTCATTTAGCTATACAAAAACGTTATATTAATAATTATACCAACTGTCAGTCTCGGTGGTTCTTCACTATGGATGAAATATGTGAGATATCTACATGGGTATTCTCTATCTAAGAATACTCGAGTTCGTGAAAAGGTTAGAGTTTTAGAAATTATATCATAACATACCATTAACCTTTGAAACACAAGTTTAATTAGTTATTCATGATGCTATATTAACATAGTCATCAGTTATTAGTCTCTGGCATTCTTTAATATGAATGAAATGTGTGAGATATCTGCATATAGATAAAAGTACTAGTGTTCGCGAAAACGGTCGGATCTTTATGTTGTTGTTGTTGTGGTTGTTGTATGGTGTTTAGCGCCGCTTTCAACAATTTTTCAGTCATATCGCGACGGTTTCTACTTGAGACAGTATTCTGAGCGCTATCACACTGGAGTATCATGCCGCAGACACATGGTGTGATACTCCATCCAGTCACATTTTACTGACACCTGGTCGACCAGACATAGAACTTTCCTCTAAATGCTGAGCGTCAAGCGAGAAAGCTTCTAGTACCATTTTCAAAGTCTTTGGTATTACCCGACTTGGGATCGAACCCACGACCTTCCGCATGCAAAGCGTACGCTATACCACTAGATCACACTGCGATGTCCGTTGGATCTACTGTGAAAAAGATTGTTGAAATAATGTCATAACATATGATATATTTACAGTGTTGAAGGCATGTGATATCTTCTTGACGTTGAAAACAGGATTTCACTTACTTAGTTATGCTACATTAATATATATTTAATATACGTATTCTTCAATTGTCTGTGTCAATTAGTTAAGACCAAATAATACAATAGTTTGAGATCAGCTGCTTATGCTCCGTTACAAAGAACATTATAACGAAACGCGTTTAATGTCAACAGATACAGTTTACATGTGTTTGTAAGCGTTAAAATGAAATATTCTCTTTGTGCTCTGCTTTCAAACAGTGGATTGTATCTACGTCATCATTGAAAAATTGTCATTCTTTAGACAACGGCTATGAATACAGATATATAACAACCATTGACAATAATAATTATCATGACATTTGCGAAGAGGGAAATCTAGACGAAAAATAAATGATAAACTAAAAACTATTTCTAGAAATGTTGAACTTTAAGTGTCTCGCTTTGAAACATTATTAAATCCCAGACATTGTAATAAAGTTAAAGTAGTCAACCGGGAATTCTTACTGTCGCTGCAAAAGGGAAAAAAACGTGCCGTCGTGATTCTATTCTGACATCGGTTGGAATCGAAAAAAAAGAAAGTATTCACCAATACGATTATAAAGTTATAAAAAACGTAGTAAGAACCTTATTAACGAGTGGGAAAAATGGTCAAGCCATTAGTGTTTGAAATAGGATTCCATCGGAAGGAGGGCGTGTACTTTAATGGACAGACCGTACAAGGACACTTAACGATGCAACTAGAAAAGCAAATGAAACTTTCAGGTATGTCGTTATATTGATTTGTTTGTTTTATGCTTGTTGTTTAGTGACATGCCTTTGTAAAATATTCGAATTTCAGACAGTATCGTTTGCAGTGGTAAAATAAACCAATCAAAGTGACTTTGAAGTCCCTACTTCTGGAACATATTGTATAACTCTGACGTTTTCTATTCAAGCTAAAATGGACACATAAATTATGATTAGCTAAATGTTTCGCAGTCTTTTTTGATATGGCGTATGTGGAAAAAAGAAAAAAAAATGGATTGAACGCCCCGGCAACTCCGACTCAATAATCATAACTTGATCTTTAGATCGGAAAGAATGGTTAAAACCGGATAACCCTCTATACGATAAAGTTTTTAGTCATTACAGTACGTGAGTCGTAAAGGACCGCGATGTATCATAAGCAAAATGAAAATACGCACGTACCAACTTTGGTTAGCATCTGTCCGTTGAAGCGAGGATATGTTGCGCGTGATAGGTAAGCATTGATAGTGTTTAACCCCACACGTAATGTATAACAAATCAGTGATATAGAGAAACAGAGATCAACCAAATTAGTATAAACTAATTATAAATTGCCACCATGATGACCTGTAATTAATAAATGTAGTTCACATTTATTATTCTAGCATACATAATAAACAAGTATGCGATGAAATTGTAAAGCATACCAACATAGTCTGCTTGGCTACATTGAACGCGCATCTAATGTTCATTAAATACAATTTTAGTTTACCGAAATAAGTTATTGTTACAATTCGTTTTTGGAATATGTAGCTATCGATATACATCAATGATTTACATCAGCAAATATCGTCTCATTGATGCAAGAAGGTACCAAGTGCATTCCTATGTTATATACACTTGGTTCCTTATTGCACCAATCGGACGATCGTCCCATTGATACAAGAAGGTACCAAGTGCCTTCTTATGTTATATACACTTGGTACCTTATTGCACCAATCAGACGATCGTCCCATTGATACAAGAAGGTACCAAGTGCATTCTTATGTTATATACACTTGGTACCTTATTGCACCAATATCGTATATACATATATAGATACTATCTTAACGATTGATAAAAACATTGAACTAGTTTAATCGGCTCATTCCAGTTTAATATTTCCATTTTAAATACTCACTGCGGAATTTTATGTATAAAACACAACGACAGTTTAGACGTCAGGTAGCTGAACCCGCCAACAGTATGCGATTAAATGTTACGATACTGCCAAATATACGCCATTCATCATTCTATAATGGAATAAAATTACACCTACATTTTTCCTATCTTGATTAAAATGTAAAAGCGGTTCTAGTATGTCTAACCGATATTTATCATTCAATGTCTTTTTTAAATAGCATAGGCAATATATTTTTTCTATTCAGGAGTTAACTATACGTTTTAAGTAAAACTCTTAAACTAGCGTCTCTGTATTGGCGGGTGGTTGTCAGTTAATTGTTCCCGGTTCAGTTACATTACTCCTAATTTTATTGACACTACTTTTTCTGCTACAAGTAATTACAGTATATAGTGAATATTAAACATATTACAAACCTGTGTGTGAGATAAATTATGTATCATATTTATATTCACTCTCGTATTGCTGCATGCATGTTTTGTATTATTTGTGTAAATAACGATGCACTCTATATGTATACGTTATATTGGAATTCTGTTCTGTTCTGTTCTATAATCGAATCAAGTTGTTTTGAACCATGTCCTGCTATATGTCATAATTTATGACATGTATGCATATTATGGCATGATTCAAATGAGTTCATCGGCTGTAAAATAACTGATAGCTGGAAGAAAGGTAGCTATAGAACAGAACAGAGCATTTCCTTTATTGAGGAAAACGCAGATTACAGAATATAATTTATACAAGTAATTATTTTGCAATAACAAGTGTACACATAAACAGTTTATGATAATGACCTGGGTGTTAGCAATGTCGGCATTATCGTAACCCATATTCCTCCTCCTGAAATCAGTGTACACGTGTAATCGCATTAACAGTAGATTGAGAAATTTACTAAAAATACATGTTAGAAATATTGGTTAGAATTTTAATCAAATAATATACTTTTATAACAGCAAAATAATGATTTCCTATTATACAATGTCAATAACCATAAACAACCATAAAACGTTACAAACATGCGCTGCGGTCAGTATGCGTATTACGGTCCACTGCTCATTCGGATCTCAGATAGAGAGAGAGAGAGAGATCGTCAAGACTAGCCGTTCTGACTTATCAGCAATCTGGATGTTTAGCGAAGATGAAAAGTATCGATTTATCAATTAAGACAATATGCAAGTATCCCGCCCTACAACGCGCTCTTTGATCTGATTAGCGGCCGCCAATAACCTTATATCTCAGCTGCGAACAAGAACCGCCTGGCCATTGAAATATATACTCGCCCTTTATCACTGTTAGACATCAATTATATTGTTTTTTTATTTCGTTGATGGATGGAAAATGTGTTTGCTTTTCGCCTTTACAAAAATGAAAAACGAACATTTTTGCGTTACGTGCGCCAGTGTATATCATACAGGGTGAATATTAGACCTACCTGTCAGGTTTTAAGATTCCGGTAAGATTTTTTTAAAAAATCGATGACCTGAGTCATTGTGAACAAGAAAGTAAATATTTACCGACGAATGAAGATTGATTAAATTAACAATTACTTTGTATATGGGCGCTTGGAAATTTACAATTAGATCGTGTACTATTGTTTCATGATATTCTTTTCGCCAACTGGATAAACTTACACAGTCTGTTAGCATTTTGACCAATTAACCTTGTCTGTATTTCATGCGCTTTTCTCAATTTCTAAGATTGACTCAGTATGGTTTTGTAAAAAGAAATATCCTATATCCCTCTGTTTAATCTGTACTCACGTTGATAACGTTCGTTTGTTGCGTCTTTAAACATATCAATTATAGAAAAATTTTTACACAAATATACATTTAGCTGATATCTATCAGAATTATTATAGCGCACGAGGGACGATCCAAATGTACGCTGATGAATTATGAGCAAAATGTAAACTTTAGTTTGTTTGTATCTGGGGATTTGGTACCTTTTAACAGCTATTCAGTTTTATTACGGCGGTCAGATCATTTATCATCGTGTCTACCCAGTATAAGAGATGTCTTAACTTTAATGTTAAAATTACAATAGTGTTAATGAATTTACTTGACATTTATCAGGTTTAGTCATTATTTCATAAGGGTCCACCGTGGCCGAGTGGTCTTAAGGCGCCGTCACAATATCACTTATCTCTCACCACCTTGACTAAGGTCGTAAGCTGGAGTCCAGCTCGCTCCAAAAACTTTATGTGAGATAATTTCCAGTAACGTGCGGAAGGACGGTGGTTCTACTCAGTCTGAAAAAAACAACACAATATTTGACGTTGAAGTTTTGCAATGTTTTGAGCATGTAATCGCACAATAAATAGATCGTCTGCATTTTAAAGATAGATTATATATGTTTTTGTTAAATTCGTCTACAATTTCATCAAATGAATTATATCTAATTACATCACATTATTATTCCCAGTCTTTTTGTGAAAAGGTTTGCCTGAGAATGTAGATAAAATATCAGAAACATGCAAACTTCTGCAGAAATATCAAAACACGAAGTTTTTGTAATATGATAAAATGAGGGGGAACTCCTAAATCATTTTCATAATAATATAATGATTATAAGCATGAAGCAAAACCGACAAAATTAACTCTCATCATTAACAATTAGGCCATATTAAATTATTTGCTAGACTAGCATTCCCGCTCGCCCTCTAACTTTCATGCTGCATCGACCCTTTTTATTTTCATAAAAAAAGTAAATAAATAAAATCCTCCTCCTCCTCCTCCCCCACTTTAAAGAAATATTTGGATGATAATTTAGCATTTAATTTTTAATTACCTTATAAACAACATATTAAAAAGTAGGAAAAAAGAGTCATGGAACTATAACGGCCTTAACTATATCTATTAATATTTTTCCGTCTGTCCGTTTTACTAGTAATTTTATAGTAAATATTTTAAACAGTAGAAACAATGTAAACTCGATATACAGTCAACCCTGTATTAAGCAGCCAGACAAGGAAAGGAGTAAAAGTGACCTTTTAGGACAGGTTGTTGCTTAAAACATGCTTATTTGTTCTGTGAGCATATAAACGGTAAATAGCAAATCGGGCGCTGCTTAGGACATAGAGATGACCGCCTACACAGACAATGACTGTACATGTACATATAAATGACGTGCACACGTGTGGATGGTGTATCCTTTGTTAGAGGATATATTAGAGGATATATTACTGCCTGTCATTACACCGTCTCAATTTATGATGTGACGACTGGGGAAGAACGAGGTTGGGTTCTTCCATAAATTAGGCTTAAAAGTCTGGACGTTCCAAGACGGTTACCTTATTGTCACGTTTACCATGTGTATGTTAGAACTTATATTGAATTAGAAAACAACAAAAGGGCTACTCTCTCTTTCTTGGAGGAATTATAACGTTTTATGTCTTATCTACTTTCTCACGAATAGAAACATCGCGAATTGATAATTGCTTTGTAAATGTTAATTTCTTTCTTAGAAAGTAAACCGCATGATTAACGTAAAATTGATTTAATTATGAAATGAAATAACTACAATGACGTCACTGAGTAAGATATTACTTATTTTCAAACGTGTTAATTGTTTTATTGTTTTTTTCTATTGAATTATTTATAAGTTATATTACATATGTTTACAATGATCGATTAGGCATATGATTTATTTGCAGATGTAAAAACTATAATTACGTCACGTTTCTGTTGTTTTTTAAATAAAATATGAACACCGATATTTGAATAAGGAGAACATCGTGGTTTGACAAGATAGCTGAAGATGCATGATATCTTATCTTAAATATCTTAGAATTTAAATAACTAAAATTTTCTATGTTTGAGAATACTACATACACTGAACGGAACAGCTTACCCGCCACCTGTCATTTTATGTTTCTTACCCGCCACCTGTCAGTTTATGTATCTAACCCGCCACCTGGTAGTTTATGTATATTACCCGCCACCTGACAGTTTATGTATCTTTCCCGCCACCTGGCAGTTTATGTATCTTACACGCTACCTGACAGTTTATGTATCTTACCCGCCACCTGACAGTTTATGTATCTGACCCGCCACCTGTCAGTTTATGTATCTTACACGCCACCTGATAGTTTATGTATATTACCCGCCACCTGTCAGTTTATGTATCTTACACGCCACCTGACAGTTTATGTATCTTACCCGACACACGACAGTTTATTTTCTTACCCGCCACCTGTCAGTTTATGTATCTTACACGCCACCTGACAGTTTATGTATCTTTCCCGCCACATGACAGTTTATGTATCTTACCTGCCTCCTGTCATTTTATGTATCTTACCTGCCTCCTGTCATTTTATGTATCTTACCCGCCACCTGTCATTTTATGTTTTTTCTCTTTGAGTATCAAAGTTATTTCCTAATAATTTGGACATAAATAAATAAGAGATATTATGATAACAGTGACTAAACTGTGTTAACAAATTTCATTATGAAAATCTAAATAACACTTCTCATTTTTTTTGCAAAAAATATTGGAAATCAAAAATGGCGGGTTAGCTGTTCCGTTCAGTATGTAGTCATTCTTCACATTAAATAAGTCACATTTGTGTGGTGGACGAATGTTATGTCTCCTTTAGCCCATACGGGTCTGTTTTCTTATTTTGTTGTAAATATTGTTTAAGTTGTTTTATCATCATTGCAGCCGATCATTTCCTGACCGATCGATCATTAACATGTAATTCGGTTGGAACTTACTAAGGTCAAATAAATACAGTTTGACGCATACATGTACCTTAGTTAGTGTTTCCAATAATGAATAATAATACAAACGTGGTTCAAAATTCAAATATTCAACAAATTTTCTGTGATATGTCAATTTTGTAAAACTATTACTACTCTTTTTCAGTGAGCTATTGTGAATAAAGGGTATTTTTTGTAAAGACAAATCATGTCCCTACATCTGCACACTTTTTTTTAAATAATCACATTTGTTACCATTTTTACAAAAAAGAATCTTCCAATTCAACATTTTTTCAAGAAAGTGCCACAGTTTCAAATAAGGCTCCTCCAATTTCTTTTTATAGAAAAGTTTGGAGTTCATCCTAATATCAACCCTAATATCGACACGTGAATATGCACTCGGAAACCGTTTGCAGTATTCGCTGTTTTCTTCCTATATAAGAATGTTAATCCAATACAACTTTATCATCTACTAACAAATATGAAGACATCTGCTAACATAAATACTGAGTTATTTGTACTTCCGGTAGCTGTTAAATATTCATCTTTTTTTATAAATTGAATTTTGAGCGTATGCTCTGTTTTATATATATAGTGTTTGTTTAAGTTGGAGAATGATTAACGTGGAGGGTTGGCATGTATCTGTGTTTTATCTGGGATGTCCCAATGCCCAATGGTGCACTTCTTACAATGTTCTTCATAAACTGAAGCATACACGCGTTATCTCTCTTTACTTGACTCACATTCTCACATAGAGATAACGACATCGTTGCTCTTTAAATAACGTCACAATCTGAAATGAAAACGCGTAAACATATAGATCTGTGAATAATTGGGTTTCAGGTTTCAGCATAAATAAATGTAGCTCCGAGAATGTGGTGAAGATTTAGCGTAAAGTAACAGTAAAAACTTAGTTTATAACAAAAATATTCACATTTTTTTGTACAAAAACAAACAACAAGTTTTATTCGTTTATATTTAATGCAAGTTCTCTGAAACTGAAATTTATTCCTAATATTAATTCCGTACTATTTATGTATCCAGTCTTTACCCGCCTGTCCCATTTATCTATTAGTTTATACTGATATATTTTTACTATATTACGAAGGCCACCATCTCATTTTCTCATTTTTTATTTATTTATTAAAAACAAACCCAAGCATGCACAAATAGTCAAAGCATCAGCTTTATCAAGCTTGTTTTAAGACCGTTTCCACTTTGTACCTCTGGTTTTATTTCAGTGAAATATAATTATACAATAAACTAATATTATTTCAAATACGTAAAATGTAGATAAGCTAATACATACGTCCATACTTCATGGTGGACATGTGAGCCGCCATGGAAACATACCGATATTATTACAACGAAATGTGCCGAACTGACTTCCAAATGAACTTCGTCAGAGAATGCTGAAATGATTATTAATCATCATACTTTGTTGTAGAAATTATTTAACAAACTTATAGTTATAAGCAGTAATTGGTTTTAACTCTTAAACCTCAACATTTCATCATACTGAATGAACGAGTACAACAACCACTTCCAACTAATATTCAGTTTCATAATTCTAGAGATAAACTTTTTAATAATAATCACTATTATTTTTTGAATGTGTCACCAAAACGTTTTTTACAATCGTGACGTTTTTTATGACATATGTGATGGCAGTCGTCATTTTATACATTTGTATGTTTCACATATGTGAAAATATTTACCAAGCATCATTAACTTATCTAACGATATATAAGAGATACATTAATTTTACGCGCCGTAAGTGTGATATAGACTTTTATTTAAAATACATTGTGCGTACTTCCATACTTCATGGTGGACATGCGAGCCGCCGTGAAAACATACCGACATTATTTCGTATAAACATCCGGAAGATAATCTGCATAATAACCTCATTATCTTATCTTACGATGATTTTATATTTCGTATAAGAGACTCCCAGCGGGAATGGGAGGTACGGTATAAGAAGCAATTACCCGGCGAGTGTAAGAAAGATGCGTTTGTTAGTGGATTTCCCAAGTGTTGAGTGAACAGTTGAGCATCCATCTTTATTTAAGCAGTATTTTTTGCAGCTGGCTTCTACATTTCATACAGTCAATACATAAAACAAATAAGAAATATTGGACACTTTACTCATTTAAAATATAATGAATTCTCAAGAATGCTTGACACGCTAATTGTACACTTTCTGCAATTAGTTTAAAGCACCAATTAAAATTGAAAAAGTTGTGTTTCAACATAAAAAAAGTGATAAATAGCGCATTACTATAAATGATATATTTGAGTACAGTTCACCAGGCAACTGTTTACGTGTTTATTTGTAAATGGTTCATATGAAATATTGGCTATGTATAATTGGTGCAGATATATTCAATATATAAGAAAATATATTATCACCAGAGGACGTAAAATATTTATTTAAAACTTATCTATGTGAGTTATCGTTTTAGTGCAAATTACATACTTTCTAAAATCAAGATAAGACACCAATTAAATTTAAGAAAGATGCATTTTGACAGAAAAATAAGAAATAAAACAGTATTGAATGTTGGAAAGCATTAATGATAAGTATCTATTTATGCATGGGTAGTAAGAAAACTGTTTATATCATTTAGTCAGACGTACAAAAATGTACTTTAATTAACGCGTACATTGATTTTTAGATAAGTAAGATATAATCAGATAACAAAATAATTATATTAAGAGGCAATTTAAAATCAACACAGCACCATTCATTCATCCATTTGTCAATGTATTTCTTATTTTTCAATATTTCCTTTCAGTAAAATATCACACTGCAAATATAGATATTTGAAGTTTTTTGTCATAGGTGTTTTTACATCTACGAAATAGAAATAAATTTAAACAATTTACAAAAGTTAAAAGTAGAAAATATATTAAAGGTCTGCATTGATAAATAGGTATATTAATTCCATTGTTGTGTCATTTACCATATATAATTTATAAATGTCAAACCACTATTCAGTAAAGTCATGATTTTAACGTAATTCTCGCCGTATTCCACCAACGTCCGGAATTGGGTTAAAACATGGTCACACTGTCACCATTATATTTATGCAAAATTATATTACAAGATACAAAGTTTTCTCAGTGTAATATAAGGTCTCCAGCTAGCAACCTATAATACATACATGTTTATAATGAGTAGTATACGATGTAAAATGAATTTGAAATAAGATGTCAACATTAAACCGTTACAGGAACATTGTTATTAGTAATATTTTGAATAAGGCATATATGCATAATCAGATTTACTATCTTCTGATATTTTGCGTAATCATGAATTCCTTAACCTTCCCAAATACATAATAAATGTAACAAGCAACTGATAGCAAATACCTTTTGTATTTGAAGACATACGTATCCGGAATTTGTTGATATTAGTGGAATATATAACGCATATAAGAGTAAGCTGTACAACATAAAAGAAAATGAAACTCATCCTCAACTTCATTTAATGTACATAGTTTGCAAAGTTCTTATCTATGTTATGATTCCTTCCAGTTTCGATTTCTAAATTATTTGAATCCGATCTAAATATAGTCAGTGAATATCTAAATTATTTAACACACAAAGCTAAATATAACTCAAGATCATAAATAAGTTCATATTCTCGGTAAAAACACTATCTATACGAAGTATCAGTTGATCACCGTTGTAATATATAATAATTGTTTATTTTTGTCTGCTAGACATCCACTTATGCCGACCCTACACATAAAAACATGTAATAAGGGATTGCATAAAAAAACTGGGTCTTTCAATCAACCCCAAACCTACTAGCAACCAAGCTACTTAAGTTTTACTGCGTTACAAGGACCCCGTCTCTTATATCATAATTATATCTCGATTTTCATGTCAACAGAAGCATAAATGTTAGAGTGGTGCGTTATTATGCTTATATATGTTAATGAGATACGTTCCGATGGGGATTCTCTGTAGTGTGATATATGGGTTTAAGGATGGCTTAATATGTAGTCTGTTAGGTTGAAAAAGTTTAGTCATTTATTAATTATTATTATTGACTTATTTAGATTGTAATCATGATGGCAATAGGGTGGTTTTATTGCATTTACTTGCTACTAGTACGTTCCTTCTTTCGTGGGCAAGTGGTCTAAGTCGCCGTCTCAAGACCACCTTTCTCTCACCGCTAAGGTCCCGCTAGCTCCAAATACTTTATGAGGGACATTTGCCAGTTTCTCCCAGAAGGACGAATGTTGTACTCAGATCCATTCTGAGGTCATCCTCCGCTAATAAAAAACTGGATATGCCACATATAACCTTAAATGGCATTAAACCATATTCAAAAAAAGTATTACATTCTCACTATCAAATGAAAATTGTGTTTCTCAAAATTTGTTCCACGACAGCTGAAGTGAAATAATTAGTTGAAGTCCGTGCACTGCGTTGGTTAATTTTAGAACATAAGCTCAAGGGAAAATAAAAAAGTAACCTAAACTAACTAAACCACTTTTTTTTATTAAAACCTACATAATCTATATATTGCCCCATATGACAGCATTGTGAATTTACCAACAGATAGATATCAAGCAGATGTAACACTGTTAAAATATAACTTGTATGTTTTGTCTATTAATATTTAAGTAGAATAATTAGCATTATCAAGGAATAGAGATTTACTTGCAATCAAGCTTACATTAAAACTCCATTTACATGAACTGAAATTTATCACGGTATCAACGAAAACGTATTTTAAGCATTCAAGTAGTACAGTCGTCGTTGTGTGATAAGATCCGGCACTGATAATGCAAATGAAAAGTTCTTTTTGCCTGCTCAGAAACACGATAACTGTTAAAATAACGTCTTGTGTTTTTTTTCTTTTGAAGAAACGAAAACATTATCAGATCGAATAACCAATTACACGTGGCGAAAGGCAAACATTTAAGCCAAAACCAATATTTTCAATTAATCAAATATTCTATTTTAAAATCGAAAACTATTATCACATTGTCACATAGAGCCGCCAAGGAAAGCAAAAACTGTGTTCGAATTCATAGTACGTGTATAATGATTGGCTAAATATCTTTCTCTATTTTATAGGTGCACTAAGTATAAAAATATTAACATACCCCGATACGCGAGAACACACAGTGAGCATTCACAACCGATTGAATAGGAGAATAATGAAGAGAATGTGCATGGCCACACACGGGAACGGATACTTTCGGGGTTTGTGAGTGTACAGTTAAGTGGTACAGTTACATAAGCCCCACCGTTTCCATAGTTGAATATAACTTTGTTGAGTTACATGTACAAATAGAGGCACTCTCTAGACCAGTTCCAATGCAAATGTTCAAACGATGTATGTATTAAGAAACGATGTTTCTTGTCATTAAATGAAATTTTGTTAATTGTCCAACACTACGAAAATGCTTGTAGTCTGTAAGACGAACCCAGCTCTCCCGATTGGGTCCGTTCACTAGCAATTATTACGAGCACGCTAATTGGTCAGTTGCTTCAGTAAAAGTTTGAATGACGTCATAGCAAATGCTATGAATTATGGGACATGCATAGAATTCCCTAATTTTTATATTGGTGGTTAACAGACCTGATTCAGGAGATATCAGGCTCTGGAACAGACTAAGCCACTTGTACATTAGCTCTCCCGGTGTGGTCCGTTACGTAGCAATGCATTTGAGCACGTTGATTGGTCAGTAGTTGCTTTAGGAAAAGTTTGAATGACGTCACAGTTTAGTAAGCGTTCGATAGCTATTAATTTTGGGACAGGCATAGATTTCCCTGTTGTTTTTTTTTCATTGATTCGGAAGATCTCATATACTAGTACTTATACATACATGTAGAAAAGGTGTGTATTCTACAAAATACAGTCAAACTTGTGTAAGCGTTCACCTTTAATAAGCAGCCACTTGTCTTAGGCAGCCACATTTTATATTTCCTATTTCTATGCTTTCAGAGCTCATTAACCTGTATTAAGTAACAACCTGTCTTAAAGGGTTAATTTTGCTCCTTCCCTTGACTGCCTGCCTACGACAGGTTTGACTGTATATATTATTGCGACTAGAAGATAATATAATTCGCATGGCTTTCACTTTCACGGCACGTGGGAATTGTATGTTATTATAGTTTTATTGTAATAGGAAATAGAATAGGATTTACAAGATGACCGGTCTTCGAGCATAATGGGTGCCACAGACCGAATACATATAGTAGTGACACATTAAAAATCTATGTTACATTATATAGACAGTATGTCTCTTCCATTAAAATCATGCTAAGAAATTGTTTTTTGAGAAGGCATAAATCACAGATAACTGTTACGTATATCAGCGTATCGGACCAGAGGCCGCGATATTAATTATGATAATATTTAACCTGCGCTCCAATATATGCTTCTACGCCAGCACGAGTTATAATAATCATTTATAAAGGTTATTTTGAAATGTTCTGTTTTTACTAGACGTAATGATAAAACAATGTGTGCTGCCGACAGCCTTGTGATTTATCTTATACCAACAAAGGCTAGATCGTGTGTGATAGTGGCAGGTGCCAATGATAGCCGAACCAATAAGTGTGTACAGTTAATACAGTTTGACTACAGAACTTCGTGATTTGTCTAAAACTTGTCTAATGGAAATGGCAATATGATGATGATGAGAGAGAGAGAGAGAGAGAGAGAGATGTTTAAGTTACTGTACATGATATTGAGTCATAACATAAATGCCAATGAATCTTTAAATATATGAAAATATAAAAAGCATTGATTACATAAAAGGTCGTAAATCGAACCTGCATTCATATGTTAATGACAGTTTGACAGACAGACAGACAGACAGACAGACAGACAGACAGACAGACAGACAGACAGACAGACGGACGGACGGACGGACGGACGGACGGACGGACGGACGGACGGACGGACGGACGGACGGACAGACAGACAGACCCAAAAAAAGAAACACCATGTATTTTGTAAGCATTGTATGTTGTACAAGTGTATATGCTAGAACAAATGGCACAAACAGAATCGTCTGCCGATGATCCGACGATAGTTGTAATAAAGTCCGACAGATAGCCGCATCGTACACGTAAAATGCATTACATGGGTATGTTTCATATCATCCATGCACGTGTTTCCACCTGTCTGTATTGTTTCTGAATCAATGCTAGATGTAGCAATATGGTTTATATAAAACATTATCCTGATATATAATTATGAACCTGAAACCAATGTATTTGTTTGCATGTTGGCATAAAACTAAATAATATTAGGATATTTTCAAATGATCGACACCGTAAAAGAATACTATAATACGATGTTGTAGTGTTTCACCATCTTTCCCTTGTATTATTTAGAAGATACTTATACAATCAGAAGAACTGGCGAATGCTCGTACGTTTTATCATTAGACCATTAGATTACCGCTGAAAGAAATGACGAAAACAGTTCTCCTGTCAATCATATCAAAACAGCTACATAATGATTAGTGATTGACATGGGTCTCGTGCTACTGGTTTTTTAACCAATAAACACTTAATGTTATTTTTACAGTAGTCTAATTGATATAAATAATCATATCATTTGTACAGTTGAAGAAATTGCCATGGATACATGTAACTCTAATATGTTGTCAAAAGCCGAACGCAGTTTAAATGTTGATGCATCAGAGAGAGGTCTGGAGACCACCCCAGCAACGACAGTAATAAAATAATGTTAGTCGGATTGTATCTTCAACCCTTCAGATCATGTAACTTGACTTTGTAAAATTGTACTGAATCGTAAAGATATATAGTACTGGCAAATCAACTAATCAAATTCTGAACAATGAAAAGAAAGAACAACAACGTTGCACGTATTGATCCAACGATACAAACAGCCGGCACCAAAACGAAAACATGTCTAAGTCTGATGGATATCAGGACACCTTTTCATTCTTTCATCTCCATCATCACAACTTTGTGATCAGCCGTAAAGCTTCGTCCTCAACTACGATATTGACTGACGTAATTCTCCTCTCATATTTGCAAATACAGCAACGATCATAAAACACAAGCGGTTATTATCTTTAAGCGCATATGATGAACTACATGTAACAAATGTATTTGTTTGTGTGTTCGATAATGAGACAAACACACGGGATGTTAATGATAAGTGACCAGCACTCGAAACCTGTTTATCCATCAGTGAACGTCATAATAGTTGCTTATCTATCTTTTTTAATTGCGTTTGCACTTTTCCATTAAAACTTAGTCTGTAAAACAGACCCAACTCTCTCGATTGGGCCCATTAAATATCAATGTTGGGAGAGCCACACTCGAGATCGTTGATTGGTCAGTTGTTTAAACTGCATGTTTGATGACGTCACAGTTTAGTAAGCGTTCAACTGTTTTGAATTGTGGGACAAGCATATAATTCACTGTTTTTTCATTGGTGGTTAATAGACCTGATCCGGGATATGTAGTTCTTGTATAGACTAATCAAAACTGAAAGAAAAAAAAGAAACGCCGGTGAATCCCGGAGCCAAACTATCAAGCTATTGTAAGCAATATGTACTGTTTAAGATTATGTATGTACATGTATTTCATTCATTTTATCAATGTGGTCATTGTTATTGACAAAATCGTTTATGAAATACCTCAGCATACAAATATCGCTAACAATAACTGTGACTCACTCTGAAATTCAGCGGCGTTTCTTTATCCTTTCAGTAAATGCGTTTTACAACGACATCCAGCTGGTGGTATCTTCCTCTGTTTTGTTTTCCGTCACTTTAATGACATATTTGACAAGTTTTATTACTGTGTATGAAGAACTGAGACACAAGTGTGTGTACTCATGATTATAAATGACCCGCTATTAAATAACTGGTAAATGTGTTGGTACAAGAAATACGCTAAGGTTTCTTCATCAGGATCATGGACAAATAACCTACTCACTTTAGATATTTTTTTAAAGATGAGTTGTGTTTGTAGAAATAAAAAAAAACATGTTACACACATCAGAGATACCCAAAGTACAATAGATACATACAGTAGAAGTGTCAACATGTGGTCAACGTCTCGGAGCGGTCATTTGTAGAATACGCCATTGGAGAACTGAATCCTGACTAACGGATGCGTCCAACTTGCTCTCCCCAAGAACTCACACGTGACAACAGTTGACATTACGACTTAAATGTAATTAATCCTGTTTTCTGCTATATATATTTTTTTTTATTTTACAGTTATTTATTTTTATTTACAGAATGTGTATTTTAGCAATATATACTGAACAGAAGAGCTTACCCACCACCTGATATTTTATTTACCTGACATTTTATGTACCTGACATTTTATTTACCTGACACTTTGTGTATTTTCTCAAAATATATCCTTGAAATTTTGGACTTGAATAAGAAGTACATTTAAGAAATGTCAATATACATACTTTGTTTGCAAAACCACCTTTTAATAGCGCTGCTCCAAATTTTGACGGAGATTTGGAAATACAAAAGTGGCGGGTTAGCTGTTCCGTTCAGTATATATAAGATGATTAAATAGTTTCACATCGTTCACTTCTCTTTGTCCCGTTCAAAGAGTGGAAAATGGGGGCCTATTATTTTTCTTTCATAAATAATAGCATATTGCATTCTAAACAACACACTGTTATTTTCAACACTCCCTAAACACGTAATAACCTTGTCATCAAAAGTGATAGCATTCTTGTATGTTTCTTTCAATCATTTAAGATTAATATTCTGGGATTTGTATTATGTACGTGAGGGAAAGATTGGTAATTCAAAGCTGGTCTGTTTTTTCTACTGTTATAAAAGAGATGATATAATACAGCAATTTTCAATTACACGCCTTGGAGTTTCTGGCGTGCGTCGTTAATAACATATTTGCTTGGGGTGTGTGTGTGGGGGGGGGGGGGGGGGGGGGGGGGTCAATAAAAAAAGACGGTTTACCTGTTCAATGTCTCCAGTGTAATTTTATTTCAACTTTAAAGTTGACCTTTAAACGAAAATTATGATACCGTTTACCCATTAAATATTCTATGTTCTTAGATATAGTTTCTTTATATTCAGACTTTTACTTAAAATCTGTCTGTTCAGTTTATGTTTTTTATTTGAAATCATGGTGATCGTTTAATAATGGTGCTTTAGGGGTGTTACAAATCATTGAAAAATAAACATTTCTATGCAAATCATGTTTTAATCCAATGAGATTTCGGCCCATTTCCACTACAAGTCGATGCTTACTGGGCGACCCTTTAGCTCACCAATGGTTGTGAAGGGTCTGTATGTCGTTTTTGTCTGTGCTGATATGGTCAATGTGCTCTTGAAATGGCATGTCCCCTGTTACACATACAGTTTGGAGTGTGGTGTGTGTGTGTGTGTGTGTGGGGGGGGGGGGGGGGTAATTTATTGTACATACTATTACTCTTCTTAATGTTATGACATGCACGTCTTGAAAATATGTGTTAATTAATTTATATTTGTCCTTGACCATTACTCTCTTGCTGCTTCTCTGCCATAAATAACAGTCTTGGGGTGTATATTTTATGTACACTGTCTAAATTCATGATGTGACGACCGGGAAAGAGCGAGGTTGGATTTCCCGGTGATGGTTTTGCTACTAGTCGTTCCAAGCTGCTGACCCCTGTTGTCACATCTTCTGTTTGTATGTATTGTACGTATTATTCTACGTGTTGGTTATGTCCATTCTGTTGTCACATCTTCTGTTTGTATGTATTGTACGTATTATTCTACGTATTGGTTATGTCCATTCTGTTGTCACATCTTCTGTTTGTATGTATTGTAAGTATTATTCTACGTATTGGTTATGCCCATTCTGTTGTCACATGTTCTGTTTGTATGTATTGTACGTATTATTCTACGTATTGGTTATGCCCATTCTGTTGTCACATGTTCTGTTTGTATGTATTGTACGTATTATTCTACGTATTGGTTATGTCCATTATGTTGTCACATCTTCTGTTTGTATGTATTGTACGTATTATTCTACATATTGGTTATGTCCATTATGTTGTCACATCTTCTGTTTGTATGTATTGTACGTATTATTCTACGTATTGGTTATGACCATTCTGTTGTCACATCTTCTGTTTGTATGTATTGTACGTATTATTCTACGTATTGGTTATGTCCATTATGTTGTCACATCTTCTGTTTGTATGTATTGTACGTATTATTCTACGTATTGGTTATGTCCATCCTGTTGTCACATCTTCTGTTTGTATGTATTGTACGTATTATTCTATGTATTGGTTGTGCCCATTATGTTGTGACGGCTGTATCCTTGCTATGTCTCCTGTTGTTATCTATATTTTTTGTAAATACCATCCTACCGTTTGAATTGAAATGGCATGTTGTCTCTTAACAATATACTGTTACATATCTGCTTGACAATACATGTGTTTTTATTGAAAATGCATCAACAACGCAGAATTTAACATCATTTCGCCACATTAGTGCAAAACGGTGCAAAGAGGGTATAACGTAATAAAGCACTTGGTACCTATTTGCACTAATGGAGCGATTTATGTGCAACAATTAGGTTATGGAATATTTTATCTATAATCTCCGTTAATTCTCCTATATATCATTACTTAAAATTGTCATTCTACTCATATACAATTTCCTATGGGAGTTTGTGGTATGATACAAGCACTTTGCATTATTGATCTAGCATTTCATTTATCATTGAAATACCGTATATATAGCTGAAACGTCGGTACATGCCCTCTATCGGTTATTCAACTGCACAAGTTTCAGTTGTTATTATTGCTGTGGTTGTTGTTTTTGCAGTTGCTGTTGTTGTTTTTGTTGTTGGTGGTGGTGGTGGTGGTTTTGGTGGTAGTGGTGGTGTTTAATTTGTGAAAATGTTGTTATATCGTCATTTTAACGTCATATAAAGCATGTAATGGTGAGTATTGGAAACATAGAGCTAAGCAATCTTTTTCACAATATATCTGTAAACCTTCATGAGTTCAATCATAAGTAAATAGAAAGTCGTATTGCTGCCTCGTTACAGCATTAAAATCAATTTATTCGTCAACTAGTCTATGCCAGAACTTGATATCTCACGAATCAGGTCTATTAACCACCGATGAAAATTCTATACCTGTCCTACAAATCAAAGCAATTGAACGCTTACTAAACTGTGACGTCATTGAAGCCATTGACCAATCAACGTGCCCAAATGCGGCTTTCCCAACATTGCTATTTAATGGACCGAATCGGGAGAGCTCGGTTCGTTATATAGATTATTCGTCAACAAATACTTACATTTATAGTTACATGAAATTAACTGAACAAGCATCATAGTTTTTACGCGTATTTTAATTGGTAAAGCTAGACATGTAATGCCTGATATATTATTATGCTTTATTTTATAAAACGGTCTTCTTTACCAATGAAATATTTTGAAACCTAATCATTTTACATCGATTGTGAAACAAGTTTTATCAACTTAGACAAATCTCGTTCGAAGTATTCATATGTGAAGCCAAATTCCCCAGACTGGTTTATTCTTCTTCCGGTTCGGAGAAAGTGATCACTCCTGCATTTGACGACCATTTTGTTTATTTTGTTACGGAGTAAATTGATTCCTGGTTGCTAGCTCTGTGTCAATCTTACATTGATTGCCAGGTAAAATACGCAGCCCCGAATGCAGTTCAAATCTGCGAATATTATAGAGGAATTCCGATTGCTTATCAACAAGAGGAGAAGACTCTCACGCTCAGTCCCATTCCGGCAGGTATTTCCTGTATCAGAATTTAACATCATATACATATCTGTATGGTATCAAAATGTTTGTTCAGACTTCAATATTTATTTATGCATGGGAAGTGTTTATGCAAAACTGCACTTACCTCCATCTTTAACGCCCGGATGTAACCAATGAAATTCATACGAGTTGAATTTCCGGGCCAAATATTTACATTCTTAAATAAATTACATTTTTTTATTAAAGTTTTTTTAAAAAATAAGACGAACATTAAAACTTTTTAAAAACGTGCTTAAAGATTAAAAAGTGTATCAAATATTATAATGTGCCCCAACGGAAATAGACGCCAATTGCAGCAGAATTCACAGTCAAGGTACGTAGACTGGCTACTGTATGCAGGTTAATGTAAAACCAGTACAAATCATATTCGGATAAAATGTCTTGCTCAAAAACATCACATATAGCCCTAGCAGGGGTCGAATTCAGTTATTTACCATTTATACCTTATAATAAGAAGAATTGTGTGTCAGCAAACAGTTTTTACACCAGAAGATTACAATTTAAAGTTCATCACTACCGTATTTTACGGGAGGGTGTTTCTTTTACAATGGTGTCAGTGTTATAATTTGACTCCACTTCAACTCTATCACGGGGTTGTTATCTTTATAGATGCTCTTCCAGTAATTACATACAAATGAATCTTTCACTGAACTTTATTTCTGAAAAATATCTACATAAACCTGATGGTAATATAAAATCAAACTATACCTGAATATATGCAATCAAATAATGGCTACGAAGTGTCCAGATCTTCATGTTTATGAATCTTAAATTTAAGTTGTATTTCATGTAAGACGGTATTATTTTAATCGCCGGAGTTGCACTCCCTTTATATTGGTTAGTACATATACACCGCAGTCGTGATGTAGAGTTTCGACCCATTTTTCTTTTGTATAATGCAATATGGAGCTTTGATTCTCCTTTCCGGACATTTTTGTTTTTCACTGCAATACATTTTCTTCAAATATAAAAACAAGTATTTTGTTCATAAGGTATTTATATAGAGTTAATGTAGAGTTTTGACCCCTATCTTAATTGTTTGAAGGTACATTTTGGACCCCTTTAATGGGTTTGAACGTAGGGTTTTGACCACCAAATTTTAGACTGCAATGTAGAGTTTGTTTTCATGTTAGTTTAGTTTATCTAATCATTTTAGTTCGGTTACGATGAAATCTCCGATCTTATATGAATCGGTCTCGAGTCTGCTTCCTAAGTAGACCCAGTACTGGGTGTTGTTTTACGAGAGGCATCGTGCAGAGCTGGTGATGGAACCCGCAACCTCTGATGTGAGCGGCCAACACTCTTTTCATTACACTACAAACCGATTTGATGCGTGGACATGAGAAAAGTCGATTTGGAACATTGCATGGTCATTTCAGTCTGTAGAACGGACCCAGCTGTCAAAGTCAGTAGAACGGTTCCAGCTCTCATAGTCAGTAGAACGGACCCAGCTCTCATAGTCAGTAAAACGGACCAAGCTCTCCCGATTTGGTCAGTTAAATAGCAATGTTGGGAAATTTAGAGGAGAGTTCTAGGTCCGGCCGGCCCGGTGTCAGTATAATGTGACTGGATAAGGTATCATACGATGTGTCTGTGGCATGATACTCCAGTGTGACGGCGCTCAGAATACAGTCCCAAGTAGACGCTGTCGCGATACGACTGAAAAAATGTTGAAAGCGACTCTAAACACCATATACCAACAACGTCCCAGTTTAGTATGCGTTCAACCGCTATGAATTGCGGGACATGCATAATTATACTTCCTTGTTTATTCATTTGGTGTTTTAATAAACCTGATTTGGGAGATACAAAAGGTCCGTTTAACTCAGAGATGCAGAAGTGCTTGTAAAACAAACAGAGATTTCATTAAGACTCCTCTACGTATATGTAATGTGAAGTGTCTGTTATATAAATTAAAGATATGGGAGTTTATTCTGGTGAACTTTGTACGTTTCATAGATAAAATGTGTTCTAGAATGAGATTAAGTAAATTAAATTTCCAGTGCATGTTTTATTTTCGCTGAGAAAGTGAAATAGCAGGAGTGTATTCGCACGGTTAATGCAGTTTGTTAGATTTACACCAATATTTAAAAACAAGCAGTAATGGTAATGTCATATGGAATTACTTTTATTCCTACACAGTGAGTAGGTTATTAATTTTGATACTTTGATCAAGTAATTGGTTTAAAGTTATTTATTTTACTTCGATTATAAAACAAGTTTTTACATCTTAGACAAACCACGTTCGAAGTAATTAATAAATTTATTGATTAATTGACTTATTTAAGATTAATCAATTAATTGATATAAATGGGTATTTAAAATGGAGAATTTTATGTAATTAAAATGATGGAATTACAATATGAATGAAGGATATCGAAATTAAAATTCAATTGGAACAGTGTGTATAGAACAAGAAATTCAACGATAATTAATTAATTCGACGAACACATGTTTAATTGACAATATTAATCTATTTGGCATTTTATAAAATAGAAAATAGGACTATTTGTTTGTGTCGTTGTGCTGTATGTGTCTATTTAATGGTGTTGTGTAGTCGATGATTGTTTATAAAGCAAAGATATATATGAGAAAAACTTACATTTTCCGTGTATATTTCAAAAAAATAAAATATTTGTTATCCACTCATTTTTAGTTCAGATTCATATGAACAATAGAATGAAATCTTAATTACCTCGCTTTTATCAAAATTGATAAATTATTATATGTTAACGCAGGTATCATATTAAAAATAAATAGCACAAAAACGAGCATGACAACACCTTTCGCATGACCAATTTCATCTTAGATATAACTGCATATTGTTTTTAACTGAATTAAAAAGTTCAGACAAATATAATGGTGTATTAAGAATACAGCTTCAGTTTATAGATATGAAACGTCCTAGCCTACATTCTTAAGTTGTTAATGATGTTACTTTAATTGGGCATGCTTATGAACAAATTGCAATTTTCACATCAAAGGCGTATTCCTTGTTTGTGTCTTTGATCTATGAATATATTAAAATGTGTCATCGATCTCTTAGAGATTATATTTGCTTGCTTAGAAAATACATAAACACAATCGTACTTCAATTTGTTTTTCAAGGCGTGTGTTCCAGACAAAGATTCTTAAATTACAGAGATAAGTATTGACAATTTTAGATATAATTTTTCTACCAATATTATGTGACAAACGTTATTTTGTATCGGATGTACAAATATAAAACACTAGCTGTAAAGCTATTTGCCGACAGGTAAAGTTATTTGCCAACAAGTAAAGCTATTTGCTGACAGTCCAAGAAAAGAAAATGCACGATTCATTTTAGTGTATTACACTCTATATGCCTGCGTAATTTTTTTTTCAATGAAGTGTTATTCTCGTATCAGTATTTTCAACCAAAACACGGTGTTCATCTAAATATGTTACTTGACGTAAAGGCCAAAACAAATGTGTTGCATATGTACCGGGGACAATTTTAGGTTAAAACTAGGATTACTTTAAAATAGATGTAGAAATAGAAGTATCGGCATAACATTGGAAACAGAAAATGCTTTCGTGGGGTGGCATAATGGCGGTCATAGATAATCCTCGTAGCTTCTAATTTAGAAATGCACTTTCCTTATTTGATGCTCATTTTGTGATTTGATTTGCATTATTGACATTTCGAAAGCAGTGTGCATGTTTGAATTGCAAATTTAGAAAAAGATATAATTAATGCTTGGACATTGGGTTGTGAATACATTATTTCTGATGTCAACAGTTAACAACTAAACTGATAAATAATCTTGGAAGAAACATTGGCCTTACATTTCTTCTTTTTTTTCTTTTTCTTTTTTTTTTGGCACTGCATATATCAACTAACAATGAAATGTAAGTGTCCCGTCTTTGATTGGATCCGTCCATGAATGACGAGCCTAGAAATAGTTCATTCACTATAGAAATAAGATGCGCTTACACCTGCAGTTTACTCATATTGGTACAAAAACAACTATTTATTGTTTCTGTATAAAACGATGCACTTTTCTCTTGTAATTCTACATTAAAGATGTAAAGTATACATAAACGGACATTCATTGTTTATTTCAGCATTGTTGATGACATAACAATATCTTTCCTTTATTAAAAAAAAGAGTCCATGAAAAAGAAGTGGTATGGAGAGTACAAAAACCTCCCGTCATTATTAGACTACCATTCGTTACTCCACAGCACCTGCGCCTTAATGAATCGACATAAAATATGCAATTTGATACAAATAAGTACCCACATATTATTCATGAACATTGTTGGTGGTATATTATTATTAATATTATTGAATGTGTATTTAATTAACCAGTCAATACAATTAACCCGGTTACATTAATCTGTAAACAAACTAATCAAGATGCGATGTTTTGAGAGGTATCCTGAATGTGGCGTCATCTGGTGTTCATTTATAGAAACCGCCTATCACACGTGTATGAATAATTTATTAAAAAAAAGACTTCAAATCAAAAATAAGATAATAACGGTTTATGGTTACTTCTCGCGAAAACGCAATAATCTCGATGATCTTAATAGCGTAATAATCTCAAACGGATTTTAGATGCGGTTCGGTGTGTTTTATCACCGAGGTCCTAATGTTTGTAAAGTATAAAGGCATAATAAAACAGGAGAATTTACTGCAACCACTTTTATTTTGTTGTTATCATGTTAGATTTTGGTTCTCAGAGGAAACGAAAGTGTTCGCCAATTGTCTACGACATCTGCTATGTGTTCACGAGTGCTAGCTTAGATTTAATGACACTGTCAGCGAATTTTGAATGAAATATTATGATGGAAAATGCGGCAAATGTGCACGTCGGTATAATATTTCTTGAACTGAGAAGTATAAAGAGACATACGTGAAAAGCCACAAGGTCCACTAGTACAGATGGAAAGTAAATGCGGTACGATATTCGATTTATTCATTGTGGATTTATTGGACTAATTTAGGATTAGGAGAATGTCCGATATTTAGATAATCAGTGTTCTGCCGTGGGATTTTTTTATGTTGTTGTTTTTTTGGTTTCACATTTGAAGTTTCATATTCAATTCAGCAATATTCGCAGAAGTGCTTTGTGTTATGTATGATTGTTACAAATACAGTAAATGAAATCGTACCATATACTTAGATGTGTACAAATGCTCATTATGCGATTTGAGTGCGAGGCTAAGTACATGGCTTTACGTGTGCATTATACCATATAATAGTGCACCATGACCACTGGCAGCTGCGTGGAGGATTTTTCTGTCTGCCTGGACAGTCGATCTGGTGGCGAAGGAGGAGTTTATATTGTCGGAGATGTTGTGAAAGGGGCACTGAATTTACAGGCACTGCAGCACATAGCCCTAACATGTAAGTAATATATGAGTAAATAGTATGTGTGAATACATTATACACACTTTCTGTTCATTTACACATATCAATCAATGATCCTCATTAACTTAACAAACTATGTGTTTTGTTGCTAATGGACATTTGGAGTTTCTGGGCAATTATACGCAATTTGGTAACCTTTTTCTTGACCACTGTACGCAACCGAAAATATATTCTTGACCATAATAAAAAATTCGCAATCTATTTTTTAACTATAACCTAATTGGCTATTTCTGGAATAGTATGCGCAACTGGCTATCTATTTCTGGTATAGTATGCGCAACTGGCTACCTATTTCTGGTATAGTATGCGCAACTGGCTACCTATTTCTGGAATAGTATGCGCAACTGGCTATCTATTTCTGGAATAGTATGTGCAACTGGCTACATATTTCTGGTATAGTATGCGCAACTGGCTACCTATTTCTGGTATAGTATGCACAACTGGCTACCTATTTCTGGTATAGTATGCGCAACTGGCTACCTATTTCTGGTATAGTATGCGCAATTGGCTATCTATTTCTGGAATAGTATGCGCAATTGGCTATCTATTTCTGGAATAGTATGCGCAACTGGCTATCTATTTCTGGAATATCTATTTCTGGAATGGTATGCGCAACTGGCTATCTATTTCTGGAATATCTATTTCTGGAATAGTATGCGCAACTGGCTATCTGTTTCTGGAATAGTATGCGCAATTGGCTATCTATTTCTGGAATAGTATGCGCAATTGGCTATCTATTTCTGGAATAGTATGCGCAACTGGCTATCTATTTCTGGAATAGTATTCGCAACTGGATATCTATTTCTGGAATATCTATTTCAGGAATAGTATGCGCAACTGGCTATCTATTTCTGGAATAGTATGCGCAATTGGCTATCTATTTCTGGAATAGTATGCACAACTGGCTATCTATTTCTGGAATAGTATGCACAACTGGCTATCTATTTCTGGAATAGTATGCGCAATTGACTATCTGTTTCTGGAATAGTATGCGCAACTGGCTATCTATTTCTGGAATAGTATGCGCAACTGGCTATCTATTTCTGGTATAGTATACGCAATTTGGTATCTATTTTGGCCAGCAGCGTTACAACTTACTGTGGCGATATGGTGTTGGGACCACCCGCATTGTTCAACTGATGAGTAAGATGTTCATGTTTTATACGTGCTTTCGCTACATAGTGGCTCTCCTTTTTTTTTTTGGCGGTAATTTGGTTCCAAATATTTTCTAAAGGTGTCATCCCACCATTGATTTTTGTTCTTTATTCTATAGTAAATAATAAAAGTTTGAAGGCTTGTCATTCATGGAGAATCCCAAACGAAAGAAGTGAAACCTACATTTTACCTCTGCACTATCAAAATATGATGAGAAAAGTAGGGGTCATGTGTCATATAAGAGATTTTTTTTCTGCTCAGTGTGTACACTGGTGACAAAGTGAAAGTAGACTTCCGAAATCATGTATTCATACCCCAATTTCCAAGCACCAATTTTTTTTTTCTAAATTCACAATTCAAACATGACAATCCTATCAAAGTGTTCAAAATACATCAATAATGCCATTCAAATAAAAAAATGAGCATTAAAATAAGGAAAATGCATTTTTAAAGAAGAAGAAATGAGGATTATTTAAAACTGCCATTATGCGACTACCCCACGGAAGCACTTCCTTTCTGCAATGGTGGTACTATGCCTAAATGGTTCACAGGGACTGTGATTGCTTGCTACAGATGCGTTACGCGATAGATGACATAGCATATACTGCAATATTACATCTCTGATGCTAAAATGTGACTTTTTATCGGATTTTAACAGATGTATGTATTTTAAAGCGTTTGTCTTTACCGTGAAAATCCTACACCTTATTTCATATAGAACATAGAATTATTTCATATAGACATATATATCCAGATGTCATATTCAAATGACTCGGCCACCATAACAGCATAAATATAATTAATTCATACAGAGTAATAATAACATGTACATACATACAGGAGAAGCGCAAAACAGAAGTCACTGCCGAGGAACGGTCATTAATTTAGTCCGCTCCCCGCACGTGATCACATCATCAACAACATGTTACAATTGTTCGAACTGTAACCTGGACGTGGTCCCATCATGAACATCACATTACGATTGTTCGAACGGCAACGACGCCCAACCGCCCCGCACGTGGTCACATCATAAACATCACATTACGATAGTTCGAACTGTAACAAACACAGAGTGCAAAATAATATATCAGATCACAAGACATATCACACATCACATCAACCTTTAGCATTCCTGCACACGTGTAAGTAACTTATCATTTAATAAACCATAAGATTAAGTGGCCTCTCTGACATTTTAATGTCGATTATTGTGATATTTGTCGATTTTCATTATGTGGCAGATGTAAATGGTGTGTAGAAGAAGGTAGACTCTGTAGTAATACTTTATGTGAAATAGTGCTCTCTCAGACATGACGGAGGTCTGTTAAGACACGTATAATGTAAATATTTTGTAGAAGACAGTAAACTCTGTAGTAATACTTTATGTGAAATAGTGCTCTCTCAGACATGACGGGGGTCTGTTAAGACACGTCAATGTATATAGTTTGTAGAAGAAGGTAGAGTCTGTAGTAATACTTTATGTGAAATATTGGTCTCTCAGACATGACGGAGGTCTGTTAAGACACGTAAATGTAAATAGTTTGTAAAAGAAGGTAGACTCTGTAGTAATACTTTATGTGAAATAGTGCTCTCTCAGACATGACGGAGGTCTGTTAAGACACTTATAATGTAAATAGTTTTTAGAAGAAGGTATACTCTGTAGTAATACTTTATGTGAAATAGTGCTCTCTCAGACATGACGGAGGTCTGTTTAGACTCGTAAATGTAAATAGTTTGTAGAAGAAGGTAGACTCTGTAGTAATACTTTATGTGAAATAGTGCTCTCTCAGACATGACGGAGGTCTGTTAAGACACGTAAATGTAAATAGTTTGTAGAAGAAGGTAGACTCTGTAGTAATACTTTATGTGAAATAGTGCTCTCTCAGACATGACGGAGGTCTGTTAAGACACGTATAATGTAAATATTTTGTAGAAGAAAGTAAACTCTGTAGTAATACTTTATGTGAAATAGTGCTCTCTCAGACATGACGGAGGTCTGTTAAGACACGTATAATGTAAATAGTTTGTAGAAGAAGGTAGACTCTGTAGTAATACTTTATGTGAAATAGTGCTCTCTTAGACATGACGGAGGTCTGTTAAGACACGTAAATGTAAATAGTTTGTAGAAGAAGGTAGACTCTGTAGTAATACTTTTTGTGAAATAGTGCTCTCTCAGACATGACGGAGGTCTGTTAAGACACGTAAATGTAAAAAGTTTGTAGAAGAAGGTAGACTCTGTAGTAATACTTTATGTGAAATATTGCTCTCTCAGACATGACGGAGGTCTGTTAAGACACGTAAATGTAAATAGTTTGTAGAAGAAGGTAGACTCTGTAGTAATACTTTATGTAAAATAGTGCTCTCTCAGACATGACGGAGGTCTGTTAAGACACTTATAATGTAAATAGTTTGTAGAAGAAAGTAGACTCTGTAGTAATACTTTATGTGAAATAGTGCTCTCTCAGACATGACGGAGGTCTGTTAAGACACGTAAATGTAAATAGTTTGTAGAATAAGGTAGACTCTGTAGTAATACTTTATGTGAAATAGTGCTATCTCAGACATGACGTAGGTCTGTTAAGACACGTAAATGTAAATAGTTTGTAGAAGAAGGTAGACTCTGTAGAAATACTTTATGTGAAATAGTGCTCTCTCAGACACGACGGAGGTCTGTTAAGACACGTAAATGAAAATAGTTTGTAGAAAAAGGTAGACTCTGTAGTAATACTTTATGTGAAATAGTGCTCTCTCAGACACGACGGAGGTCTGTTAAGACACGTAAATGTAAATAGTATGTAGAAGAAGGTAGACACTGTAGTAATACTTTATGTAAAAAAGTGCTCTCTCAGACACGACGGAGGTCTGTTAAGACACGTAAATGTAAATAGTTTGTAGAAGAAGGTAGACTCTGTAGTAATACTTTATGTGAAATATTGCTCTCTCAGACACGACGGAGGTCTGTAAAGACTCGTAAATGTAAATAGTTTGTAGAAGAAGGTAGACTCTGTAGTAATACTTTATGTGAAATAGTGCTCTCTCAGACATGACGGAGGTCTGTTAAGACACGTAAATGTAAATAGTTTGTAAAAGAAGGTAGACTCTGTAGTAATACTTTATGTGAAATAGTGCTCTCTCAGACATGACGGAGGTCTGTTAAAACACGTATAATGTAAATAGTTTGTAGAAGAAGGTAGACTCTGTAGTAATACTTTATGTGAAATATTGCTCTCTCAGATATGGCGGAGGTCTGTTAAGACACGTATAATGTAAATAGTTTGTAGAAGAAGGTAGACTCTGTAGTAATACTTTATGTGAAATAGTGCTCTCTCAGACATGACGGAGGTCTGTTAAGACACGTAAATGTAAATAGTTTGTAGAAGAAGGTAGACTATGTAGTAATACTTTATGTGAAATAGTGCTATCTCAGACGTGACGGAGGTCTGTTAAGACACGTATAATGTAAATAGTTTGTAGAAGAAGGTAGACTCTGTAGTAATACTTTATGTGAAATAGTGCTCTCTCAGACATGACGGAGGTCTGTTAAGACACGTAAATGTAAATAGTTTGTAGAAGAAGGTAGACTCTGTAGTAATACTTTATGTGAAATAGTTCTATCTCAGACATGACGGAGGTCTGTTAAGACACGTAAATGTAAATAGTTTGTAGAAGAAGGTAGACTCTGTAGTAATACTTTATGTGAAATAGTGCTCTCTCAGACACGACGGAGGTCTGTTAAGACACGTAAATGAAAATAGTTTGTAGAAGTAGGTAGACTCTGTAGTAATACTTGATGTGAAATAGTGCTCTTTCAGACACGACGGAGGTCTGTTAAGACACGTAAATGTAAATAGTTTGTAGAAGAAGGTAGACTCTGTAGTAATACTTTATATGAAATAGTGCTCTCTCAGACATGACGGAGGTCTGTTAAGACACGTATAATGTAAAAAGTTTGAAGAAGAAGGTAGACTCTGTAGTAATACTTTATGTGAAATAGTGCTCTCTCAGACATGACGGAGGTCTGTTAAGACACGTAAATGTAAATAGTTTGTAGAAGAAGGTAGACTCTGTAGTAATACTTTATGTGAAATAGTGCTATCTCAGACATGACGGAGGTCTGTTAAGACACGTAAATGTAAATAGTTTGTAGAAGAAGGTCGACCTTGTAGTAATACTGTATGTGAAATAGTGCTCTCTCAGACACGACGGAGGTCTGTTAAGACACGTAAATGAAAATAGTTTGTAGAAGAAGGTAGACTCTGTAGTAATACTTTATTAGAAGAAGGTAGACTCTGTAGTAATACATTATGTGAAACAGTGCTCTCTCAGACACGACGGAGGTCTGTTAAGACACGTAAATGTAAATAGTTTGTAGAAGAAAGTAGACTCTGTAGTAATACTTTATGTGAAATAGTGCTCTCTCAGACATGACGGAGGTCTGTTAAGACACGTAAATGTAAATAGTTTGTAGAAGAAGGTAGACTCTGTAGTAATACTGTATGTGAAATATTGCTCTCTCAGACATGACGGAGGTCTGTTAAGACACGTAAATGTAAATAGTTTGTAGAAGAAGGTAGACTCTGTAGTAATACTTTATGTGAAATAGTGCTCTCTCAGACATGACGGAGGTCTGTTAAGACACGTATAATGTAAATAGTTTGTAGAAGAAGGTAAACTCTGTAGTAATACTTTATGTGAAAAAGTGTTCTCTCAGACATGGCGGAGGTCTGTTAAGACACGTATAATGTAAATAGTTTGTAGAAGAAGGTAGACTCTGTAGTTATACTTTATGTGAAATATTGCTCTCTCAGACATGACGGAGGTCTGTTCAGACACGTAAATGTAAATAGTATATAGAAGAAGGTATACTCTGTAGTAATACTTTATGTGAAATAGTGCTCTCTCAGACATGACGGAGGTCTGTTAAGACACGTAAATGTAAATTGTTTGTAGAAGAAGGTAGACTCTGTAGTAATACTTTATGTGAAATATTGCTCTCTCAGACATGACGGGGGTCTGTTAAGACACGTAAATGTAAATAGTTTGTAGAAGAAGGTAGACTCTGTAGTAATACTTTATGTGAAATAGTGCTCTCTCAGATATGACGGAGGTCTGTTAAGACACGTAAATGTAAATAGTTTGTAGAAGAAGGTAGACTCTGTAGTAATACTTTATGTGAAATAGTGCTCTCTCAGACATGACGGAGGTCTGTTCAGACACGTAAATGTAAATAGTATATAGAAGAAGGTATACTCTGTAGTAATACTTTATGTGAAATATTGCTCTCTCAGACATGACGGAGGTCTGTTAAGACACGTAAATGTAAATTGTTTGTAGAAGAAGGTAGACTCTGTAGTAATACTTTATGTGAAATAGTGCTCTCTCAGACATGACGGGGGTCTGTTAAGACACGTAAATGTAAATAGTTTGTAGAAGAAGGTAGACTCTGTAGTAATACTTTATGTGAAATAGTGCTCTCTCAGACATGACGGAGTTCTGTTAAGACACGTAAATGTAAATAGTTTGTAGAAGAAGGTAGACTCTGTAGTAATACTTTATGTGAAATAGTGCTCTCTCAGACATGACGGAGGTCTGTTAAGACACGTAAATGTAAATAGTTTGTAGAAGAAGGTAGACTCTGTAGTAATACTTTTTGTGAAATATTGCTCTCTCAGACATGACGGAGGTGTGTTAAGACACGTAAATGTAAATAGTTTGTAGAAGAAGGTATACTCTGTAGTAATACTTTATGTGAAATAGTGCTCTCTCAGACATGACGGAGGTCTGTTAAGACACGTAAAATGTGAATAGTTTGTAGAAAAAGGTAGACTCTGTAGTAATACTTTATGTGAAATAGTGCTCTCTCAGACATGACGGAGGTTTGTTAAGACACGTAAATGTAAATAGTTTGTAGAAGAAGGTAGACTCTGTAGTAATACTTTATGTGAAATAGTGCTGTCTCAGACATGACGGAGGTCTGTTAAGACACGTCAATGTAAATAGTTTGTAGATGAAGGTAGACTCTGTAGTAATATTTTATGTGAAATAGTGCTCTCTCAGACATGACGGAGGTCTGTTACGACACGTATAATGTAAATAGTTTGTAGAAGAAAGTAGACTCTGTAGCATTACTTTATGTGGAATAGACCTCTCTCAGACATGACGGAGGTCTGTTAAGACACGTAAATGTAAATAGTTTGTAGAAGAAGGTAGACTCTGTAGTAATACTTTATGTGAAATAGTGCTCTCTCAGACATGACGGAGGTCTGTTAAGACACGTAAATGTAAATAGTTTGTAGAAGAAGGTAGACTCTGTAGTAATACTTTATGTGAAATAGTGCTCTCTCAGACATGACGGAGGTCTGTTCAGACACGTAAGTGTAAATAGTATATAGATGAAGGTATACTCTGTAGTAATACTTTATGTGAAATATTGCTCTCTCAGACATGACGGAGGTCTGTTAAGACACGTAAATGTAAATTGTTTGTAGAAGAAGGTAGACTCTGTAGTAATACTTTATGTGAAATAGTGCTCTCTCAGACATGACGGGGGTCTGTTAAGACACGTAAATGTAAATAGTTTGTAGAAGAAGGTAGACTCTGTAGTAATACTTTATGTGAAATAGTGCTCTCTCAGACATGACGGAGGTCTGTTAAGACACGTAAATGTAAATAGTTTGTAGAAGAAGGTAGACTCTGTAGTAATACTTTATGTGAAATAATGCTCTCTCAGACATGACGGAGGTCTGTTAAGACACGTAAATGTAAATAGTTTGTAGAAGAAGGTAGACTCTGTAGTAATACTTTATGTGAAATATTGCTCTCTCAGACATGACGGGGGTCTGTTAAGACAGGTTAATGTAAATAGTTTGTAGAAGAAGGTAGACTCTGTAGTAATACTTTATGTGAAATAGTGCTCTCTCGGATATGACGGAGGTCTGTTAAGACACGTAAATGTAAATAGTTTGTAGAAGAAGGTAGACTCTGTAGTAATACTTTATGTGAAATAGTGCTCTCTCGGACATGACGGAGGTCTGTTAAGACACGTAAATGTAAATAGTTTGTAGAAGAAGGTAGACTCTGTAGTAATACTTTATGTGAAATATTGCTCTCTCAGACATGACAGGGGTCTGTTAAGACACGTAAATGTAAACAGTTTGTAGAAGAAGGTAGACTCTGTAGTAATACTTTATGTGAAATAGTGCTCTCTCAGACATGACGGAGAACTGTTAAGACACGTAAATGTAAATAGTTTGTAGAAAAAGGTAGACTCTGTAGTAATACTTTATGTGAAATAGTGCTCTCTCAGACATGACGGAGGTCTGTTAAGACACGTAAATGTAAATAGTTTGTAGAAGACACGTAAATGTAAATATGTGGTAGAAGAAGGTAGACTCTGTAGTAATACTTTATGTGAAATATTGCTCTCTCAGACATGACGGAGGTCTGTTTAGACACGTAAATGTAAATAGTTTGTAGAAGAAGGTAGACTCTGTAGTAATACTTTATGTGATATATTGCTCTCTCAGACATGACGGAGGTCTGTTAAGACACGTAAATGTAAATAGTTTGTAGAAGAAGGTAGACTCTGTAGTAATACTTTATGTGAAATAGTGCTCTCTCGGACATGACGGAGGTCTGTTAAGACACGTATAATGTAAATAGTTTGTTGAAGAAGGTAGACTCTGTAGTAATACTTTATGTGAAATAGTGCTCTCTCAGACATGACGGAGGTCTGTTAAAACACGTATAATGTAAATAGTTTGTAGAAGAAGGTAGACTCTGTAGTAATACTTTATGTGAAATATTGCTCTCTCAGACATGACGGAGGTCTGTTAAGACACTTAAAATATAAATAGTTTGTAGATGAAGGTAGACTCTGTAGTAATATTTTATGTGAAATAGTGCTCTCTCAGACATGACGGAGGTCTGTTACGACACGTATAATGTAAATAGTTTGTAGAAGAAAGTAGATTCTGTAGTAATACTTTATGTGGAATAGACCTCTCTCAGACATGACGGAGGTCTGTTAAGACACGTAAATGTAAATAGTTTGTAGAAGAAGGTAGACTCTGTAGTAATACTTTATGTGAAATAGTGCTCTCTTAGACATGACGGAGGTCTGTTAAGACACGTATAATGTAAATAGTTTGTAGAAGAAGGTAGACTCTGTAGTAATACTTTATGTGAAATAGTGCTCTCTCAGACATGACGGAGGTCTGTTAAGACACGTAAATGTAAATAGTTTGAAGAAGAACGTAGACTCTGTAGTAATACTTTATGTGAGATAGTGCTATCTCAGACATGACGGAGGTCTGTTAAGACACGTATAATGTAAATAGTTTGTAGGAGAAGGTAGAATCTGTAGTAATACTTTATGTGAAATAGTGCTCTCTCAGACATAACGGAGGTCTGTTAAGACACGTAAATGTAAATATTTTGTAGAAGAAAGTAGAATCTGTAGAAATACTTTATGTGAAATAGTGGTCTCTCAGACATGACGGAGGTCTGTTAAGACACGTATAATGTAAATAGTTTTTATAAGAAGGTAGACTCTGTAGTAATATTTTATGTGAAATAGTGCTCTCTCAGACATGACGGAGGTCTGTTAAGACACGTAAATGTAAATAGTTTGTAGAAGAAGGTAGACTCTGTAGTAATATTTTATGTGAAATAGTGCTCTCTCAGACACGAAAGAGGTCAGTTAAGGCACGTATAATGTAAATGGTTTGATATTATTTTGTATTATGTGTGCGGAATGTGTTTGAGTCGGATGCCTGAATCAGTGATAAAAGTTGAATTGAAAACAACTTAAAAACTTGTATGTACATATACATGTATATAAAAAGTCTTATTACTCGACTTTTTCAGTTTTGTCTGATCCAGCTAGTATAATTATATTAAAAAAATGATGACCAGAACATAAATAGAGGTATTGAATTTTACGAGGAGTTTGTGTTGGGTAGAGTCTCCTGATAAAATTCAGCGTGGTGTTAATGTTGGTGTGAATACTACTTTGAAATGATTTAAACTTTACTGCGGAAATGGCGGTAAAATATAGCACGTAAAATAAAAATCACAATCAAAAGGTAGACGTTCAGTATTACCTTTTTATAAAGCTTTCAGTTTATTAAAGTTGAAATATAAAATCTACAATTTTTTTGAGAAAAGGCATAAGGTATATTTCAATTTATGGGAAAAATAAAAAGAATTTTATATAAATAAACTTAATTTATAAGACATATCTCGTAGATCTATATATAAAGTCGAATAAAACGTAATTTCTCAATGTTAGGGAACATGCAATTATAATATCGCATTATCCTGGAGCATTTCTATCGATACTTTTTAAAAGCGAATTTCAATTGGAACAGGTGTTTATAAAATAATTGTAAAACTTTTTTATCTAAAAACTCACATTATAAAAGTTTACTATTTCATTAACGTACACTTACTAAACATACTATATTTTCCGCTAAACGTGTTTTAAATATTTCCCCATCAATTTGAATTAAGGACACACATACAGAACTGCTCATTAAATAACCTCACAATGCTACTACGCAACAATGTAGAGCAGGTGTCTGTATAAAAACTTTGCAAAACAGTTTTTATCTCAAATTTACTACATACAATTCCTCAGCTTTTTTAACGTGCACCTACAAAACGTACAATCCACAAATAACTTTACTCTTCTACTATGAAACATTCTAAAACAGGTGTATATAAAAAGAGTTTGTCAAACTTTATTTTTAACTCAAATTTACAATACAAAATTCCTCAGATTGTTTTATAAACGTACACCTACAAAACATACAATACTCTCTATACTTTTTTCACATCAGATGCCATTAATGACAAACATACAGAACTAAGGTGTTTACATAAAAACAGGTGTGTATATAAAACACTTTGTCAAACGTTTTATCTCAAACTTACATTGCAACAATCCTCTGGTTTTTACTAACATGCACCTAACATACAAGCATTCCCACTGAACGCCAATTGTAATTAAGGACAAACATAAAGAGAACTGTTCCAAATATTGTTCCAAAAATAACTTCAGTGAGAAAATCTAGGTCGTAATATAAGGTGCATCACGGTCCAATGTAAGGTGCTATGATATACGCATTTTTAAACAATATAATATTTATACTAGAAAGAAAGAAAGATACAAAGTATTATAATTCTAATTTCACCGTTAGATTATTTTTATTTGACACTTGTCGTATTGGTCGTCTATTACAAGAAGAGATGTTGCGTAATCTGGGAAATAAACATGTAAACGAGACATAACTTGGCAGTTGCAATGGCAATGTAAAGGTCAATTTATTACTCCTATTTTATAATCTCAAATGAATTATATTGAAATGGAGAAAAAAACAATTGCTCTTCGTTAATTATATTCAAATGCAAAACAATGTTTACTTCGATAAGTGCAATGCATTGATTATATCAAAATGCAAAACAATATTAACATTAAAAAACATATGTATTTCATTAATTGTATTAAAATGCTAAAACATCTGAAATTCCTTAATTAAAGAAAGCAAGAAAATAACATATAGCAGATGTTTTAAACATTTATGACTGATTAAAGATAAAAAGAACCGCGAGTGCAAAATCCTTAATGTATTCTAATAGTCTTTCAAAACATAGCTTTGGTGAATTTCATGAGCAAAAATATAGCACATATGTTCATATAACAATTTGTCAGACATATTTATGTTTGTATTCAAACTTACAACAAAATGTACAATGTAGCACATGAACAACTGTGCACCCATAAGCAAACATAAATTCCACTTGAACTAAGGACCAATCAAATTCAATTGAAAGGGTACAGAAAACGTTTTACAATCAACTTAAGTGCAAAAATATAGAAATTTATGGTGTACACATTTTGGTAAGAAGCCTTTAATCTTTATTGAAACATAAACGTATATCTTTGATGCTTTTTTTACAATTTTCGCTTTTTTATATTTCATTCACCAAAATCACTGCCTTAATGTTAAATCATTTGGCACAACGTAATATGGTTACACGTTTTCCTTTGGTGTATTCATTATGGATATAAAGGTCATGTATACTGTGCGATAAAATTTCGAAAAAAACAAAAAGCAACACGAGATTCTGGCAATTACATAATCGCTAAGAAATTACATTAAAATGCAAAAACACGTGCACTACGTTAATTACAGGAACCGATGAGAACAATTACATTGAAGTGGAGCACATTATTTGTACAATTTACAGTCGACGAGAGTGCAATTCCAGAGTCAAGAAAATGTTTTTAATTACGAGGATAGAAAGTGGATCCCCCATAGATATTAAACATGTAAACTTCATTGGGTTAATTAGCGACACATAAAATAATTATAGCCAAACTGCGTACATTGATAGGCGGATTATTTCAGATGCATGTGTTATTTTTTAAAAGTGTTGTTCATCCATTACACACATCAAAATTTATTTACATGTTTCATTTTCACATTTATTACAACATCCGTCCTACCGTCTGGGCAATGTCTGTTTTAGTGTTTGTTTCATTTTAATATATTGTTTTTCCGGGACCTGTTTTCTGTAGACAGCAAGCTGACACATAGTGCGTCTATTATCATATTAATTATGCTATGCTTGATATTGAATTAATGGTACCCTCATTGTCAAACATTTAGCTTTGTTAAATAAAAACTGTATGTTTAATAACACATTTTACATTGGTCATGTTCATTATTTCTACACTGTGGTACCACATTTAAAAAAGTTAATCAAATAATGATAATGGTAATGCACCTTGGCATTGGTTAAGATACTACATTATGGGAGAAAAATATGTCAATGTTTACATTTGTTACGTTATTCCTTCATCTTGTCGTTCATATCGCATGAACACATGCCAATGAATGGTGATTTTTAGCTTCGAATACATGTTACAATAAAAAATTGTGTAACCGTGGATATTGCGATAGGTTAATCTATCAATGGTAATGCTGGTGCATATTGCTATTAGTTGTGATACTTCATTATATAAATTAACACATGTTGATATTTACATTTGTGGCGTAACTTCTTCGTTTTGTCGTTCATATATATATTAAAACAAACACATTTTACTCTGGTCATTTGGAACTAACTTTTCGTTATTTCTACCACAATTGAATAACTTTATGAATAAATGATGATGGTGATGCATGTTGTTATTAGTTATGACACTACAATAGGAAAATGAACATATGTCGATATTTACATTTGTGGCGTAACGTCTTCGTTTTGTAGTTCGTAACCCATGAACGCATGCCAGTGAACAGTGATTTTTAGCTTCGGACACATTTTACGATTAAATGAAATAGTGTTAACAAGATAATGCGATAGGTTTAGATGAATTTAGTTCCCTTTCCTAGTCGATATAGACGTGGTATTGCTAAGTAGGCATGACTTTTGCTGTTTCATTAACCGATCTAATCATATGGATACAACAATTAATTTGAATAAATTGTTGATTGATTGAATATTTAGCGTCTTTTTTATACCATCGAGGGCTAACAGACGACCATTTAACCTAACCACTGTTTCCTTGGATCCTGAAAGGTTACCCAGAACTCGAGCACACCCAATCTCTGCAAGTAACTGATGACTTTCCCACTTGAATCAGCAGTGAGAGACGAATGCTAATGATACACAATGTCGTATATCAATCATCACGGAGACTTTGGCCGGCTGAGGACTCGAACTCACGACCCCTGGATTGATAGTCAGACGCGATACCGACTGAGCTAACCGGGCCCGGCTTGAATAAATAATAAATGATTAAAGTGCAACAATAGCTTAATATAAGGACTGGACTTAATTTTTGGACTTCATTTTTTAATCTAATATGATCTGATATGATATAACCTAACATGCAACGAGCAAAGTTAACATATCTCATATATAACATATTATATATACTTTCTTGTTTTTAAATATATTTGTATTATATTCTCTTGCTCCCGCTCCCGGGCCCATTCTTGCCTTTTCCATCTTCTTATCTCTGCGTCCCTTGATTCACAATGTTCCCACCCACTTTGACATAGTAGGTTATGAGCCTTGCCCCTTACTTCCCGTTCCCCCATTCTTGATATTTCCAATTGCTTCTCTCGGCTTCCCTTGATTCACAATGTTCCTACCCACTGTAGCGTAATAGGTTATGCGCCTTCCTCCAGCTCCTACACCCTTGTCTAATTTCCATCTGCTTCTCTCGTCTTACCTTGATTCACAATGTTCCCACCCACTGTATCGTAATAGGTTATGCGCGTTCCTCCCGCTCCCACACCCTTGTCTTATTTCCATCTGCTTCTCTCTGCTTCCCTTGATTCACAATGTTCCCACCCACTGTAGCTTAATAAGTTATGCGCCTTCCTCCCGCTCCCACACCCTTGCCTTATTTCCATCCGCTTCTCTTGGCTTCCCTTGATTCACAATGTTCCCACCCACTGTAGCGTAATTGGTTATGCGCCTTCCTCCCGCTCCCACACCCTTGCCTTATTTCCATCTGCTTCTCTTGGCTTCCCTTGATTCACAATGTTCCCACCCACTGTAGCGTAATAGGTTATGCGCCTTCCTCCCGCTCCCCCACCCTTGCCTTATTTTCATCTGCTTCTCTTGGTTTCCCTTGATTCACAATGTTCCCACCCACTGTAGCGTTATAGGTAATGCGCCTTCTTCCCGCTCCCCCACCCTTGCCTTATATCCATCTGCTTCTCTCTGCTTCCCTTGATTCACAATGTTCCCACCCACTGTAGCGTAATTGGTTATGCGCCTTCCTCCCGCTCCCACACCCTTGTCTTATTTGCATCTGCTTCTCTCGGCTTACCTTGATTCACAATGTTCCCACCCACTGTAGCGTGATAGGTTATGCGCTTTCCTCCCGCTCCCCCACCCTTGCTTTATTTCCATCTGCTTCTCTCGGCTTCCCTTGATTCACAATGTTCCCACCCACTGTAGCGTAATAGGTTATGCGCCTTCCTCCCGCTCCCCCACCCTTGCCTTATTTTCATCTGCTTCTCTTGGTTTCCCTTGATTCACAATGTTCCCACCCACTGTAGCGTTATAGGTAATGCGCCTTCTTCCCGCTCCCCCACCCTTGCCTTATATCCATCTGCTTCTCTCTGCTTCCCTTGATTCACAATGTTCCCACCCACTGTAGCGTAATTGGTTATGCGCCTTCCTCCCGCTCCCACACCCTTGTCTTATTTGCATCTGCTTCTCTCGGCTTACCTTGATTCACAATGTTCCCACCCACTGTAGCGTGATAGGTTATGCGCCTTCCTCCCGCTCCCACACCCTTGTCTTATTTCCATCTGCTTCTCTCTGCTTCCGTTGATTCACAATGTTCCCACCCATTGTAGCGTAATAGGTTATGCGCCTTCCTCCTGCTCCCCCACCCTTGCTTTATTTCCATCTGCTTCTCTCGGCTTACCTTGATTCACAATGTTCCCACCCAATGTAGCGTAATAGATTATGCACCTTCCCTCCACTCCCCCACCCTTGTCTTATTTCCATCTGCTTTCTCTGCTTACCTTGATTCACAATGTTCCCACCCACTGTAGCGTTATAGGTAATGCGCCTTCCTCCCGCTCCCCCACCCTTGCCTTATTTCCATCTGCTTCTCTCGGCTTCCCTTAATTCACAATGTCCCCACCCATTGTAGCGTAATAGGTAATGCGCCTTCCTCCCGCTCCCCCACCCTTGCCTTATTTCCATCTGCTTCTCTCGGCTTACCTTGATTCACAATGTTCCCACCCACCGTAGCGTTATAGGTAATGCGCCTTCCTCCCGCTCCCCCACCCTTGCCTTAATTCCATCTGCTTCTCTCGGCTTCCCTTGATTCACAATTTTCTCACCCTCTGTGGCGTAATAAGCAATCAGCGACTGGTACTATGTTGAAAGTTAGTGCACCAACATAATTCATATCTTACCTCATTATTAGATTTGTTCCTATGAATTATGATTGTAATTATTCATCACGAAAAAAACCGTTGCAAAATGAACAATTAACGCGTTTACGAAACAATAGGGAATTGTTTAGAACAGATACTGTATGTATGTACGCTGCAGTCAGATGATAGTTATCAATGCAATTGATACACATACTAATATATATACAGATGTGCACGAAAATACAATTGATGAAGGTGGGTTGTTTTGCAGTAGTTCCAATCCCTGGTGGCTGTTTCTCTATTGGCAGAATTCGCGAATATCATCTTTGTAAATGACTTGAGAATAATTCACAATATCATCTATATAAGGGACATGATAATAATTCGCGAGCATCATCTATGTAAGAGACATGAGAATAATTCATGAGCATCATCTATGTAAGAGACATGAGAATAATTCATGAGCATCATCTATGTAAGAGACATGAGAATAATTCACGAGCATCATCTATGTAAGAGACATGAGAGAATAATTCCCGACCCTCATCTATGTAAGAGACATGAGAATAATTCGCGAGCCTCATCTATGAAAGAGACATGAGAATAATTCGCAAGCATCATCTATGTAAGAGACATGAGAATCATCTATGTAAGAGACATGAGAATAATTCATGAGCATCATCTATGTAAGAAACATGAGAATAATTCGCAAGAATCATTTATGAAAGAGACATGAGAATAATTCGTGAACATCATCTATGTAAAGAGACATGAGAATAATTTGCAAGTATCATCTATATAAGAGACATGAGAATCATTCGCGAACATCATCTATGTAAGAGACATGAGAATAATTCGCGAGTATCATCTATGTAAGAGACATGAGAATAATTCACGAGCATCATCTATGTAAGAGACATGAGAATAATTCGCGAGCATCATTTATGTAAGAGACATGATAATAATTCACGGACATCATCTATGTAAGAGATATGAGAATAATTCGCAAGCATCATCTATGTAAGAGACATCAGAATAATTCACGGACATCATCTATGTAAGAGACATGAGAATAATTCACGAGCATCAGCTATGTAAGAGACATGAGAATAATTCACGAACATCATCTATGTAAGAGACATGAGAATAATTCATGAGCATCATCTATGTAAGAGACATGAGAATAATTCATGAGCATCATCTATGTAAGAGACATGAGAATAATTCGCGAGCATCATCTATGTAAGAGACATTAGAATAATTCATGAGCATCATCTACGTAAGAGACATGAGAATAATTCGCAAACATCATCTGTGTAAGAGACATGAGAATAATTCATGAGCATCATCTATGTAAGAGACATGAGAATAATTCGCAAACATCATCTATGTAAGCGACATGAGAATAATTCCCGAGCCTCATCTATGTAAGAGACATGAGAATAATTCACGGACATCATCTATGTAAGATACATGAGAATAATTCGCGAGCCTCATCTATGTAAGAGACATGAGAATAATTCGCGAGCATCATCTATGTAAGAGACATGAGAATAATTCATGAGCACCATCTATGTAAGAGACATGAGAATAATTCATGAGCATCATCTATGTAAGAGACATAATAATTCGCGAGCATCATCTATGTAAGAGACATGAGAATAATTCATGAGCATCATCTATGTAAGAGACATGAGAATAATTCACGAACATCATCTATGTAAGAGACATGAGAATAATTCATAAGCATCATCTATGTAAGAGACATGAGAATAATTCGCGAGCATCATCTGTGTAAGAGACATGAAAATAATTCATGAGCATCATCTACGTAAGAGACATGAGAATAATTCACGAACATCATCTATGTAAGAGACATGAGAATAATTCGCAAACATCATCTATGTAAGAGACATGAGAATAATTCATGAGCATCATCTATGTAAGAGACATGAGAATAATTCATGAGCATCATCTATGTAAGAGACATGAGAATAATTCGTGAGCATCATCTATGTAAGAGACATGAGAATAATTCGCAAGCATCATCTATGTTAGAGACATGAGAATAATTCATGAGCATCATCTATGTAAGAGACATGAGAATAATTCGCGAACATCATCTATGTAAGAGACATGAGATTAATTCGTGAGCATCATCTACGTAAGAGACATGAGAATAATTCATGAGCATCATCTATGTAAGAGACATGAAATAATTCACGAGCATCATCTATGTAAGAGACCTGAGAATAATTCGTGAACCTCATCTATGTAAGAGACATGAGAATAATTCGCGAGCCTCATATATGTAAGAGACATCAGAATAATTCACGGACATCATCTATGTAAGAGACATGAGAATAATTCACGAGCATCAGCTATGTAAGAGACATGAGAATAATTCACGAACATCATCTATGTAAGAGACATGAGAATAATTCATGAGCATCATCTTTGTAAGAGACATGAGAATAATTCGCAAGCATCATCTATGTAAGAGACATGAGAATAATTCGCAAACATCATCTATGTAAGAGACATGAGAATAATTCATGAGCATCATCTATGTTAGAGACATGAGAATAATTCACGGACATCATCTATGTAAGAGACATGAGAATAATTCACGAGCATCATTTATGTAAGAGACATGAGAATGATTCGCAATAATCATCTATGTAAGAGACATGAGAATAATTCACGAGCCTCATCTATGTAAGAGACATGGGAATAATTCGCAAGCATCATCTATGTAAGAGACATGAGAATAATTCACGAACATCATCTATGTAAGAGACATGAGAATAATTCACGAACATCATCTATGTAAGAGACATGAGAATAATTCACGGACATCATCTATGTAAGAGACATGAGAATAATTCACGAACATCATATATGTAAGAGACATGAGAATAATTCACGAGCATCATCTAAGTAAGAGCCATGAGAATAATTCGCAAGCATCATCTATGTAAGAGACATGAGAATAATTCGCAAGCATTATCTTTGTAAGAGACATGAGAATAATTCGCGAACATCATCTATGTAAGAGTCATGAGAATAATTCGCAAACATCATCTACATCTATGTAAGAGACATTAGAATAATTCGCAAGAAGTATCTATGTAAGAGACATGAGAATAATTCGTGAACATCACCTATTATGTAAGAGACATGAGAGTAATTCGCGAACATCATTTATTTAAGAGAGCGCGTGGTCGAGTGGTAGAGCATCGAACCCATGATCGGAGTGTCGTGGGTTCAATCCCCCGTCACGACTATGTGTGGTGTCCTTAATCAAGACACATTTTCCGCATATCTTTACTACTTATAGTACTGAGAATAATTCGACAACAACATCTATGAAAGAGACTTGAGAACAATTCGCGAGCATCATCTATGTAAGAGACATTGGAACCTATTGAATTGCCGTGCACTTCAGAATTAGCGGAACTGGAGTGTACAATAATGGTTTTCAAGCAAGCTGAAGTAAATTGAATTGAGAACGGTAACCCCCTGTACTGCGTTATGTATAAATTAACGAGGCGTGTGTTTATTCTATTCTGTGCATGTTCCATTGCTGGAGTGGTGGGAACGAGTAAATTAGACGTGAATGTGGTGAACGTATATCCCATTGAGGAAGTGAAACTGGAATTCATTCCGCAAGTCTGGATTTAATTTTATATTTAATGTATGTGCAATTCTCGATGCCGTATGTTTATTTCTTTTAAATCTTGTCCGTGAAGACAAACATTAAGCATAAATTGCGTATGTCACATGTGATCTATTTCACTCTTGGAATTTAATAAAGTATTTTTGTAATGGATAAATGTAACATGATTGCATTAAATAGAAACAACATGCTTTATGTGTAGTAGAAATAGTAAAGGAGTAATAGTTGTTATTGTAGTAGTAGATTATTGTAAGTAGTAGTAGTAGTGGTGGTGGTAGTGGTGGTGGTGGTGGTGGTGGTTATGGTAGTACTGGTAGTAGTAGTAGTAGTAGTAGTAGTAGTAGTAGTAGTAGCGGAGCAGTAGCAGTAGCAGCAGTAGTTGTAGAAAGGGTAATATATTGAAATAACGCAAATTTTACAAAAGATATTTAATGATATGAAAATACCACAAAGGCTTACGATTTCAAACGTTGAAATATATTGTATTATCAAGTGAGCACTTACGGAATAAAATGAAATTAAAATATAGTCAAACAGAGTTCTTGCTATGATATTTGGCAGCTGCAGTGAAATACTGTTGGTTATTATATCTTTTTTGTAAAAAAAAAAGTCATCTTATCAAATATTTATGTCAATAAGTGAAATAGTCAATTTATAAAGCATCTTCCGATCATCGTTTAAGGGACCATGGACATCACCGGCCACAAGGGCATAGCTTTTTCTACGACACCACAAGGTTGGACCTCTGATATTGTGCACGTAGTATCACCTAATTGTATTATCTTATGTGTGTATAAGCCACGGTCCTAGTGTCAAAATTGTAACATAGGAACATTTTATCATAAAAATATTTTTCTCAAGAATCGATCTGTTAAGTTTGGTGATATTTGGTATGAATCCCATCGATTAGGGGTCTTCAGTTTGTTCATATTAAGGGTAAAATGTTGAGACCAGTACGTTTACATGAACATACTATGGAAAACAGATAAAAAAATATTTAAGGTATAATTGTAATTACCTTGACTTTTAGTCATAAAAACTGTCTCCTTTTAGGAGGTTTATTAACCAAAAGGTGCCAGCAGTGGCCTTAAAAATTGAAAAAAAAATTTATAAAAAATCTTCTTGTCCATATTTGGTATGAGCAGGGATTCAGATTCGTTTAAATAAAGGTGCCAGTTATAGGGTCAATTAAGACCTAGTAAGAGGACTTTGATAATGTATATGGGTACGTTTGATCAAATAAAAGGTATAGAGTTCATTGCAGCACATTAAGTGTTTCTTAACGTAGGAATACTATAAGAAAACAATTTCTGATCAATTTTAGGAATATGTTTTGGCAGTTTGAGACTGGATCTTTAAAGGGGATTTAATAGAAAGCAAAGACAAGCAAGCGCCCAAAACATAGTGATCAAATTGTGAATTATCCAAAATATTCTTCTGAAAAATGTAATGCCAAATTCGTTCATGTTTGGTATCAAATAGCCATATGAGTAGAGAAGTTGAAAGAATATAAGGCCAATTTGGACCCAGTAAAGGTACTTTGAGTTTTATACGAAAATGCTAAGGGAAAACATAGAATAATTCGCATTTTCTTAATTATAAGCTTTTCATATGTTTACTCTATTCAAAGTCTTACAAGACGCGACAAGTGAATGCAAGTGACTCGCGGTGATTTAAGGCCTTTTGAAATAGTATTGCAAATCCCAATAGCTGTTTGAATGTACCGTATCTTGAATTACCTCAGAAATACTCAGCACGTGTTAAATTGCATTTTAATTAAGTAATGTAACTGATTTTTGTTGTACAATAATTGAAGGAAAACTTCTATTCATTGTAGGAATGGATTTGCTACCAAGATAAAGCTGGACGAAAGATTGACAATTTCTTAATTCTTATTTTTATAGAAGCAAAAATGAAATTAATGTAACAACTTTAAATTTAAACAGTTGCGGATATAAAGATTTTCAGGTTCCATTTTATAACAATAAAGGTACAGTACTTGGTTGAACAACATACTTGTTTGAATAACATACCTATTTATATATCATTTCAACAATACATACAATCATTTCAACAATAAATATAATTATTTCAACAATTATCATCATTTCAACAATACATAATAATCATTTCAACAATACATATAATCATTTCAACAATACATATAACCATTTCAACTATACATATAATCATTTCAACAATACATATAACCATTTCAACAATATATGTAATCATTTCAACAATACATATAACCATTTCAACAATATATGTAATCATTTCAACAATACATATAATCATTTTAACAATACATATAACCATTTCAACAAAACATATAACCATTTCAACAATACATATAATCATTTCAACATTTCAACAATACATAAAAATTATAATCATTTCAACAATACATATAACCATTTCGACAATACATATAATCATTTAAACAATACATATAATCATTTCGACAATACATATAATCATTTAAACAATACATTTAACCATTTCAACAATACATATACTCATTTCAACAATACATATAATCATTTCAACAATACATATAACCATTTCAACAATATATGTAATTATTTCAACAATACATATAATCATTTTAACAATACATATAACCATTTCAACAAAACATATAACCATTTCAACAATACATATAATCATTTCAACAATACATATAACCATTTCAACAATACATAAAAATTATAATAATTTCAGCAATACATATAACCATTTCAACAATACATATAATCATTTCGACAATACATATAATCATTTAAACAATACATTAAACCATTTCAACAATACATATACTCATTTCAACAATACATACAATCATTTCAACAATACATATAATCATTTCAAAAATACATAATAATCATTTCAACAATACATGTAATCAATTCAATAATACATACAATCATTTTGCTTAATAAATTTAACGAACTAACGACCATAGGTCCGTGATTATTTATATACGGCATTACGTCTCATTGTCATTCGTCTCATACCGCTGATTCAAGTGGGAAAGTTATCAGTTACTTACGAAAATATACGTACTAGAGTACTTGTTAATCTTCCAGAATCTCAGGAAAGAGCGGTTAGGTCAACGGATTGTCTGTTAGTCCTAAATGACCCTGGATATACAAATAACAAACACACCTATATATAGGAAGACCCATACCCCGCGTAAACACACCTTTATATAGGAAAACACATACCCTGCATAAACACACCTATGTATAGGAAGACCCATACCCCGCGTAAACACACCTATATATAGGAAGACCCATACCCCGCGTAAACACACCTATATATAGGAAAACCCATATCCCGCGTAAACACATCTCTATATATAGGAAGACCCATTACCCGCGTAAACACATCTATATATAGGAAAACCAATACCTCGCATTAACACACCTATATATAGGAAGACCCCTTCCCCGTGTAAACACACCTATATATAGGAAGACACACACCCCGCGTAAACACACCTCTATATATAGGAAGACCCATTACCCGCGTAAACACACCTATATATAGGAAGACCCCTTCCCCGCGTAAACACACCTATATATAGGAAGACACACACCCCGCGTCAACACACCTCTATATAGGAAGACACACACCCCGCGTAAACACACCTTTATATATAGGAAAACCAATACCTCGCGTTAACACACCTATATATAGGAAGACCCATACCCCGCGTAAACACCTATATAGAAGAAGACCCATACCCCGCGCAAGAATGCCCTAAACATATTCAAATGTTCCCGATTACTTGACAGTTATTGGAATTATACTTATTATATATCAAATTAAATGTCGTGAAACGATATTTACAGTTGACGGTGTAATACATGCTGTTGACATAATCTATGTATTTAAATTTGACAATCAGTCACATTTAACGTAATTTTCCCATGTCCAGGGACCGTATTCACCAACCAGTCTTGAGAATATTCTTAGACTTGAGCTTGAAAATCCAAATTTCAACCTTAGATATCTAGTTTACCATGGCAGATAGAATAATTGTGAGAGTGTTAATGGCTAAATATCAAGTGTCCCTACATACTGCATATTTTGGCCTTAAATAACCGTCTCTAAGTAAGTTTTCCGAAATTGATTCTTGAGTTCAAGTCTAAGATTATTCTTGAGAATGGTTGGTGAATACCACCCCCGGTGTAACCTTTTCAATGTAATGTAATAGTAAGCGTTCATTTAGTAAAAAATTAATAATTAAGAAACCCAAAGGGAGCGACCGCAGGGAGTTAAGTGTTAAACGTCATTTGACCGATAGTTTGACATCATTTGACTGACTCCAGGCGGGGCTACGATGAAAGCTTAGATGACTGACGTTTTAAATTTGTTGTTTGCAAAGGCCGTATCTAAGCATAGCTCGCGCGGCTTTGTAGTTTGTACATAACTCGTTCCGAATTGAATCAAGGGCGGAGTCTGTGCATTGCTATTCACGCGTGCGCAGTGATGACGAACTTCTTAGTAAATAAGAACGAACTTAATAATAAAGATATTTTGTAGGTTTTTTTTAACAAATAAGAGCAACACAATTCTAAAAAAGTTTAAAAACGGCGCGAAAGGAAAAACGTCAGTTCTATACATGAGAGAAAGTGACATAATTTCCGGTAACAGACGTCGTTTTTTATCAGTACAAACTTAATTGCCATTACGCTTAGAGGTACCATTACCGTGCTCGACGTCTAAGGGTTTGTGTTAAGTTCTTATCATAAAAAATGTAATAAGACGTTTTCCACGGGGCCTCAGTGGCCGAGTGGCCCACGGCGCCATCTCAAGATCACTTTACTCGCATCGCTGATATTTCTTTTATAAATGAGGTAATACTTCATATATCTATAAAAGTAAAATAATACAGACGATACATCTTATGAATTCGTCTCATCATTCATACACCAATACAAATGAAAGGCAATAGTCATTCTAATGCATTCATTCATCGGTATCCCGTTGGGGTCATCGCGGTATATCTTTGGTTGAAAGTCGAAACAACGATGGTGAAAAGTCGGAACAACGATGGTGAAAAGTCGGAACAACGATGGTGAAAAGTCGAAACAACGATGGTGGAAATCATTTAGACTTTTCACCATCGTTCTTTCTATTTTTCACCATCGTAGTTTCGACTTTTCACCATCGTTGTTTCGTTGTTTCGATTTTTCACCATCGTAGTTTCGTTGTTTCAAATTACTTTGAATTACGCAATGCACTGTATTATTCAGTATGTATTAAAAGCACAAAAGACAAGTGCCACCTCGGATAACTGCTTATCAACTACTGAAGGATTTTAATGATTTTGGTACGTTTTTACTCGTTGAAATATTGGCAATGCCTTAAGATTAATTAAAGTTGCGATAGTTTCGTTTTAAATTGAAATTTGAAAGTAAGTTTCTAACAAAACAGTGTACTGATTTGATGTTTTTTATCATTTATATTTATCTATTGATACCAAAATATATACTTATCTATTGATACCAAAATATATACTTATGTATTGATATCAAAATATATACGTATCCATTGATACTTAAATATATACTTATCTATAGATACAAAAATATAATTATACTAATCTATTGATACCAAAATATATACTAATCTATTGATACCAAAATATATACTAATCTATCGACACCAAAATATATACTAATCTATTGATACCAAATTATATACTTATGTATTGATACCAAAATATATACTTATGTATTGATACCAAAATATATACTTATCTATCGATACCAAAATATATACTTATGTATTGATACCAAAATATATACTAATCTATCGATACCAAAATATATACTTATGTATTGATACCAAAATATATACGTAACCATTGATACTTAAATATATACTTATGTATCGATACCAAAATATATACTAATCTATCGATACCAAAATATATACTTATGTATTGATACCAAAATATATACGTATCCATTGATACTTAAATATATACTTATGTATTGATACCAAAATATATACTTATCTATTGATACTAAAATATATACTTATCTATCGATACCAAACTATATACTTACGTATTGATACCAAAATATATACTAATGTATTGATACCAAAATATATACGTATGTATTGATACCAAAATATATACTTATCTATTGATACCAAAATATATACTTATGTATTGATACTAAAATATATACTTATCTATCGATACCAAACCATATACTTATGTATTGATACCAAAATATATATGTATGTATTGATACCAAAATATATACGTATGTATTGATACCAAAATATATACTTATCTATTGATACCAAAATATATACTTATGTATTGATGCCAAAACATATACTTATGTATTGATACCAGAATATATACTTATCTATCGATACCTAGATCGCTTAAATATGTTTAAAAAGTTGCCTAATGCCAAAATTGTCCCTAATTATTTCGAGCGTGCAGAAAAGCTTTGTTAACAACAAAAAAATGTTTAAGAGATCAATAACTGAACGACACGTCAATGCATTATGCATTTGTTTCACGTGATTGATTTGGACAACGCATGCCAAAAAGTCATTTTTTATTTTAGAAAAAAATGTTTTAGGTCCCTTACCTAAATAATTGCATTTATTTATGGTTTTATTTTTTGCAAACGAGCACATTAGTATGCGATTAGTGGCGTACTTTGTGTGTGCGTTTTTGTGGTTTCGTTTTGTTTTTGTTGTCATCTGTTATCAATAGAAAACTCACTCAGCGCACGTGCAAGTTTGAACGTGGAAGCACTTTAATTATACAAAGAAGATAACAAAATTTTATGGTAATTTTTTAGTAAGAAACAATAATGTGAAACAGCGTTTGAATGAAGCTCTGTCTAGCTTATCGCAGATAAAGACATCTTAATCAAAAATATCTTTTAATTTGAAAGAAATATTAAGTACTGTATTTTAAATGGTTAAGATTGACGTACTCGTAGATTAAGATAATCTTAAGATGTTAAATGTCATCCGCTCCGGTTCTTGGCTCGCTATAGTGCATCAACTGATAAGCGAAATAAACTGTCAGCTTTATTAGGTCGATATCATATTTAAAACGTTTCCTTTTGATTATTTTTTTATATAACCTTGTGTGTGTGTGAGTGTGTGTGTGTGTGTGTGTGTGTGTGTGTCTCTCTCTCTCTCTCTCTCTCTCTCTCTCTCTCTCTCTCTCTCTCTCTCTCTTTCTCTGTCTCTCTCTCTCTCTATCTCTCTCTCTCTCTCTCTCTCTCTCTCTCTCTCTCTCTCCTTTCAGTGTAAGTGGGAGAATGTAGGGGGTGTAGAATTACAATTTAGTTAACCTTTGTTTGTATATATGAACTTAAAACATCGGAACAAACCTCTGTGGTTAGACATAACAGTTAAAAGGGAGATAACATAATAAAAAAGTTTAAGTTCGAGAGTAAAACAATGGAAAGGGACATAATAATTGGGATGTGTTGCCAAAATGTTGACAGATCAATTATTTTGATTTCGCCCATCATATTTACCTCCCTTCCACAAACGAAATCGGACATTTTGCCTTGTTAATATTGTATAAACGAGCATGCTATACCATGCACCTGCTAAATAATTTTTGTCACTTGAATTTCCCATGTAATATTAAATGTGAGTTAATGTTTATGGAAAGGTGCAATACGACAGTATGCAGCATCACTATGTATATAGACTGCCCATCAATTACACATACAATACGATTTAAATATAACTTAATCAGAAACAAGAACAGTATAACAGTTAATTCATGTCTATTTTGGGAGCAGTGAAAACTTTTGTCCCGATGTATCGGGATGACTTCCGAAATGATGAAATGTTTCCCCGATACCGAGAAATACCGATACCGATAATTTATTAAAGCTCCTTGATTGCGAGTAAGTTTAGAGCTTATATATGCCGCTCTTGAGTCCGTGTTCTGGGTACAGCGAAAGCTGAGTATTGTTTTTATAAACCATCTGGTAGAGTTTGGTATCGGCCAACTTACTATCCCGGCACTTCACTGCCGCCCGCTTTTTATTATTAGAATGTTTAATGATATTATACTAAATAATACTTTTGGAGCAGATATTAGATAATTTTCGTGATATTAGTGACGATATATTTAAGCATTATTTATTTTTTATCAATATGCTGCCTGCAGGAGTATTTTTCTTCATATTTTATAGTGACTATATCAAATGTATATTGCAGTATTACACATTATACAATACGAACAAGACAAATAGTAATAGACGACACTTGCATTTATATTTTAGAGAGAAGTGAAGGATGTGGTTATTCAATGGTGGAAGCGTTAGAACTATTAATTTAGATATGTAATTAACGAAAATAATGATTTATAGCTTGAATTCTATGGTGTAACTCTTAAAACCAGCAATACAGTTTTTTGGTGACACTCCAGAATATAATGTGACTCGCCAAGTGTGAGTTGAAATCTGATAATAAAGTTTAGTGATGAACTATAGCTTCAATTCTTTGATATAATATTTAATACCATCAATACAGATTTTGGTGACACTCTTGAACATGCTCGCCAAATGTGAGTTTAAACCTGAAAAGAAAGAAAGTGATGAATTACAGCTTCATTTCTGTGGTATTACACTGAAAACCATCAAAAAAGTTTTTTGGTGACACTCTGGAATATGCTCGCCAAATGTGAGTTCAGATCTGAAAATGAAGAAAGTGATAAAGTATATCCTGGATTTTATGTTATAAACTAAAGATATATGTAATTTAACGACAGTAGATGAGAGATAATAAATAACTGAAAGTCTGCCAAACGCCATATTCTGATTCATCATGCCGTCCGGCAGCTGCGTAGAGGAGTTTTCTGTGGTGTTAGGGAGTCGCTCTGACGTCATTGAAGGAGTTTATATGGCAGGTGACATCGTTGCTGGAATACTACATTTACAAACGCTACAACATATATCTCTCACATGTGAGTAAAACTTGAATTATATACCGTCAAACCTGTGTAAGTGGTTATCTCTATTAACCAGCAACTTATCTTATAGCAAATTAACCTGTATTAAGCAACAACCTGTCTTTAAATTCACTTTTGCTCCTTGTCTTGAGAAGCCACAATTGCTATTTACCATGCTTATGCTTTTAAAGCAAATTAACATGTACTAAGCAACAATCTGTCTTAAAAGGCCGTTTTTGTTTCTTTCCATGACTGGCTTCGTAAGACAGTTTCGACTAGATATATATGTATGTATAGCTCAATATCATATCTGAGTAAACCTAAGTAATGAGTATAGTGTAATATTACTTGCAACTCATATATTTTACATGTTTGGTTACGTGCCACCAAATGTTTTAGTTCCTTCAATTGATCTGTAACATCTGCAGTTTTACCTGCTAATTGTTTAACAAGCATATATTGCATTGTAGTGCTGTATTCAGGGAAGAGTCTAGTAGTGTGATCAATAACAAATGGCAATATAATAATATTCAACTATTTTTTTCTTTGAGCCAAGATTAATGACCCGTTTATTGTTTGTACATACACATACATAACACAAGCATAACATGCCAATATAGAATTATGATATATTGTATTAACATGTATATCCCAACATCATTTAATAATCATCATATTCATCATGCGTTATTCATTAATTCATCAAGTTTTATAACCATTCATTCATTGATTGTTTAATTACACTCATTTATACGTTCGTTCATTCAATGAGAGAAACTTATTTTACGTTATAATACTAATTAATAAATAATGATTATCATAATAGTAAGAGGCTATCTGTATGAATTCAGTACAATATTATTATTCTTTTATATAACGTCATTCCTTTATAATTTGCCAATGTTCAATATCTGACCGAAACGAAAAAGCAAGACATATGATATGGACACGCTTAAACGAAGTACTGTCAAACCTGTGTAAGCGGTCACCTTTATTGAGCAACCACTTGTCTTAAGCAGCTGCATTTTCTATTTCCCATAATATTCAACTATTATGGGTTCTCTGCGGCTGAGAAGTCTAAAACGCTGTCTTAAACCAGTTACCTCCAGTCTTTGAGATCGTTAACTCGAGCCCAATTTGGTCCAAAAAATATTATGTCTAAAGTTGACCTTTTACTTAAAGGGACGGTGGTTCTACTCAGCGTTAAGGTCTTTCTCCACCAATAAAACTGGATTAACCATTTACAGGCTGTCATGTGTTGAAAATGGCGTTAAACTCAATTAAAAAAAAGTTCAGATATTTTTCAGATCTTTTTTTCCAGTGATCGTGGCGATGCATTGATTATAATACATGTATGTATCAACTCTATCAACATATCCAGGCCGTATCCTTCAAACATTCCAAAAATTGCCATACTGTTGCCAGTCTTGCACTTACTATTTCAATAAAACGGAACCAAAATGTTCTTTAGACTGAATTTTTAGATCGCACATTTGTGTTTAAAAAAGAAGGTAAAATTAATTATAGATTCATCAGATTTTATCCAAGGAATTAATAATTAGTCGTTTAAGAGATTCAATTTGCTCGCAATGATTATAATTTGGTTTGAAAATTCCAATGCTCAATTTTGGTGGATGGACATTTTGATGGCTGATATTTTTTAAAAGAATATTTGTTGTTTCAGAAATTAAGCCTATTTTAAAATTGCTGGAAAAGTTATTGATTCTTTGCACCTATCAGAAGTAGTTGTAAAATATACATTAAATTTACATTGATTTTCCCCATTTGAAATAAGTTTTTGCTGTAAAATTGGTTTTAATTGCTAGGCTAGGTATTAATAATTAAACATTTTTATTTACCACTGAGTAGATTGATCTTCTGATACATGATATACTTATTTTATATAAATGCAACTGAAATGTTATCAAAAGACAAACAATCGTTTGCTCAAACATGCGCTCCAAACACCAGTACTGGTTCTATTACTAGTATTCAAGAAGACATCAGTACTGGTTCTATTACTAGTATTTAAGAATACCCCAGTACTGGTTCTATTACTAGTATCCAAGAAGAAATCCAATACTGGTTCTATTACTAGTATTCAGGAAGACACAAGTACTGGTTCTATTACTAGTATCCAAGAAGAAATCAGTATCGGTTTTATGACTAGTATCCAAGAAGACACCCAGTACTGGCTCTATTACTAGTCAGTACTGGTTCTATTACTAGTATCCAAGAAAACATCCAGTACTGGCTCTGTTACTAGTATCCAAGTAGACACCAGTACTGGTTCTATTACTAGTTTCCAAGAAGACACCAGTACTGGTTCTGTTACTAGTATCCAAGAAGACACCAGTACTGGTTCTGTTACTAGTATCCAAGAAGACACCAGTACTGGTTCTGTTACTAGTATCCAAGAAGACACCAGTACTGGTTCTGTTACTAGTTTCCAAGAAGACACCAGTACTGGTTCTGTTACTAGTATCCAAGAAGACACCAGTACTGGTTCTGTTACTAGTATCCAAGAAGACACCAGTACTGGTTCTGTTACTAGTTTCCAAGAAGACACCAGTACTGGTTCTGTTACTAGTTTCCAAGAAGACACCAGTACTGGTTCTGTTACTAGTATCCAAGAAGACACCAGTACTGGTTCTGTTACTAGTATCCAAGAAGACACCAGTACTGGTTCTGTTACTAGTATCCAAGAAGACATCGAGTATGATGTGTCTTAGTAATGTTGTAATCTGCGGAACGAACTCAGCTCTCGCGATTTGGTCAGTTGACTGGCAATTGTTACGAGCACGGTGATTGGTCAGTTGTTTCAGGAAACGTTTGAATTACGTCATAGTTGAAGATAAATCATTCAGCGATAGAACGAGACCGGGTTTGTTAAAATTGATGTTCTATTGACTTAGAAATTCTAATTTTGATCGGGGAAGGGGTTAACGTTTGTTTCTTTCCTTGTCTCTTTATATACGCCAGAGGACCCCCACCCCCATCAAACGTTATTATCCACTTCACAAGCTCCTGTGGTATATAATTCCCTGTTTATTTCATCGGGGGTTTATAGACGTGATTTGGGAGATATTAGGTTCTGGGATATACCAGTAATGCTGTTAGAAAACATTCTCAATCTATGTAAAACAAATAAGTTTAAACACAGCTGGTGTAAAATCTGCAAAATACATAGAAAAATAACTATATCTATGAAACATAGGCACCTCAGCTGATACCGTTGTGCTTTTGTCTGTCTTAAGTTGTCCATATTTACGGCAGCCATGTGCGATACGGTTACAGCGCCGTATATCATGATGCTCACAAGAGACGATGTATTTAGCCGTCGACACGCGCATCCTGCGAATGCGCACAACAGCCATTGAGATAAGGTCTAATTTATCTGCCTTTAATCGACTTACCACGTTTTCTGTATCACTTTTGTATTTGTTTTTCTATCGTTTTTGTGTTGTAATCATCAGATATTACGCCAAGGAACTGCTTCAAGGAACTGTCTGACATTCACAAACCAGCTGTTTGTCAATTTATTAGGCTGGAATGTCTGCAGCTGATGACAAAAGTCTTTAACGGTGCAAGGAGATACGGAAAATCGCTACTTAATTCAATACAGACTTTACTTTATTGAACGTTGATATAACACGAACAAAACCATGCAAACAAGCCAATGTCAACGGCGTAGATGCTTTTTTTTCGTAGTATCTATGCACACTCACGCAACGGTTGTGCAATGCTGATTTTAACAGTGTTTACACAATTCAAGTTTATTTAAATTGCATACATGATAACAATAACAATATGAAATGCATACTCTGTGCAAATTTCATTGATATGTGGCAATATGTCATCTATGAGAAGTAGGTGTCTAGCCTGTATTGCGGGTGCTGGATAATACATGTAGTATTAATTTCTGAATTAGGCACGAAGTACCGATGGTATTCAATGAAATATACACAGAGTATGCACTTTATATTGGTATTGTTATCATATATGAAATTTGAATAAATTTGAATTATGTTAACACTGTTAAACTCATCATTGCACAATCTTTGCGTTTCTCAATCGGCTTAGTGCATAAAATTAAGTAACAAAACAGAGACAAAGTACGTCCGGAACGGTTCTTTTCTGACCGCATCACAGTACATAAAAGTGTTGTTTTGAAAGTCTAAAATAGGTATTTAAACTTGCCCAGGCCAATGTAAACAAAGACCACAGAATGATGTGTGTGTGTGTGAGGGCTGGTGATGGCCTACATTGGAACCATAATAGTCTTGTTTGCTTCATACGCGAGGATACTTGACTACGAACTCAGAGATCAGAGTGTTGGCTGCTCAGTCAGAGGTTGCGGGTTCGAGTTCCAGCTCGACCCTATGTCAAAAAGATACTCAGTACTTGTTCTACCCGGGAAGCGGACTCGAAAGCGGTTCGTATAAGCTGTGTACCTGATTTAAACTCAGACTCAAAATGTCCAGTATTTAAGATTTTAGTAACATTTATTAATCAAGTAAATTACTGTATGTTATTTGCCGAAACCAGCAGTTTAAACGATTATTTAACAGAAAATGTTAAGATCACATTTATTACCCTTAATGGTATGTTTACAGGGCTTTACAAAAATGCAAGATTTGAGCCTGAGTCCCATTTTCAGACTCGATATATTAATGAATTTAGACCGAGAGCTTTCTTCCCAATCGAGCTAAAATAAATAACTAGTAATATAAAGCAAACACACACACTGTAGTCTGCTATTATAAGTAAAAACAGATCAATAATAAAGGGGATGTCATTTTTTTCTATGATATTAGTTAACTTATTTGTTCATTATGAGATAGTTCGTCCATTTCGTAATCGTTGTCATTGTGTTTTTGTGAGATATACTCAATGCCATGCAGTTACACTGCAGGTTTTGTGCACATCTACTGAGCAAACAACGTCCATGGGTAGATTAAAAATGGTGCAAACATTGCACCGAAACATCGATAACAAATATTGCGTTGTTTAAATTTGGTGTTTATTTTACATCGATTGTGAAACACGTTCTAACAATTAATATTGAGATCCGTGTATCTTTGCTGCCAATCCTCTACCATGCTCTGGAACAATTTGCTAATTGCGATTAGCATTCAAACGAATAAGTCACTGTAACTCCTAATTTTGTTTCGGCCATTTGTTAGATGTGTGTGCCCGCGTATTCAGCAATTAACACGCTCAATTAACACTCGAACTAAGGGCGGTGTCTGATTTTGAGTGCATGTTTTGCTAAGGAGAATGTGGTTGCAAAATTGGCAAAAATAAGAGATTAAAATAGATTGGGTATGGAAAGTTAATACAATTACGTTCGTGCACTCGTTAATTAGAATATGATAATTTAATTAAAAGTACGCGCATAATAGGTTGATAGTTGTTGCGTTTGATTTTATATGAATATTTAGCGTTATTTTTATGCCATCGATGGCTAACAGACGGTCAGTTAATCGAACCACTCCTTTCTGGGATCCTAGTCATACTATGCAGCTTTTGTAAGTAATTCATTGGATAACTTTCCCACTTGAGTCAGTAGAGTTAGAGGAATGGCAACAAGGCGCAATGTCGTATATTAATCACCAAAGAGACTGTGGCCAGACGGGTACCACTAGATTGTTAGTCAGACACGTTATCATACCGACTGAGCTGATGGTGCCCGGCTTTACTCATATTTGTTGGAACTTAATTTCATAAACTCATAAGCTTCAAAACAAAGTACAGAGTCCGTATGAATGAACATAACAGATCTGCTTCGATTTAGGTTAAGATATACCTAGGTCACCCTCAATGCCGGACCAGAGTATCTCTGTTGAGGAGTTGAGGTCGTCTGCTAACAGTTTTCTTAAGCTTTAGTAAATATGTTTTACCTTATTATTCTTTTTAATCAATTAACCAAACAAACAGAGAAACCTGTGTAAGTGGTCACCTCTATTAAGAAGCCACTTACATTAAGCAGCCACATTTGATATTTCCCATTGCTATGCTTTCATATCAAACTGTCCTGCATTAAGCAACAACTCATTTTAAAATACCATTTTTGCTCAGTCCTTTAACTGGCTGCTTAAGACAGCTTTGACTGTATATCAAATTTCTTATCAAATCATGGATAACAACGAACTGAAATGTTATGAGTTTCGAACTAAAACAAGGAATTTACAGTTCAGAACGTCTGTATGACTACACATACTTTAATTCCCGTATACAAATATAAATTATATAAATAAAAAAAATTGACATTTATTTTTTTTATATAATTGAAAATACAACCACTTTTCCTAGAATAAAACGTAATGCAAACAGATAAATAAACAAATCACGTTCATGCACGTTTCTCAGCGTACGACTAGGTGATGATCTGGTCGGTTCGACTCCAGTATTCTTATCCAGACTCCCGTGGCTTATCAGCATTCTTGTTTAGACTAATTGATCCAATTTAACATAAATACACGTGCCCCTATTAATGGAAGACAGACACCTGCGATAACGTCGATAAGTGTTGTTCCGTGTTTTCCAAATCTTATTCTTTAATGCGTGTAGTTTTTACGGGTCTTTCAAACAGAGCTCTGAGACAGTTGTTGTTTTTGTTGTATGGTGTTTAGCGTCGCTTTCAACAATGTTTCAGTTATATCCCGACGGCGTCCGCTTGAGACAGTATACTGAACGGAGTACCATGCCGCAGACACATACATCGCGATATGATAACCCACCCAGTCACAGTATACTATAATATACTATATATATAATCCGGACCGATCAAACCTAGAACTATCCTCTAAATGTTGAGCGCCAAGCGAGGAAGCTTCGAGTACCATTTTTAGCTCGCCGGGACGAAGTCCAAAGAGAGCTATTGTCATGACCCCGGCGTCGTCGTCGTCGTCGACATCGTCGTCTGTAAACACCCAGGTTAAACTTTTGCATTTAAGTTTCAGATATCTATGTAACCACTCATTGGATGTGACTGAAACTTCGCATGTGTGTTCACCATCATCAATGGAAAACACAGAAACAAGAACCATAACTCTGGATTGCATTTGACAAAGTTATAGCCCTTTTTTGACTTAGACACCAAGGTTAAACTTTCGCGTTTAGTTGCGTTTAAGTTTAATATATCTATGGGACCACTCATTGGATATGAATGACATGTGTGTTCGCCATCACCAATGGAACACACATAGACAAGAACCATAACTCTTGGTTGCATTTTGGCATAGTTATGGCCCTTTTTCGACTAAATTTTTCAGGTTAAAGTTTTTTATCAGGTAAAATATCTATGCAACCACTCATTGGATGTGAATGAAACTTCGCATGTGTGTTCACCTACATCAATGGAATACACAAAGACAAGAACCATAACTCTGGATTGTATTTGGCACAGTTATGACCCTTTTTGGACTTAGACACCCAGGTTAAACGTTTGCGTTTAGTTGCGTTTAAGTTTAAGATATCTATGGTAACACTCATTGGATATGAATGAAACGTCGCATGTGTGTTCACCATCATAAATGGAACACACAGAGGGAAGAACCATAACTCTGGGTTTCATTTTGGGACAGTTTTGGCCCGTTTTCGCCTAAAAAAGTTTTGGTGTTTCCAATCTCAATCTTTGCATGGATGGTGAGTTTTATCCCATCAGCGAGCTTTGTTGGCTTCTGACAAATCTTGTTTAAGTATTTAGTATGAGTCGTCCGGAGATCGAATATTCGACCTTCTGCATGCGAGGCGTACGCTCTATTTATATTTGTGTGTTCTGATTCATAATGAATTGATATTTAATATATATTTGTGTTTTCCGCTTCACTATGAATTTATATGTGTGTTTCCTGCTTCATAATGAATTTATATTTGTGTTTTTTTGCTTCATAATGTATTTATATTTGTGTTTTACGCTTCATAATGAATTTTTGTTTGTGTTTGAAATGATAATTGTGCTTTCCGATTCATAATGAATCATATTTGTGTTTCCAGCTATGCGGATAACTATCAAAGGTCGTGCGTTCGTTCACTGGACAGAACAGTCGTTACGGGGTCCCGGGGAACCAAGGTTCAAGGACACGCGCCACCACTCCTCCTCCGAAGACTATTTCGAACAAACACTGGTTCTGTTTGGACAAAGTAAGCAAAACAATCATGATATATAGTGAACAAGTAGTCTGTAGAACGAATTCAGCTCTCATGATTTATAGCAATTGTTACGAGCACGCTGATTGGTCAGTTGCGTCAGGGAAAAAGTTAATGACGTCATAGTTTAGTAAGCGTTCATTTGCTATGAATTATAGGACAGGCATAGAAATAGGGTATCAGATCTATACTCAATCGTTTAGTTTTTACATAGTTAATAATACATTTACATTACAATAGTAGTATAACTATCAATATCTTTATATTTACAAACACGTACAGTAGCTTACAATAGTTTGATAACGTAGCTCAGAAGTTTGTTTCCAAAGGGTGTGTTATGCCTTCAATATACAATTCAACTTTACCGCTGATTCAAGAGGAAAGTTTTCAGTTACTTGTGCCCGAATACTGGCTAACGTTCCAAGATCCCAGGAAAAAGTTGATATGTTAACGTATTGCCTGTTAACCCTCGATGGCATAAACATGACACTAAACATTCAAACAATTCAACTTCTAGTCGATTCTCTCATAATGTTTAAATGCTTTTAATTCAAAATCATATTCGTTTTCCACGCGTTTTTCTTTCTCTCTTTCATTTTATCCGTTTGTTACATGCGAGTTGTTTCTTCTGCACTCCGTGTAGTTTTTATCACCATTACTTTTGCTTATTGTTGTTTACAAGCATGTGATTTTCTTGCAACATATTTATTTATACTCTCTTCTTTGACGATAGGTTAGTTCCTGTTTAACTTCTGTAGCTTTTCATTCAGCATGTTTTTCTTTGATGCTCTTCCTAAAGAAAAACAAGCAGTAATACTTGCATGTGTTCTGCTGGATATTTACGTGGAGGGTATCTTTCTATGTCTAAAATAATTAATCATTATAAGTACAGTGTTAATAATTAAATTGATATTCTCTCTTAAATTCATATACATTCATTTATTTATTTGTAAATAGTTGTTTTTTTAATATTTTTACATATTTCCTGTCAGTTATTTTTACAAAATGGATGCACTTTACAAAATGGATTTAACTTTGTTTAAACAAATTTATTTTACTAAGATTGTGAAACAAGTCATTGCAACTTAGATAAATCACTCTCGAAGTCTTCCTGGAACTGAGCATATGCGAAAACGGTGTCTTGTTCAAGGACACCACACATAGCCGTGGCGGGGGATCGAACCCAAGATTCTCCGATCATGGGTTCGGTATCTTCCACTGGACCACCCGCTCCATGGATATGACTTTGTGTAAATAGTTGTTACTTTTTTCCTGATGTAGCCGATTTTTTTTTAATAAGAGTTGAATATAGACATCGTTATGTATATTCTACAATGGTTGTTGAATTTATTACATCACCATATCCATTACCTTTACGCACACAAAATCACCTACTTACGTGTCGACGTGCCTTAAAACAACATCCATTCGCTCATTCATATGTTTTGTCAAACAAAAACTCTATTTGCTCGGTGTGGTTGGTAACACTGCCGCTGTTATCAGCTGCTATTGTCTGTTTTACGTAACGCATAATCAAGAGCCATACCATGACCTGTTGTGCTTGTAAGAGTAATTTATTATGCGACCTGTTAACCAACAACTAAATGTAATAAATGCGACCATGTTACACTGACTGTTTCTGAAAATAAATATAGTTATTTGCATGTTTTATAGATGCTATTTGAATCTTATTGTTTTACATTTTTAGTCTGGGCCTAAATCTCAGAAATCCAAGACTCAAAGTACCAGTCCTTTTATCAAATATTATTTTTTAAAAATGCGGTGTGTAAACATAAAAATCTGTTTCCTTCATTTAATCACTGTGAACTGGTATTTTTCATTATTGTTTACTACTCCAGAAAAGAATGAAAAACCCGAAAAATGCTACATACCGGCCGGTAGATATACGTACCCGTTCCAATACCAGCTTCCGGCCAACATTCCGTGCTCATTTGAAGGCGAGTTTGGCTATATTCGCTACTGGGTTCGAGCCGTCATTGAGAAGGGAAGGGAACAATGTCACGTGACCAAAATGCCTTTTACAGTTATCAGTCCTTTAGACTTGAATGCAGTACCTGATTCTAACGTTAGTACCATACGAATATCTTTATAGCTAATTACAGCAATGTATAATCGCGAAATATTTGGCGAGTTTTATTAACATTTAATGTTTTAAACTTATTTATTTTGCATACGTTGTAAAACAAGTACTTACAGTTTAAATAAATCACGCTTGAAATATTCCTGGACAGAACCAGTTTTAAGTATATACCGATAAAGTGTTTTGCTGAAGTACACCACACGTGGCGGAGGATTGAACCCACGACACCCACACCACGGATCTGATGCTCCACTACTAAACCACGTGCACCGTTATTTAACTAAGTATATGCATGCATTCATTCATCATGTACTCAGTGTACAAAAATTTGTGTTTGGAAAACATAAACGGCCGTATAGTTGTTATATCGATAACTACAAAACAGGAAAGAGATGTCGGCGATAATTGTGATGCAACCGCACTGATAATCAGAACTTGTAATAACAATGATATAATAAGATATTGTTAATATCAATGTATCTTATATCACTTAATAATGCTACAAAATGAAACTGCTTAAAAAAGGTCAGTGATAAAGCAAGTATTGTATGTATTTCAGACTCCCGTACAAGAATCAACAGAGAAGAAGCTGTGTTGTTTTTGTTGTTTGTCTGGTCCAATCACCGCGATGCTCTGTCTACAAAAACGAGGCTTTGTTCCAGGAGAACCAATCAAATTTGGAGCAGAAGTTTCGAATTTGTCGTCTCGAAAAGTAGGGTGCTATTCCGTTGAACTAAAAATGGTAACTACGTTTTGGAGATTATCTTACGGCGTTTCTACTTTTGTTGATAGTGCAGCCTTTAAAATGCCACGTATCCCAGAGTCCATAGGCTATGCTCTATTTTCAATTTTACAAAATTAAATATTGTTCTATGAGATAAAACTATTTGTTGTTGAAAGATTTCTTTCATACTGCATGACTACAGAGCTCTTATTCAAGGAAATAACAGGCCGCAAATAGTGTTTCCGGAAATACATCAAAGTAGGTATGTGAAGGTCGCATGTCAGCAAATAACCTTCCTCCCTTATTTGACCTCCCTCCCTTTATATTGAAATAAAAAACATATTTTGAAGACGCATAAAAATCGGAACCCAACTCATTTGTATTGACTGTTTTACTATATTATGTTTGATGAAGTCTCAAATCCATTTTAAAGCAAACAACAAATAAAATTACAAACAAATATTTTACTAGGCTTAAAACAGCACTTGCGTACGGTGTCCCGTTGGAGCCATTTTGTTTTAATTAAGTCAAGTCGAAACAATGAAACTACGATGGGGATCGATTTGACTGGACTTATTTTTTTTAAAATGCTGCGATGGTCCCAACAGGACACCGTTCTTGCGTGTTTATAGCCAACACAAATATTACAACAGTATAGTGAAAACGTGAACATAAGCAATGACGTTCGTAATTTACATGACTAACTAGGTACGCATATTTAAATGTTCCCGGGCGTATGCACATGTATTTAACACGTACATGTATTTTTGTTGTTAAACGTATTTTATTCTGATTATTATTTCAGACGACTCTTTTCAAAACGCCAATCAAATGTAGAAGCATGACGAAGCAGGTCTGTAAAATACGCCGCAGTTCCGTGGGTAAGGGAGACACGGATACCTGGATGTCGGACCAACTCGTTGTACCCAGTCTTCCACCGAGCTGCCTCATGGGGTGTGGCATAATAAGCGTCAAATACACACTAGAGGTAGTGTTTGATATCCGTTATCATGGGGAGAGGGAAATGTGCATTGATCGCTACGCAGGAGTTGTCCTGTTTGGCGCAGTAAATGTATAATATTGCCGGTAGTTTGTTCTACATCTACGTCACACGTCGACATAGCCACACTTGTCTATTACACGACGTTGTTTCGTTGTTTGAGGTATAAACTCACCATTCATTTTCCTGTTTCAGTGCGTACACTGGAAATTGCTAAAGCTAATGTAGACTCCAGTGTGTACACTGGAAATTGCTATAAGCGCACGCAGACTTCCAAAACTTCCATTTCCGGTCCTGATTTTGTTTTGTTCTATTCTAAACTTATTTATTTTACATCGATTGTGAAACAGGTTACTGCAACTTGAACAAATCACGCTCGAAGTCTTCCTGAGTAGAACCAGTACTAAGCACATGCGGATAAAGTGTCGTACTCAAGGAAACAACACACAGTCGTGGCGGAGGATCGAACCCACGATCTCCGGATCCTGGGTTCGGTTCTACACAACCCGACCACTCGCTACTTATATTTTATTTTTTGTTTTACATCTGAATGTTAGAAAAAAACATCAGAAAAAGAGGAATCATGTTTACTCCAAGAGATGTTTTTTTTCTGTTAAGTGCGTACACTGCAATTTGCTTAAGCACATGTAGATTTCAAAATTCTCCATTTCTTTCTTCTAAATACAAAAAGCCATGTATGACAACGTTTTCAAAATGTTCCAAATCACAAAGTGATCATTAGAATAAGGCGTATGCATTTAAAAGAAACAATGATTAACATTGGATTCCTGTTTCAAACGTTGCCATTTTTAGGAACTTTTTTTTTTCATCTATTGACCTGGGCAACAAACACAGCATGTTGTTCTCGCACATTAACTATATGTTTTCCATTATTCTAGTTACGAGTGGATCCCGTGGGACCGGCCTTTGACTTGACGCTGCCAATCGAGGTTGTCATAGGTACACTCCCTCACAGACCACTCCCAGAACATCACTATGCCAACGTAGAATCGCCCCAGAATACCCTGATCAACCAACGCCAAACCAACGGTCATAATGGCAACCCACATAATAGATATCAACAAATAGGCGTGGCTGTACTTCCGGTACATGGAGGGCAATTAATCGTTAACCCCGCCTACATGCAGTCTGCAGCCAATCACAGCATTGGCCCACAGCCTAGTACATCCGGTGCTGAAAGGTTACAAGATCGACATCGTGCGTCATCAAGAGCATCGTCAGCGCCATCTACAGCATCCACATTATCACTACATCAAAGCCATAGTAAGTACTGTACGTTATTGCTGTAAATACCATGCCTTGTGTTTATATACTATTTTAATTACTCTTCGCGTACATACTGGTGCTGTTACTGTACATACTTATATAACAGTCATATTACACAACTCATGCCACTACGTCGAAGATCGTTAATATTAACAAATCTTTAACGTCATGTTCTTATACCTTAAATCAAGGAATACTTTCTTATGCTGTTATTGTTTTTGTTGTTTATGTAGCACATTGGTGTAAATAATGTATAGATGTTTGATGACCTCATGGACTATTGACTTGTTCAAATGAGTTCTCTCGTTTAATAAAGACTTTATTATTATCATTATTATTATTATTATTATTATTATTATTATTATTACCACTACCACCACCACCTACTACTACTACTACTACTACTACTACTACTACTACTACTACTACTACTACTACTACTACTACTACTACTATTACTACACTACTACTACTACTACTACTACTACTACTACTACTACTACTACACTACTACTACTACTACTACTACTACTACTACTACTACTACTACTTCTACTACTACTACTACTACAACTACTACTACTGCTACTATTACTACTACTACTACTACTACTACAACTACTACTACTACTACTACTACTACTACTACTACTACTACTACTACTACTACTACTACTACTACTACAACTACTACTACTACTACTACTACTACTACTACTACTACTACTACTACATACTGAGGGGATCCTAACTTGACGTTAGATTAAACAACGTCGTAAGCTAAATGACTGGTGCACGCATTTGACGACAGTTGTCATTTTTTATCTTCAAGATTAATTTACATATCAAATTATTTATAACCACAGCAGCTGATCGGAATAACTTTATATTATAATTGTATTTTCTTTGTTTCTGCATGCTCACTAGCTGTTATAGTCGGAACCCGGGTGTAGGTAGGTACGTAATTACTTACTTAAAACGAATCAACAGTTTTATTATATCAGATTGATCACACAACCTTACGGTGCAGTGGTACGTTGAGAAAAACGTACGACCAAACTCGTCGTAAGTGCAAACCCACAATTGTTCATGATACCTTCAATATTCGGCCAAATGAATCCAAAGTTTGCTCAGACCATGCAAAACGTGTTTTTTTTCTGGGAAAACAATTATTTTAAACATCGATCAAAAATCAACAAACCACGTAGGAATTGTCAAACTGACTTACGGCGCTTTTTGTCGTAAGTTATTTTGTGAAACGCAATCCAGGAGTGCAACTGCATTTTACTAATACACGTGTGTTTTACATTAACCTTGCATAGTAGGCCTCTCGGTGATGTCCGTATAGCTGGGTTTTGAACGAACACGTGACATGGTAAAATGTAAAATTTACAAAACGATTACATAATATCACATGTACAATTAACAACATGCATTTAAGAGTAAGATTCTGCAATAAAAAATGAAATGGGTTCAGAAAATAAGGTCATTTTTGTAAAAAATAATTCTCCGTGCCTTTCCGACTTGACCGAACATCACAGTGACGTCAATAAATATGTGTTTACAGTGCTCCAGATAAACCTTTCTTCAAACCAGGATTTACTCCTTAGATTAGTAAGCAGTGCATATTTTCAAAATGTTAAGGACAGTAACAATGAACATTTTAATCAAATTGCTATTAAAACCAATCCAATCAACACTGAAAGTTTCAGCATTCAATGCTCATTTCATCACTTATCTTAAATTCCAGTGCTTTATTCAGAACGTTCAATGCTTAAATACCACCAAATAGTGTTTTTATCTGGAGCACTTGACTATAGACATGTATATGAATGAGAAGTCGCATACCAAGACCTGTACACTCTGGGTTCCTAAAAAAATAATTATGAACTTACGCCAATGTTTTAAGGTGTAAATAAAAATGGACCAGTATGTATATTAATTTTTAGACAACAAAGTACAAAAGGGGTTTACTACTGTTTGATTATAAAGCTCCTTATGCCATTCATTGCTTGGTCCAATTATAATTGTATATAAAATACTACAAACCGATCGACACATGCTCGGAACATATTTATCTTCATTTCACAAGGCTTATATTAATAATCTCTATGTTTCAGTGTCAGCAGTTTTTGCCGAATCAGCATTTGGACGAATGAGCATTAAATTTGAAGACGACTTCGACTTGCAGCACAAAAAATACGCGCCCGTGTATCCATACTATCAAATAAGAAGATAATATAAATATGCACGTGGACTTACTACTGGCAAATAAAGAGATAATATAAATATGCACGTGGATTTTCTACTGGCAAATAAAGAGATAATATAAATATACACGTGGATTTTCTACTGGCAAATAAAGAGATAATATAGATATACACGTGGACTTACTACTGGCAAATAAGGAGATAATATAGATATACAAGTGGATTTTCTACTGGCAAAAAAGGACATATATAGAAATATACGTGGATTTTCTACTAGCAAATAAAGAGATAATATAAATATACACGTGGATTTTCTACTGGCAAATAAAGAGATAATATAAATATGCACGTGGATTTTCTACTGGCAAATAAAGAGATAATATAGATATACACGTGGACTTACTACTGGCAAATAAGGAGATAATATAGATATACACGTGGATTTTTCTACTGGCAAATAAGGACATATATAGAAATATACGTGGATTTTCTACTGGCAAATAAGAAAATAATATAGATAACCATATGGGTTTTCTACTGGCAAATAAGGAGATAATTTAAATATACACGTGGATTTTCTACTGGCAAATAAGGAGATAAAATAAATATACACGTGGATTTTCTACTGGCAAATAAGGAGATAATATAAATATACACGTGGATTTTCTACTGGCAAATAAGGAGATAATATAAATATACACGTGGATTTTCTACTGGCAAAAAAGGAGATAATATAAATATACACGTGGATTTTCTACTGGCAAATAAGGAGATAATATAAATATACACGTGGATTTTCTACTGGCAAATAAGGAGATAATATAAATATACACGTGGATTTTCTACTGGCAAAAAAGGAGATAATATAAATATACACGTGGATTTTCTACTGGCAAAAAAGGAGATAATATAAATATACACGTGGATTTTCTACTGGCAAATAAGGAGATAATATAAATATACACGTGGATTTTCTACTGGCAAAAAAGGAGATAATATAAATATACACGTGGATTTTCTACTGGCAAATAAGAAGATAGTATAAATACACACGTGGATTTTCAACTGTCAGATAAGGAGATACTATAAATATGCACGTGAACTTTTTACTGGCAAATAAGAAGATAGTATAAATATACACGTGGATTTTCAACTGTCAGATAAGGAGATAATCTAAATATGCACGTGGATTTTCTACTGGCAAATAAGAAGATAATATAAATATACACGTGGATTTTCAACTGTCAGATTAGGAGATACTATAAATATGCACGTGGATTTTCTACCGTCAAATAAGGAGATAACATTTAAGTATTCACGTGAAATCCGTACTCTGAAATACAGACGGTGAAAGTCGTTTATCAAATTAGGAAAAATATACATATACATGTAAAATTGATACTCTCAAAAACAAACGATGAAATTCGTATAACCAAATAAGGAGGTATTACAAATATACATGTAGAATTCCTACTATCATATGAGGAGAAAACAAACATATGGAATTCGTACTATCAATTATAGTGATACTATTTTAAGTATTCACGTGAAATCCTTACTCTCAAATACAAACGGTGAAATGCGTATTATCAAATAAGAAGATAATATAAATATAAATTTGATATACGTACTCTCAAATACAAACGGTGAAATCCGTACTATCAAATACAAACTGTGACATCTGTACTCTCAAATACAAACGGTGAAATGTGTACTATCAAATAAGAATATAATATAGATATACACATGAAATACGTACTCTCAAATACAAACCGTGAAATCCGTACTATCAAATACAAACGGTGAAGTGCGTATTATCAAATAAGAAGATAATATAAATATAAATGTGAAATACGTACTCTCAAATACAAACGGTGAAATGCGAACTCTCAAATACAAACGGTGAAATGCGTACTCTCAAATACAAACAGTGAAATGCGTATTATCAAATCAGAAGATTATATTAATATACACTTGAAATACGTACTCTCAGACAAAACAGACAAGTCAGCCAATGACGTGCGCGTGAGTTCCTTCTATCGGACAAGATGGATATATAAATATACACCTGAAAGTCGTACTATCAAATACACATGATAATGTAAATATACACGTGAAAGTCGTAATATCAAATATACACGGTGATGTAAATATACACGTGAAAGTCGTACTATCAAATACACACGGTGATGTAAATATACACGTGAAAGTCGTAATATCAAATATACACGGTGATGTAAATATACACGTGAAAGTCGTACTGTCAAATATACACGTTGATATAAATATACACGTGGAAGTCATACTATCAAATACACATAGTAATGTAAATATACACGTGAAAATCGAACTGTCAAATATACACAGTGATATAAATAATTATACACGTGAAAGTCGTACTATCAAATACACACGGCGATGTAAATAAACATGTGGGATTCCTTCTATCAAATATATACGCTAGTGTAAGTATACACACGTACTATCAAGTACATATGTTTATGAACACATACACATAAAAGTCGTTCTATCAAATACATACGCTGGTATATATATATACACACGAAAGTCGTACTATCAAATGCATAAGCTTATGTAAAAATACACGTGGAAGTCATATTATCAAAACCACACGCTGGTGTAAACACTTGTATACGCGTGAAAGTCGTACTTTCAAATACGCAGGCTGATGTTAATATACACGTGAAAGTCGTACTATCAAATAAGATTGATTGATTGAATATTTAGCGTCATTTTTATGCCATCGAGGGCTAACAGACGATCTAACCTAACCACTGTTTACTGGTATCCTGAAAAGTTAACCAATACACGAGCACACCTCATTTCCGCAAGAAACTGATAACAATAGAAGCATATACTGAAATTGAACCAAAAGAATAGGAAGACAATTTAAGTATGCGCGTTACATCCACACCTGTGAATCCAAAATGTCAGCTGAGAAATAATATTAATTCTATGAACACGATCGTGTTTAGTCGCACTTATATGTATAAGTCGAACGTGCAGGCTATATATAAAACACAAACATCCGAACTTCATCTGAGGAAAGTTAAAAATTCACACCCTGGAGCTATTGTGTATATATCAATAAAAACGCTTCTTATTGAGACATTGTAATACAATACGAGTTTATGTGTAAGAATAGTGCCAATTATAAACTGTATGTATATACGGAAGGTGCACTGTGACGTGTCATGTATGACACTGGCTACATACATTTAAAGCACGTGAACAGAGATACAATTTCTGATGATTTTTTATAATATACTTGTTAAATATGTTTACCTGCCTTTTTAATATGTAAATTTTAATAATAAATATTAAATAAATACGTGTGCGTGCTGTTGTTGTAATACTCTATACACTAAGATAGCAAGTCATTTTGTCCTGGTCCTTCCAATTAATACAGCAATTAACAATGCAATTTACGACCGTGGATTGTGTATTGAACACCAAATAACGGCAGAAACTGTAACTCGACCAGACTGTGTGTTGGTGTACGTGTCCTAGGTTTAATTTTGGAAAGGATGACGCAGGATATATTTAAGATAAACAGTTTTAATAATTTAGTATGACAGTTACAAATGTGAATTGCATGTACGTGTACAATTAAAATAAATGTTTTGATGCTAGGTCTGTAATAACAAGAGCAAGAGCAAAGATGTTCTTATGCTATGTGATTTATTTATAGATACTACATTGTAGAGCGTTCGTTTTTATTACTAACATTTGTTCAAGAAAATATTGCATTGTAGATAGATCTGGCGTGTTTATACATTTCTTTAATGTTTTTGTTACGAATATTTATTGAAGTAAATATTACTCGTGGATTTCGGGATAAGTTCGATTCTGCTGTGTGTGTTGGGTTTTTTTACAAACTGAGAAAGTTATTTTGATATACACGTCCTGTGGTCCAGAGATAGGAAGCTACCATTCATCGCCATTATTTGCGTATCTGGTATGTTCAAATTTTGAAGTAGAAATGACATTGGTAAAATACTTGGAAATATGTGTTCTAGAATATTAGTTGAGAAACAATAGTTACTAAAAACAAGGAATTATATCTATATAAGTCCTTGCTAAAGATAACTATTTTGTTGATGAAACACGATATCATCGTCAATACGACGATTCTGGCAGAGACCAGCACGTACTGGGTAAACGTTACATCTCGGCCAATCAGATTTCGTTTTGTGCCAGTAAAACGTTTATAATAAGAAACCAAACTACATGCATATACGGAAAGTGCAGGTCACTCTTTAAGACGTGGTTGTTGCCGTCTTAGTTCCAAGTTCAAATAACGGATAGTAGGGTATGTAACATCAAATACGACGGTGGGGGGGGGGGGGGGGGGTATTTTAGTTTTTTAACGTCATCCAAGTCAATCAACTCTACATGGATGGACTTTTTAATCATCGTGTGCCATGTTTTAACGTGACCCTAAAAAGGAAGATTTTGAGGATACAACAAAAGAGGTTATCTATTGTCTCTACCAACAACATCAACTAAAGTAGCTTACCACAGCACACGCCTTGGGAATTAATCATCAATGACAAGCCGCTTTAGCCTCTACGACAAATCAACCTGGAAATAACAATTCGACGTAGACTTCAAAATTGACGCCGACAAACTAATCATCTTATCCAGCCAGTGGTGCAGCACCGGGAGATGTAGCGACCCTGCCGATGCTGTCCACATGCTGCTCAAACAGCTTATCTTGCTCGCAGGGTCCTCCGTGGCTGAGTTGTCTCAAGATCACTTATCTCTCACCGCTAAGGTCGTAAGTTCGAGTCCCGCTTGTTCCAAAAACTTTTTGTCAGAAAGTTTCCAGTTACTTGCGGAAGGACGATGGTTCTATTCAAGTCTGAGGTCTTCATCCACCAGTAAAACTGGATATGCCATATAAAACCTAAAATATGTTGAAAATGGCGTTAAACCCCATTAAAAAAAATTTTTTTTTGCTCCCTAAAAATGCCTAAAGCAAAGTGCGAAGGTAAATAAAAACTTCGACTGACTGAAGGTGCACGTGCCATGTAGTATAATGGCTATAGACACCATCAAAGGTCCACATGAAGCACGTTAATTGAGACAACATTTCTGATGAATGTATCTACACTAAACGCCTTTAAAACCGCAAGTCATTGAATATTGAATATGTCTTTTACCCAGATCTGCCGCAGTATTCTTTATCTCGGTTCGTATATGTTAAAATATCATTTAATTTGTTTTTGTGTGTTTAAAGTGATGAAATTATTGGAATAAAATTAAAAAACAGAAAATAAAGTATTTAGATTTGATACGCCGGACCCGATTAGCTCAGTCGGTAACGCGTCTGACTATCAATCCAGGGGTCGTGAGTTCGAATCCCCGCCCGGCAACAGTCTCCGTGATGATTGATAGGCGACATTGTGTCTCATTCTCATTCGTCTCTCATCGCTGATTCAAGTGGGAAAGTTATATGAATTCTTGAAATCCTCACGGAGTTCTGAATGCTATCAGTTACTTGCGGAGATGGTGTGTGCTCGAGTACTGGTTAACCTTTCAGGATCCCAGGAGACAGTGGTTAGGTTAACTGATCGTATGTTACCCCTCAATGGCATAAAAATTACACTAAATATTCAATCACTCAATCAATAGATTTGAAACAACACACTGCTTGTGTGTTTAAAGACGTTATGTATTAGACATTTTGTATTATACTTGATGGGAATATGTTTACCTGCCTTTTTGATAATGTAAATCTAAATAAATAATAAATAGGTGTGTGTTGTTGTTTTGAAGTTGACTGATGTTATAATATCCCAAATAATCAATATATCATACGCGCAAATCATCTGGCCCGGGGGGCTTCAATCGTGACACGCACGTTCACTTCCTTTACACGGTTTGTCAACACCGGCTTATATCATTGAACAATTTATACTTAATCAACGTATACAACACACTTATATGCAAAAATAAATCGTGTGTTATTTTCTAGTATCGCACGGATATATTTTATTTTTCTATTTAAACCAGATTGTCAAAAATGTCACGTGGCAACATTAAACTGTGATTAGTGTTTTACCAATTATTACGGCAATTAACAATTAATTTTCTATCGTGTATTGAACACCAATAACGGCAGGAACTGTAACTCGACCTGACTGTGTGTTGGTGTACGTGTCCTAGGTTTAATTTTGGAATGGATGAAATTCATGATATATTTAAGATGAAGTTTTAATAATTTGGTATGACAGTTACATATGTGATATACATGTACGTCTACAATTAAAATACATGTTGATTGGACGCTAGGTTTGTATTAACTGGTAAGAACAAGGACGTTCTTATACTATGTGAATTTATATATAAATACTACAGTGTATATACATTACGGATAGCGTTCAGTTTTATTACTAACATTTGTTCAAGAAAATATTGGTTGTAATTTCGGGATAAATTCGCCTGTGCTGTGTGTGATTTTTTTAATTTTTTAATTGAGAACATTATTTGAGATACACGTTCTCTGATCCAGAGATAGGAAGCATCCATTCAATCGCCATTACTTGCGCATCTTGTATGTTCAAATTTTGTAACAAAAATAGTAACTAAAAACCTGCATGAGTATATCAAATAAAGACAACGAGATAAATGTACTACTGAAATTCGAACGCTGCATGTTTAAAGATTCCAACAGAAAACGTGCAATATCATAAATTATCACAAGAACACTCCATAACGTCGACAACGAGTTATTACACAGAAATAATGCCATGCATTCCAAGTGGTCATGTTTATTAAACAAACCAGTAAACCATCTGATACAAGAACACCTTATATAAAGAGAAAGCGTTCAAACGTCAACATTCAGTAATAACGAAAAAATAACGCAGTGAATCTCAAGTGTACAAACTATACTGGTAATCTTCTGAAAACAGAAATCACGTGAGAGACATCAAGGAAAAGTATATATTACACTAAAGACGCGAGTAAAACCAACAACAAAACTACGAATATTTAAATACCATTGGCAGAGTAGAGACAGTAATGGATAAATGTATAGGGGTTCCGTCTATGTATTTTACCATATTCATATTGTTGACTGCTGTAATAGTGCCGCGCATTATCAACAGCTACCCTAATGGACCTCCACTAAGCGTGTGCGACAACGGACTTCCGGTGCACAAATCACACAGTCCACAGACGACACCGTCTCCGTTTCAAATTGCGGTCAATGCTACCAGTTATAGTCCGGGCGATGTTTTTAACATAAGGATTCACAGTGACGGGAAAGAACTATTTAAAGGTTTATTTTTACAGGTGCGACCCATCCCAAATTTTGAAGGTGAAGTTTTCAGAGATGTCCCCATTGGGTGGTATCACAGGACCGTGTCAAACACAAAGATAATTACGTGCGATGTTTCCCAAGACACCTTGACGCATAGGGATCCATTTATGAAAATTGAAACTACTTTTCAATGGCGGTCGCCGTTGTTGATGAAACACGATATCGTCGTCAAGGCGACGATTCTGGCAGATTTCAGCACGTACTGGGTCAACGTTACATCTCAACCAATCAGACTCCGTCGTGGTGAACCGTTACCAGCAGAAAGCTTGGAAAAGCCTTGGTTGAGAGAGATTATAAAGACTGTGAAAGCGGAAGGTGATAAGAAAGCAAGTAGAGATCTCGTTAAGGCGAGATTTGAGCGCGGTTTCAAAAATGTTATCGATCCAAAGGGTCAAATAATGGTCCACTATGTGTTAGATTTGCTTCCATTTGACGATATGAAATACGATCAACATATAAAAGTAATAAACTCTAATGAATCGGAAACTGCCGTCAAACCTCTAAACAGTTCTGATCTGTCGTCTGCGGTTAAATACAATGGCAGTATAAAAGTCAATACTTCAAATGCAAAAACAAATACAAGCAAAGATTCTGTTCCACCTTCTGTGGTTGAAGACAATGATGGTATAAAAGCCAACACTTTAAATACAAAAACAAGTACTAACAAGGGTGGTAAATCGGGAATAATCAAAATTAAAAGAAAAGGTAAAAAAACTAACAAGCCTTCAATGGCGGAATCCTATTATCAAGTTTTGGTGAAGGCTCTTCTAAAAGGAGACAAAATGGTAGCAAATAAACTGGCTGATATCATAGGACAAAGGTAATTCTAGTCCTTCACAGACAATGGAAATGTGCTATAATATTGTATATTCCATTTATCGAACATTGTGCAAGTTGTTTCATGAATTATTTAAATTTCTATTTGTCATAGATATGTGCTAGTGGATACGACCTATTTATGTAACTATTGCAGTGACGTCACTCACTGGTTATTGGGATATTACTGAAGTAAATTTATATTTTTAAACTATTTCTATTGGAATATGACCTGCAATTAAACCAATAATAAATGGAAACGGACTACATGTTTATATACATCTCTGCCAGAACGGTATCTTTTGACATCTGAATAATGTCATCTGTACCTGAAAGTTGGGAATGGTTTCATTTTGTTTAGAATTTCATTCTGCAAAGTAACAATTTTTATTTGTATTCCCGACTTGAATGGAAGAGAGAGTTCACAACATCTCAATTAGTTACTTTTACTTCTCTATGTAAGTCCTTGACTTTACCAACAACACGAGCGGTCAAACAATCTATGCACATTGTTTGTTTGTAATTTTGTGGTTGAAACATTAAATAAACAAATTGGATAGGTCACCGATACAGCCATTATTCTTTCCTGCAAAAAGATAAGTATAGTAAATGTATGCAGCTAATTTTCTGATATTGCGTGTAGGGGTACCTAACATTTTCTATAACACTTTTTAAACTTTGGTAAAACAAATGAAAATAAGAATTATGTATTAACATGTTTTCACAACTTTAATATAGTAATAACCTCACCATACATTACAGCCATTTACAGGTATATATACAAAATTCAATGTATTGCACAAAAATCTGTGTTGTTGTTTTCCATAATAAGGCAATAGAATTAAATGTAAGTTTTTAGTAAATGGTTTATTGTTCCTGCAGATGCCCTACTTTAATCAGATATTTGCTATTGATCAAACACAAGACACATGTGCATGTACATTAGTATTTTACATATGTATATACTCTCGGGTATATACACACATGTATAAACTTACACAGGTACACACACATGCACAAGCACACACATGCACAAGCACACACACACACACACACACACACACAAAGTATATAGACACATGTATGTAGACATGTATATATTTACATATGTTGATACAAACATATATATAAACATGTATATACACAAAAATAAACACACATACATGTTCATACATACATGTACATACACACATGTATATACACACAGGTAAACAGTTATACATGTATATACACACATGTACATACATTTATACACACTTGTATCATGTTTGGATACCAGAAATCAGTAGAAACTACCATAAGAAGACATTGAGTATGCACCATCGTTATTAAAGAGACAGACAGCATATTTCATAAATGTTCACATTAAACACTATTTCATAATATTATACCTTCACAATGTAAATATGAAATCAAAATAACCTACGTCCTAGTATGTACGCACACTCTTAATTTTGACTGTACTTAAATAATGTTGGGTTCAATCAGTACGAAAAAAAATTCACACAATTCACTTTCAAAGCAAAGCGATAGTATAAAGAAGTGGATAAAATGTTGTCCGCTCACGCCGCAGTTGACCCAATGTTTTTTAAAAAAACAACACTCAGTACTGGTTGTACCCAGGAAGAGCACTCAAGAGCAGTTCATATAAGTTAAGTTTTCTTCACAATCAAGCAGAAATAAATTAGTACAAACTAAAGATTTTTTAACTCATACTGTTAAAACAAGCGCGGCACCATTAGTTTTATATACATACTACACATGTCAAGTTTTTAAATATGAATTTAATGATAGCAATACTTTAAGAAAGACATCTCCATATGGTTCTATGTTCATAGATGTAAGACTGATTTCACCCATCAACATTGGGAAAATATATTTCAATACTGCCGCGTGTTCCTTAAATACTGTTCAAGACACGACTTTTTCAATGGCAATGGTCTTACAGCACACAATTTAATTAAACATATTGCCTCAAACACTGACGAGTGTTCATAAGAGCACAAGCAAACATGAAAACATGGTTTCTCTTTATCAAATGTGTGGCCATGTCGAATGAAATTACAGGGTTTACTTTATGGGGAGCCCAAAGGTGCAATTTCTTCCTCGCAAACCCATTAGTGACTCTAATAGGTTGAAAAGTTTACATGATCATAATTTCAAGTAAACATGACAAATTATTCATTATTTTAATTGTACATGTAATAATAAATATTATCTTAAGTCTGTAGATGTTTATCACAAACATTTATATTCACTAATTGATGATTCAGTTAATTAACACATTTTCCTTTTATTCAAGTTTCTAGAGCATATAGTTTCCATTTTTGTTCTTTTTTCATAACTGGTGCATATTTTATCACAGGATCTGAAAAGAGAAAATATATAACACTACTAAACACAACTAATGTTATGGGTAAGATCACCAGTATATTCTATTTGAGCAAGTTTTGCAGATTAATACAATATTAACTAGAAATGTGCCTGTCGACACGAATGCCACAGCTATTGATATAAAACCAATATTCTACCGAAAATTAATTCAAAAAGGGACCATAACTCCTGTAAAATTTGACCACCATTGACAAATATTGAACATAACCTCAGACATACAAATAAACAGAAAAAAGTGGGAAAGGATAGGGGTACGACTAAATGTCATAACCTCAGACATACAAACAAACAGAAAAACGTGCGTAAGGATAGGGGTACGACTAAATGTCATAACCTCAGACACACAAACAAACAGAAAAATGTGCATATAAGGATAGGGGTACGACTAAATGTCATAACCTCAGACATACGAACAAACAGAAAAACGTGCGTAAGGATAGGGGTACGACTAAATGTCATAACCTCAGACACACAAACAAACAGAAAAACGTGCATATAAGGATAGGGGTACGACTAAATGTCAACCTATGACATACAAACAAACAGAAAAACATGCGAAAGGATAGGGATACGACTAAATGTCATAACCTCAGACATACGAACAAACAGAAAAACGTGGGAAAGGATAGGGGAACGACTTAATGTCATAACCTCAGAAATACGAACAAACAGAAAAATGTGCGAAAGTATAGGGAAACGACTAAATGTCATAACCTTAGAAATACGAACAAACAGAAAAATGTGCGAAAGTATAGGGATACGACTAAATGTCATAACCTCAGAAATATGAACAAACAGAAAAACGTGCGAAAGTATGGGGGTACGACTTATTGTCATAACCTCAGAAATAAGAACACACAGAAAAACGTGCGAAAGTATAGGGGTACGACTAAATGTCATAACCTCAGAAATACGAACAAACAGAAAAACGTGCGAAAGTATAGGGGTACGACTAAATGCCCCATCACCATTGTTTGAAAGTCAGGCATAAGAAAGTGGTTCTACTATAAAATATTCAAAACTACTTTACACTCATATAAATAAGTAAATAATTTCCTCCAGCAATACAGTAAAACTAGCATTATGCAGCAACAACCAGTCCAATTTTGGAACAATGCTTAACTGCCCTGTAATATAGCTACCTAATTTTTCCTCCGAGTCTGTGGTACCCTGCACATTTCTACCTTGCTGCATGGCCAGAGCTATAGTATTGGCAGTAGTGTTAGGACCCAGTACCTTGAAGATAAATAAGAACAATATAATATATTCACTGAAACACTAAAGAAACACTACACTTTTAGATGGTTCATATGTTTTTAAATCACTGGAAAAAACGAAACAATTTATAATTCATAACATATGCTAGACTACAAGCTTATAACCAATTTAAATAGTATGCAAAAGCCACATCATATTCAACGTTTTTTTTACATGTTTCACAAATCGATCGATACTTACTGGATTTAAATCATTTCATGTAAATGATTTAGAACAAAGAAAAATTCAAATAAAAACAGTAGACCATTTAAACCTAAATGTTATTAGCTCATTAGTCAGTTATTTCCCAATTCCGCCTGCAAGCCCAGGTTAGACTAAAAATAGATTTTACACCTTAAATTGCAAAGTATTTTGTGACATATAAAATGAGTCACATGATTTTATTTTTATTCCATATGTTATTGAGAGACACTTTACAAACAAAGTCTACTGCCAGAGAGTTGAACAGTACAAAATTAAAAGAAAGAAAAGCTTTTATTAACATTAGATCTACAGATTTGTTAAAGAATACTTTTGTAAACAATAGCAGTAAAGAGTATGTCTAAACCAAATCACAACTTTAAATGACAAGAAATCAAGGAACAAGACTATATTATCTTCTTATCAGTAAGATCTCAGTATTAGAGTTTACGTTCTAATAATAAAATGATGATAATCAGACCAACTGGACAATCTTGTTAACCATCTTTTTTGCATGGACAAAGGGGGATAGAGTGTTTGCCGCATGCACCAGAGGTTGCAAGTTCCAGCCCCAGCTTGATCTGATGCCCGAAAAACAACACTCTGTACTGGTTCTATCCAGGAAGGGGACTCAAGAGTGGTGTATATATAACCTCTGAGCTTTCTTAGCAATTGGGCTAAAATAAATTAAACTTAACATCTTATTGTTGGATTATTAGCCCCCAGGATAACATCTTAATAAAATATCTTGGCCACTTTCTATACAAAAATAAATGCTAATGTTGACCCTTACAGGTTTAAATTCTTCACCATCTGTCTCGTCCAGCCAGATCTGTGGTATAGATTTATCCATCACAGTCAGGAACCCGTCATACTTGTTCTGAAGTGTTTCAGCTTGCTGGTCATAGTGAAACAGAACTAGGGTCCGTACAAGTGATTTGATTTCATCTGAAATGTACATTAATATGTAGTTGATTTAATATCATTTTACAATGATTGTGAAACAAATCATTACATTTTCTACAATTATCACTCAATGTCTTCCCGGGTAAAACTAGTATATTTTATTCATTTGAATTCCTCTTTCCTGCCCTAGAGGGCTAACAGACAATCAGTTAAGCTAACCATTCCATTCAATCCTGGGATCCTGGAAGGTTACCAGTACTTGAGCACAGCCCTCTCGGCAAGTAATTGAAATCTTTCCGACTTGAATTTGAATCACAACGCTGGTTGATAGTCAGACAGATTACTGACTGAGGTAATCGGCTACTGCTGAACAGTTTGTTACTTGTAATATGTATATTAGGACATAAGAATCACAGACTGGTGATAGAATTCCATACATAGACATATAAGATAAAGAAAGGATGTAAACCTCTTAGACCATCTATATGAGTGATAATCTTGGCAAGGGCTGCTATCAGGGCAAAGTCTTCAAATTCACTCCCTTCTTTCAGCCGCCACTTCTTGTGCTCTGCTTTACGACGATTCCTTACAGAACGCCTAAAAAGTAAAATAATTGATTGTTTGTTGGTTTGAATATATTTAGCATCATTTTCATACCATTGAGGACTAACACATGATCAGTTAACCTAACCGCTCTTTTCTGGGGTCCTCAAAGGTTAACAAATAGTCAAACACACCTATATATGCAAGAAACTGACAGTTGCTCACTTGAAACAGCAGTGAAAGATGAATGACAATGAGACACAATATCGTTTACCAATGATCATGGAGATTTTGGCCATATAGTATTCTATCAGATAATGGAGATATAAAAACAGTAAATAAAATATGAATGCTATTGATGGACTGATACAATGATGATGAAAATGGTTGTGGTAATAAAAATGCTACAGATGATGTTGCTATTGAGGTTAATGAACATGTTTGCAGTTTACAACCCACAAATGTTCAATTTTAGGTTCAGGTATATTTTTAAGAGATTTTTAATTTGATAATGATAGAAAAAATGACACACAGACATACACAAAATTTATAAACCATACTTTTGATTTTCTATTTCTTAACTTGAATATAGAGAATACCATGTTACTTCCTGATAAGTCTCAAATTTATCAATGGTCTAAACCTGATTAATTTGCGACTTAAATTGAGGCACAAACTTGGTACAGTCAAACCTGTATAGGCGGTAACCTCTATTAAGCAGTTACTTGTCTTAAGCAGCCACATTTGCTATTTCCCATGTCTATGCTTTCAGAGCAAATTAACCTCTTTTAAGCAACAACCTGTCTTAAAAGGCCACTTTTGCTCTTTCCCATGACTGGGCTTAAGACAGATTTGACTGTATATGCTTTCAGAGCAAATTAACCTGCATTCAACAATGACTTGTCTTAAAAGGCCATTTTTGCTACTTCCCATGACTGGCTGCTTAAGACAGTTTTGACTGTATTCTATTTATCATTTCATTTTCTTTTTTGTTAATTCATTTTGATTACGACAGTATATTTCTAAAAACACGTATCAGACGTTTAGACCAGTAGTAGGTAATAAATCATGACACCATCACCTTATGTATTGCTGCAAGATGAACATTCCTTGTTGATAAAGTATACAGTGCATCTCGGGTGTCCCGAGTCTAATATAGTATTTCAAATGATAAATAAATTGAATGGACCTTCACCTGAGCTTAAAGTTTCATGGCTCTGATATTAGAGCTACCACAAATAATAATTATATGAAATATGCACAGAAATGTTTGGAATCATACACTTTCCTCAAGTTAGCAGATGTGCTCAAGCGTTTCATGTTCGAGTAATTGAAAGTTAAAAAATTAATGCAACCATGTCAGATTGAAGTTTACATAAAGGGTTCACTTACGTTACACATGTAAGTTCATACCTCAGATATGTCACACAAATACAACTGATTCCTTATATCTACATACCCTGACATTTTACTGTAGACAGAGCTAGAGGTGGTGTCCGCAGAGTAACGTGACGACTGTATACTCTCCCCAGTGGCGCTGCTAGTGTCGGAGAACAGGTCTGCATCCTGAGTGTTCCCTACACCCCCAGTCTCTGTCAGAAATAAAATATCAGTAGGTAATGGCAGTTTAACACAAGGATATAGTTAGAATTGATGGATGCTCTCCTGAACAAGAGTTTGGTTGAGTAGATGACTTCCCTTCCATACTGTTTAAGATGTGCTCTAGACAAGCAAAAAAGACCAAAAAATAACGTAAAAAAATAAGGTACAATGGGGAGATAATGCTGTCATTATTCAAGGCAGAGTTATGACACATTACCCTCTACATATGTTCCAAGTCTTCTTGGATTCCCTTCCATATTTTTTAATATATACTCTGGGAAAGCAAATCTAACCAAAGAACAAAAGAATAAACAGAATCTCACCCATTAATTCCAGTCTGGCTTTTTCCTTTTCCTGTCGAACAACAACCAGTCTGTTTTTGTATTTATCAAAGTTCTCTCTATTCTGATCCAAGTTTTCTACCTGATAGTCGAAACTCTCCAACAAATGAGATTTCAGATCAGTTTCAATGAAATCTGTTCTTTGGTACCTGTACATCTACATTTGGATGTAAAAAGTAAAATAAAACACAATGTTATACTATACAATTCAAAAATAAAATATCAGTTGTTTACAATCTTAGAACAACGAATATCTCAAAATGTCAACACACTTCTTCTTTCAATTAACAGCTATCTTTGCTTAAATTTCTCTTTTAGTGGTTACAGACAAGTGTGAGATTTCAAGAAAGGTATATGCCATGGGAGGGTGCTATTGAAAATATACTGTAAATTTTTTAAGTAAGGTCATTGGTTTGAGTCCCGCTCGCTCCAAAACTTTATGTGAGAAAGTTTCCAGTTACTTTCGGAAGGACGGTGGTTATACTCAGTCTGGGGTCTTCATTCACCAGTAAAACTGGATACGCCATACATGTATATAACCTGAAATGTGCTGAAAATGGTGTTAAAAAATTTAAATTTTTTAAACAAAGTCTTCTGCAACCAGACCCTGAGGGAACTTCCTTGCATATTAAACAGATTATACTAATCTGTATGACATACCAAGCGAAGAGATTCATCCCAGAGACAACCTTGAATCAGGGTCACTATGGCCTCCTCAGTGTCCTGAAAATAAAGTATTGCATGATGTTAACATTGTTAATAAAAACTATAAATACATGCAAAAGTTTCATAGTAAATCAAAAAACCTTTTATTGCAATCATTTTAAAACCAATTAAAGACAATCAGTAGTTTAAACAAACCAGATATGAAATAATTTAAATTTTATTGTTTTAAGTATATGCATGTATATTGTCTCACCTTGGCATACTGTTCCAAAACAATGGCTGCCTCGCCATTACGATTTTTAGACTTAAGTTCCTCTGTAAAATAAAAATCTTTTTTTTTTAAACATCATTTTCCACACATATCATGATAAACAAGTATTTTTTACAATATGATGAGACTTTATCAGCAGATTGGAGAATTTTAAGGTTCATTTGACTCAATTGTGTGTCAGAACAAAAATCAAAATTTTAAGGTTCATGGAAAATTCCGCACGACTTAAAGTGAAACAGAGGGATAGCGCTAAAGTAGCACAGGTTCCATTTAGTGTTCATTCAGTTTAAAATTATAAAAGTTTATAAATTATCAAATAAGTTTAAGCCAACTCAACACAGCACTTAATATGATATATGATATGAACTCCTATGATAACGTTCAACTTACCAGCCAATTTCCTTGCCAGATCTGCCTCCTGGTCAGCTGTGTACTGAAGCCGTGATGTCATACAGAATGCCTGTTGCCACTGGTTACCTGCCGTGTACGACTGTAATGCCAGCGACCAGTCCTCTCCCTTAACATACATAATGGCTGCCTCTTCATGACGTCTCTTCTCTGATAATACATCGCCATAGCTACAGGCTACTGCCTGGTGATAAAGTTTAATGATCATTATAAAAATTATGTTCAATTAGTATTATTTTTACAATTATCGCACAAGACCACTGAATAATACATATGCTTGTTATTTCAATACTATCAATAGCAAAAAAAACAGTAACAAGTTTCTGCATTAGCGAAGATTTTTCATAAATAACAAACACTCAAAGTTATCACGCTGGACTGTAGTGCAGTAGACAGTGTTGGCTGCTCATGTCAGAGGTCACAGGTCTGATCCAATGCTGGACATGTAGACTTCTCAAAAACAACATAGTAGGAAATGGACTCAAAAAGTGATTTCAAAACCTCCAAGTTTACTTGGCAATTGAGCTACTAAATAGTTTAGTACAAACAAAGAGTATCATATATTAGAGAAATGGTTATTTCTGCATCTTCTTTCGGATAAAAATACAGGCAAATTAGAAATATCAAAAATATTTAACTGGCAGACAACTAATATTTACCTTATATTCTGTTGTGCCAGGAGAAAAGATCTGCAGCGCAGCTATGTGCAGTTTATGTTCACTAACAAGGGATAGGCATTCACTAAAATGCTCAGGTCCTGAAAACAAATATTAGATGAATGGGCTTTAACACAACTGTGATAATTTGGACCCCCTATATCTACCATGCATACAAATGTTTGATGATTTTTAGTTCAGTTGGTAGTGTTTCTGACAATCAATCCAGGGGTTGTCCTGAGTTCAAATCAACAGCTCAGCCAGTCTCCATGACGACTGATATTAGAAATATTTACCAAGGTAGTTACACATTCAAATGTTTGACGATTTAGTCCCAGGTCTTCATACATACAGTTTTTAATATCTATATAGCGTATATTCAACATTTGCAGATTTAGACCCGGACTTCAACACATACCATGTTTGATACTTATATAGCGTACATACCACATTTGCAGATGTTCTCCAGTGCTCTAGTATAGCGTTTGAGATGTTTATCTATTGTATAGCGCTGATAATTGGTCTCCAGCCTCCGTAACTGGTTCAGGAATGGAATATATTCCTTGGGATCCTGAAGAAAAGATTTTTTTTTTCATTTTGATTTAATGACCTGTTTATTATTAACACATACAAAGATAACATGACAACATAAAATTTTTGTATCTTGAATAAACATATATTTTTCTATCACCTTTATCATTTATTCACTCATTCAATAATTAATCATATCAGTCATTCAATTTACTTTAATTCATTAAGTTCAATATGTCTTATATTCATTTGTTTCTTTGTTACTTCATTCATTCATTCATTCATTCATTCATTCATTCATTCATTCATTCATTCATTCATTCATTCATTCATTCATTCATTCATTCATTCACTCAATCAGTGATTTAATTACACTCATTCATTATAATAGAAAGCTCACAGATGGTATCTAAGAAAAAATAATGGCCTTTTTGCACTGTTCTGACACTTTTGTTTTGATAAAAAATTTCAAAACAATACATGTAGGTTCTCACACTGATCTTTTCCATCTAACGGATCATGGGAAGAAGCACTGACAAGATTTTTAATTTCAAAAGCACAAATGGCCGTAATAATATCAGTGAAAAATTATACAGCTTAATTTGCTGTGAAAGAATAAAAATGGGGAAATAGCAAATGAGGTTTCGTTAGACAAGTGGCTGCTTAATAGAAATGACCACTTACACAGGTTTGTGTGTATATCAAATATATAAAGACATTCTTTGCCATAGTTACCTTTTGGGATTTTTCTGCAACCATGAGGACAAGGTCAAAGTCGTATGTGCCGAGTGATATATCGTATAGTTCATTAACATCAACAAGAAATAACAGGTACTTCAGAACTTCCTCTGCACTTATGTTGGGCATGTCATTTTCACAGTCTGAAATTAGTAACACATCATTGCATCTAAAATAAATTAAATTTCATACATCTTACTGATAAATAGTCTCACAACAAAAATAAACGCAGCACATGTATAAGTAAGTAAACAAAATATTCTCCTATAACCTTTTAGTTTATACATATGTGTACATGTCACAACTGTGTATGCAGGCTAGCATATTTTTAACCTTAAACAAAACACTTTGATTATGAAATCCTTTACATTTTTGTACTGATCATGAATGATTGATTGAATCTTTATTAATTTTATTCATTTTATGTCATCGAGGGCTAACAAACCTAACCACTCCTTTCTGGGATCCTAAAATGTTTACCAGTACTCGGATATATTCAATTCCTCAAGTAACTTGCACACTTGAATCAGCAGTGAGAGATGAATGAAAAAGACGCAATGTTGTATATCAATCGCCAATTAACACTGAAACTGTGGCCAGGATTCAAATACCGACCCCTGGACTGATCGACTTGATATCCGCCAAGCTAACCAGGCCCGACTCTGCACTGATAAAGCAAGAAATTGGTTTATATAAATTGTTTGGAAGACTGAGCAAAATTTCAGTCAAAAAATATGGTTATTTGATGACATGGACATGTTTGAACGATTCTGACTGTATATACATGTAGATTGTGTACAGGTCACTTACCTCTCAACTTTTTCACCAGCTGTAAGGCCTGCTCCAACTCTGGCTTAGATCTTCTCACATACGTGGTCAGAATGGACAACAGATATCTAAATCACAGAGTGACTGTTATTAGTTTGAAAGTTTAATAGTTTTTTTTGTGACAATGTTGATCTCCTCTTTTGTTATATATACTGTATAGATAGTATGTTATAATCAAGTGAAGCGCATGGTCCAGTGGTTAATCAGAAGACCTTCAGACCCAAGGTGGTTTTTTTTGGTGGGGGGGGGGGGGGGGGGGGGGTGTAGGTTCAATCCTCCACCATGGCTATGTGTGTGGTGTCCTTGAGCAATACACTTTATCCGCATATGCTTAGTACTGGTTCTATCCAGGAAGACTTCAAGTGAGATTTGTCTTAGTTGTAATGACTTATTTCACAATATAATATATATGACTAATTAATACATTCAAATCTAGAATAACACCTGTTGTCCGATCCTATAAAATATGGTAGCAATAATTTACCGCAACAGATATCTAAATCATAGATTGACAAATATAATTTTTTGTGATAATGTTGAATTTCCACTTCTGCTTTATATACAGTATAAAGAGATTGTTGAGGTCAAATCTAGAATCACATATGCAGTCCAATGTATTTTTATATTAAGTATTAATAGTTTTACGTATAGACATGTCCAGATTTGCATTCTTGGAGATAATATCGAAACAGACCATTTAATACAATAAATTCGTCAGTGTTTGGTCTAGTAGTAGTAATGTATCAAATCAAGGATCTATGGGACATGGGTTCAATCCCCTCCATGGGTATTAATTTTGAGCAAAACAATTAATGCACATATGCTTATCTGCATAGTAATTGCTCTAACCAGGAAGACGTCAAGCAAAGTTTGAATTATTTGTAAAATCTTGTTTCGCAATCCTTGTAAAATAAATCGGTTTAAACCAATACAACAAAGTTTTCTTAGACTACTTAAGGTACTTTAATTATCTTAACTTTGTTGTATATTAATCTAAATTTCTTTTTTAACATTCAAATCAGTATAAGTGGCAAACTCCATTGAGCAGCCATATTTGCTTTTTCCCATTTTTTTTCCAGAGCAAATTAACCAGTATTAAGCTATAACCTGTCTTGAAAGACCACTTTAGATCCTTCCCTTGTTAGGCTGCATTAAACAAGTTTGACTGTTTTTTTTCTATAAAATATTATTAGTTTTGTACAATATGGGAATATATTTTACAAGTATGTACTGTGGTAATAACCATATTGGACGAGATGCCATAGGCGCTGACGAGTCCAATACGATTTTCACCAAAATACATACGAGTACAATATATTCCCATATTGTACAAAACACTGTAAAATGATCTTTTTATTCTATACCTTATTCTGATAGAAATCAATAATAAGCAACGAGTTCAAAGCAGCAGATGAAGGAAGTTGCAGTTGGGTATTTTTATCGTTGAAATTTCTACTAAATTTATTTCCTTTTTTTTTAATCACCATCTTCAATTTTTAACTGTACAATAATTTATAAATTTTATTGGATCCAATAAACTTCTACATATTGTACGGTCATATGGTTAAATCTGGGATAGGCAATTGGTTATACACTTTCAGGTATAGAATAAATTGTAATATTTTAAATGACAAACTGTTTTCAACATCAGTTAGCACTGATTACCCTTAATTACTGAAACTACTCACTTGTTCTCATCTATGTTTAAGAGAGCCTGTCTGACTGCATCACAGATAATGTCAACCTTGTTTTTGTCAGCAGATGTCAATCTTGCTGTGTCAGCAGTTGAATTTCTCTGGTAGGCAGCTGTGTACATGGTTACTGTGACATCTTCCTCACTAGAACATTGTGATTTCTATTAATAACAAGATCGGCAGAAACACCCCCGCTATCAATTGAAACCAATTTTTTATCAAAATTTAAATAAAAAATAAAAAGACACGGACCCCTTCAGAAGTCATTGACAGGAAACCAATTTTTTACACCTGAAAAATGTGACCAACGATGGCAAATATCAACATGACCTATATTTCATAATTATATACAGCTACACACCCAATAATAATTAAATACATAGAATCCTTAAGAAGTTGTTAATAGGAAACTAATTTTTTACTTTGGACGGACGGACTAACGAACGGACAGACAGGGGTAACAATTAATGCCTCTACACCATTCTTCAAATGGTGGCCAAAAAAAAATGTATTATACTAAGGTTTTATACAATTTTCAGTATGTAACAGGTTTTATATGGCATTCTGTTAGTAATGGAGAAAGTTCAATATTCAATTAAATATTTTTTTTATATTTTCATCAAAACGACATTCATTATCATTTGTTCCTGTTCATGTTACTCAGCTCTCATCCACAAGAATGCCAGATACTTTCTAACTGAATAGAACATCTAAATAATATCCACTTTTTCTGGCTAGTCAAGACTGCAACTTTGAATCTCGTTCCAGCTAGAGTCTGTTATGATTGGTCATGAACTTTGTTCTATGGACATGATTCTGCCACCTCTGAAATGTGGGGAAGAAGTCAGTGACTTGCCTAGATAAGGCGAGTCTAGTACTGGTTCACCACCAAGTCTTCCACTCCTGATTATGTCGGGAAGTAGTCAGTGACTTGCCGAGATAAGGCGAGTCTAGTACTGGTTCACCACCAAGTCTTCCACTCATGATTATGTGGGGAAGTAGTCAGTGACTTGCCGAGATAAGTCAAGTGTAGTACTTGTTCACCACCAAATCTTCCACTCCGGATTATGTGGGAAGTAGTCAGTGACTTGCCGAGATAAGGCGAGTCTAGAACTGGTTCACCACCAAGTCTTCCACTCCTGATTATGTCGGGAAGTAGTCAGTGACTTGCAGAGATAAGTCAAGTGTAGTACTTGTTCACCATCAAGTCTTCCACTCCGGATTATGTGGGGAAGTAGTCAGTGACTTGCCGAGATAAGGCGAGTCTAGTACTGGTTCACCACCAAGTCTTCCACTCCTGATTATGTCGGGAAGTAGCCAGTGACTTGCAGAGATAAGTTAAGTGTAGTACTTGTTCACCACCAAGTCTTCCACTCCAGATTATGTGGGGAAGTAGTCAGTGACTTGCCGAGATAAGGCGAATCTAGTACTGGTTCACCACCAAGTCTTCCACTCATGATTATGTGGGGAAGAAGTCAGTGACTTGCTGAGATAAGGCGAGTCTAGTACTGGTTCACCACCAAGTCTTCCACTCCTGATTATGTTGGGAAGTAGCCAGTGACTTGCTGAGATAAGGCGAGTCTAGTACTGGTTCACCACCAAGTCTTCCACTCCTGATTATGTTGGGAAGTAGCCAGTGACTTGCTGAGATAAGGCGAGTCTAGTACTGGTTCACCACCAAGTCTTCCTCTCCTGATTATGTCAGGAAGTAGTCAGTGACTTGTCAAGATAAGGTGAGACCAGTACTGGTTAATTGTCAAGCAGATCCCAGGAACAGTGATAAGGAACACTGACTGACCTTCAATAATTGAAAAACTGTTAAAGAAAAAGGCAAAACATGCATACAAACATTGTATAAGATGTAACAATAAAAACAAAAGTATTGAGATACTAACAGCAGGTCTGTGAGGAAGAGATTGATGTGATTGATAGCCTCTACTTGTCGTACAAACAGCTCTATATTCTGTATAAACACGCTGGGATTGTGGTCGTACAGCAGGTTCATGTTTATACGATGTTTTCTCATCACAGTGAACGCTTCTTTAAACTGCAGCCTGCATTAAAGACATTGAAGAAAACAATTTATCTATCTATCAATTTTCTTTCAATATACATTTACATGTTTTGTTTTGAATGATCTAAAGACTTTTTCATGTACAGTCAAACCAGTCTGCAGTCAGTTAAGGGAATGAGCAACAGTGGCCTCCTTTAAGATTGTTGTATAATACAGGTTCATTTGCTCTGAAAGCATAAAATAAGAAATAGCAAATGTGACTGCTTAAGATAAGTGGCTGTACATGCAAAAACAAATTGACTGATCAATATGAGTATATGTACCAATACACACACCGAGTAAACTGGAAGTGTATGGGTAAAAAGAAAGTATGAACCCTACAGAATAAAATTTGATTACATGAAATTGAGACCGTAAAGATGCATCACCTATGACTTTCTGTTCAGTCATGACTGAAATTTTATTGAATCATAAGGAAGAAGGTCCAGTTTGAAGATAATGGTTGATTCTGTCCTTGAAGATCATCTTATTTATGATATATATTCGTTAATATACAGGTCAGCATTTTCCGTTTTATTCGTCAAAGTTTCTGCATAACCAGATACTGGCCAACCAGTGACTTTATCAGGTTGCGGTTTTAATATTTGGACAATTTTACACTACTGAGACATTATGCAATATAGGTTATTTAACAGAATATCGATAATACATGATGTTTGATATAAATGTGCAGTTTTACGGCTAAGATCGAAAAAATATCTATGATATAGGTGAGACCTCTATTATAACAACAAAATCAACATACTTGTCAAGGTGTTTCCTGACAGCTGACAGAACCAAAGCCCGGGGATGGATGGTTTCCAGGTTCCCTCGGGGCATCTGCAGAACCAGCTTTGTGTCGTCAGGAACCGATATGACAATCCTCGATCCTCTCTCCACCCTCCTGATACTTTCATCAAACGGATGAGCCTTCCCATCAGATAGAGATGGCAAGTCTGAAAAAAAATAAATATTTATATTGAATTTAAGATGTTACATGTTTATTTTAGTTATAACATTGAGATTTTAATGGAAATAGAGACTTTTCAGAATGTTTTAGTTATAACATTGATGTGAGATGTAATAAAATGTTTATTTGAGATACAACATTGAGATTTTAATGGAATTTGAGATGAAACAGAATGTTTAAGTTATACCATTGAGGTTTCAATGCAATTTAAGATGAAAAAGAATGTTTGAGTTATAACATTGAGATTTCAATAGAATAAGAGACAACCTTGCTATTGTAAAAACGGAATAAATATTCTTCTGTTACTTTGTATCATGTGTACATGTACATACAAGCACCTGTGAAACAAAACATTTACATTATAAGATAAGATATTCAAACCATTCTCTGACCTTTGACCTTCGTGTGTCTACTGATGCATCTGCAAGTGTGGGTCAAGGTTGTAAGAAGCAAGAACTCATCATGGATGGCGAAGGATGTACAGTTGGAGGCCACCTCTATATCATTAACATAAAACCTGTACCTCTCCGTCAAACCCAGAACAACTGTCTGCAAGCAGAAAAATCCAGGCGATGAAATTAATCAATTACACACTGTTATGGGCAATTAACTACAAGACAGTTACATTGGATAAATAAATATCTAAAAGATAGACACTGTTCCGTTTAATAGTGACCAAGAATGGGCTTTAAGGTTATTTTAACACATTATATATTAGTACATGTACAACATCTAGTTGTAATGGTAGAGGAGGACCTTAAAAATAAACTGACTAGAGCTACCACAATTCCGCAGCGAACTCTCTTTTAAACCAAGCAGGACCAAAATTCATCATAGTGTTGTGTCTAAACCTCAGACTCAAACTAAAAATCTGAAACTTTGTAATTTGCTTTAAAAATTTTACAAGGAATAAACAACACTTTCCTACAAAAACAATCAATTTTAAAAATATATCATTGAAAATAAAAATACTACATTTTATTACTAAGAATTATGCTATTAAAAAATACCTAAAAATCGGCAATTGGAGCTGCGAGAGGTAAGTGACCTTGAGATGACACCTTAGATCACCCAGCCACGGAAGACTCTTTGTGACAAAAGGAAGTTTGATCGTTTATAAGGCTTTCTTATTACATAAAACTTCCGGATTACATACATGCATGCCAAGTAGGCCATTCTCACACTGGTGGAATAGAAGCCTGGGCCTACAGATCACCAGGAATGTATACCACACGACCACTCCATCTCCAAACTAGTTGGAGTGGATGTACAGCTTTCATAAAAAGATAAAAAAAACATGATAATTAAAATCACATGGGTGGTGGTCGTTATTGAAATTCCAAATCATGTTATAAAATACTGGTTAATTGAATACCTCCCCTGCCACTTCACACACTGCCATCTGTATACATGGAACAGAAAAGCGTAACTCATCACCTGAAGTTGTCTCCCATGGCATCATCATGTCATCCTCTAAAGAAGAATGTTAAAATATAATTTTATGGTGTACGATCAGAGTCAAAAGCACCGGTACCGGTGCACCATTAATATATCAGTACACCGATATATACCACTGAACTGTTAAAAGTTGTGGTTTACCATTATAATATATTGAAGCACCGTTATTTACCTGTGTATCAATATATAATATCGGTGCATTGATACATAATATTGATGCACCGTTATATTTTAATGGTGGACTACAAATCTATTAACAGTGCATCGTTACTTATTTAATAGTCCACCGGTATTTAATAGCAGTGCACTGTTAAATAAGATATATCAGTCCACCACTATCGTCACAATGCTGTCCTAAAGTCTTTCAGATTAGCAAATCGGAAGTCTTTTTCCAAAATCATAACAGAGATTGGAGGAGGCTAACAACAATTCTATACACATGGTTGAAATTTAGATAGTGATAGATATATATTACGAGAGTCTACCAAGGTATTACTTATAAAGGAATTAAGATGAACTGAAAGTGTCGAGAAGGAATATACATCTCAACAAAGAAAATAAAGTGTCGCGTCAGAAAATTAGTATCAAATTAGAACATCACATGTTGAGTAAAGATGTTGAGTGTATATAGATTAGAAAATCTAGTGCCCAGTAAAAAAATTTAGTGTCGAGTAAGAATGTAGTGTATTGAGAGAAAATCCAGTCTCAAGTAGTGAAGTGTCGAGAAAGAAAATTTATCCAATTCTTGCAATCACTCATTTGGCATCCTGGAACCGCAAAGGGGTTGGTAATTTAACCACAATAATGACAAAAAATGACACCCGTTTGCAGATTCCTACCCCTCTGCAGAGATTGGCAGTGATTCTCAGGTATCCCAAGGGGAGATTATTTCCAGGAAAGGGGTTTCCTCTCCCACAGATGGCCCAATTGTTCTCTTTGAGCTTTGCTCAGATGAGGTAATTAGCCTAATAAATTAATGGGTTGATTTTTCATATTAGATGCGGATTCTTTATGTACATCTTTTTTTCAAACTGGAATTATCCCCACCCACCCCTTCACCAAACTCCGCCCTCGAGAAAGATTTCTGAGAAACTTGTACCTGTAGTATATCTCAGTATTGATCCATCAGTCAACTGCACAGCTACACACATGGAATCAGGGTCAAATGCTACGCCAAATACACAAGACTCCAGGTTACAGCTGGTACTGTAAGAAGATACCTGGTATATGTAAACACAATAAAACTGGACCTTATTTAATCAATATTTTGAGTCGGAGAAATGGATAGTTGAAATTTAAATTGCATCAATAAATCAAGTAAATTCCTATATTCACTATATTTACTTGGAAATGAGTCATTTTATGATTTTATTAAAGAAATGTTTGAAAATCACAGTTCTTGCCTATACTTTCATGTTTACAGGGTTTGCAAAAAATTTTGAATCCAATTTTCTTTTTAACATCCAATTTTCATTCTCAGTGTCTGATTTTCATTCTCAAAAGGTTAATGACTTTAGGCTCTGGTTTAAATGCTTCTGACATGAAATGGGAACAAGAACTGTCAGAGGAAAGAGAGTGAAACAAGGCGCACTCGACTTTTTGATAAATGAAAAAGTAATTATCATCACTACACACTAGTTCATCTACATGTATATCAAACATGAAAATTGACAGTTATTATCTCTCAATTTAAGAAACATAGATGTACCATAGATATGATGGAAGAAAACTTACACAACAACAATTTTGTTGTCCGATATTTTTGCCTTGTGTAGGATGGAGAAAGGGTGTGTTGTCATGGAGACAGTGAAAAATATGATGACATCATCAGAGATCCAAGTGAAATGTGACATAGATAAGGGACTGTCCACCACACTTCCTGCAGGAACTTCAGATATACTGAAACAAAAAAGTAGATAATAACTTCGTTTTAACAACATCTGAAATTTTTGATTCGCTTTTAAACAATACCCTTATTTCTCAGAATCTTAGCAATCAAAATTGTGTACTTTAAGTTGTCTTTCACAATTTCCAGCCACATCCTGATTATGTGGGAAAGTGGGAACTTCCATGGGTTCCTACATGACTTATCAAAGGTGCCGTCTCAAGATAATTTATCTTTTAATGCTGAGGTTGTAGGTTTGAGCCAAGTACAAACCAAAAACTTGCCAGTTACTTGCGCAGAATAACTGTGGTCCAAGATGCACTCTGAGGTCATCCTCGGACACTCAGAATGGATGCCATCAGTTTATTTCAAAATTTTAGATTTAGTAAAAAACATCTTTTTCCAATATATCATACTAACATTATACTCAATGAGTCGTTATTGTCATAACGATATCTATTAATATATGCCAAATTGACATATTGAAAAGGAATTTCCTACTTCATGTAACTTGGCGTACCTTTACAGGTTAGACTACAATGATTTTTTCCTTAAAATTGCTGTACATTTTGATATATCAATTAATCATGTGACTTAATTTTTTATTTGTCATATTGGTAACATAGTGTTGAGTTTGGTTCCATCTTTGAAAGAATCTGAATGCCAAGACATAGATGCATGCATGATATATATTTTTAGAATTGGAACTCCATTTAACATTTCACCAATTTGATTAAAAGATTTTTGTTTTTTGTCACATTTCAGCAGATTTGAAATTTCAAATCATTTGTTTTATTTAGAAATGATAATTACATTCTTTATATTCATTTCAAATTAACTTTATTTTTTAAACTTTAAAGGTGATTTTTCTGGATATACCTCCTTAATAGGCTACAGGGGTCTTCCGAAGCCAAGTGATCTAAGGCGCTGTCTCGAGATCACTTACATGTACCTCTCTAAGGTCATATGCTTGAGTCCCACTCACTCCAAAAAATTTATGTGAGAATGTTTTCCAGTTACTTACAGAAGGATGGTGGTTCTACTCAGATTCATTCTGCAGTCTTCCCCCACCAATAAAATTGATATGCCATATATAACCTAAAATGTGTTGAAAATGGTGTTAAACCCCATTCAAAAAATAAATAAATAAACATTAAAGACGACACTATGCTAATAGTGATCCTTATTGAGAGACATACCTGTGAATACACTGTAAAGTTGGAAGGGAACAACATTTACTGAAGCCAGTACCACCAGCTGCATCAACCTTCACCCCTTCTGCACCTGAGCCATCTGATTGGTGCAAAAGTAAACAAGCAAAATAAGTATTGTTATGCAATGCAAAATTCCTTACAGGTTGTCAACAGCAAATAAAATAGGTTCTAATGTTTACCGACGATATTTTGAGAGTTGTTTTCATACAGAAAAATGTTGAAAATGAGCTACAGAAAATGCGGAAAAGTAAGTTAGTTAGACAATCACTCAATAGATAAGATCAATCGTCATGTTAAGCTGAACACTTTTGTGATTTATATGGAAATACACAGCCTCCATATAAAAAGTGGTTATATTAAGTGATCGTCTGTTAGCCTTCGATGGCATAAAAATTACACTGAATTTCAAACAAAATCAAACAAAACTAATATCTCATATATCAAACATATTTGAAAGCATAATTATTTCAGTTGTAATATAAACTGACAGTTTTACTGCCTTATTTATGCATGTAGAGTGGAATTGTTGCTTTCCTTTCCCTGTGCTCTATTTCTATTCAATTGTAAACTACACTCACCTCCAAATCTATAAACAGCCAAACGACCACCGACTAGCACTGCTATTAGATCATTGGAATTTGGAGCGAAGATAACATGAGTGACAGGTGAAGGCAATTCTAACTGGTAAGCCGACATTGGGGGCGGGACTACCATATGTCTCATTGGTGACATCAGAACTTTAGCTAAATAAGATATAAAATACTTAATGTGAAAGCAGTTCTAACCTATCATAAAGAATTTTGTTTAAATTCTTCACTTTCTTAAAATTTAAATAATTGTAACAATACACGTTTTGTACATGTAAAAATATATATTTAATCATTTTAGTTATTAGATCGAAGAAATACAGAAGGGTCAAAGGGCAAACAATATTTTCCATTAATACTTATTACATAGAACAAGAGGTAGAGTAACATTTCTTTCATACTGGACAAGGATTTTCGCATATTTTTACCAGGTACAGAATATTCATCCTATACCCCTTCCACAAGCTTATCCTACTCTGCTGTGACATTGGAACCAATTATGACGAGACGTATTAAAACATATGACATCATATATTTAATTTGACGTCTAAAAGTCGTTGTGGAAAAAATTTGATAATAGAGCTCTACTTTAAGGACATTTTCTATAGTTTTTCATGTGCACTAATTCCACGCACAAAGGGAAGCAATTTTGTAGAGATCTGCTAGAGTCACTACATACTACTTTACTACAACTGACCCTATTTCAGATGTCACAATCATTTATGGATATGCCTAAAATTGGTCTCTTATACTGTGTTCAATATATGAAATATGCATAATGGTATAAAATAAATGTTTTTAGCAATTTAACCTGAATACGGAATATAACATAATTCTTAATATTTATACAAATATGCTCATTTAGTATCTTAACATTTTGCAACTGCAGTTTATTTAACAATGACATACTTTAAGAGCTATTTTTTTTCAAATTACATGGTAAAATATATTTTTTATTTTGACTGTCATTACAGTAGGTATCACAGAGTATTTTGTGAGGTTTTAAACCAAATGTATCCATACATTATATCAAAATACTAAAAAAAAGCTATATTTTTATTACAAAATTGAAAAACAAATTTTGACATTCTGCCAAAAATAATTTTGTTTTTAAAATACCCTAAACAGTTAAATTCAAGCTTATAATTACTATTTCCATGAAGATTATACATGTATATATGTAAAAGTTTTAATTTAATACTAGATGTTAACAATTTTAAATTTTTTTTTGGCATTGCTTGCTAAATCTACATTATCTTCCCAACTTTCAAGGACAGATATGTTTATGAGGAGGTAATATCAAAAAATCTGTATGGTAACATTTGTTTTTTATTCATGATATTGCATGAACATACATTAAACTTTAATACTAGGAAGTTTCAGGAAATTCTATCCATAGGAAAACAGTGACAAAATCTATAGCAATCACATTTAAATCGAAATAGATATTCAATGTGTTTGGTATGCAAGAAAAATAATCTTACATGGCTTTTTTCGGTTCAAATAGAAAATTCCCTCCCCTGGAATAATTGGTTTTTGGATGAAATGAGACTATTTTTTCTCTGAACCTCCAACTCATGTAAGTCTTGAATCAGCAGGTCATGAGGTCAATTCTCAACTACAATTTATTTTTAAAGCTGCACAATCTTTGTTTCCACCTACCTCCATCTATAACGGCCACCAGTGCTTGATCTTCGCAGCTTTTCCCACCACTATGTAATGTGGCCCAGGACCAGGTATATTGAAAATATATTGATCCTTTACAAACAATATGCAATCTGTATGCATGTTCCGGGTCCCACATTATTGCACCTATGCTCTGTTCAGGTCCCTCAAACTGCAAACTTTGTTTTAAATACCAGTGATAGTTTCCACACGTCCATAGCTGAACTATAAAAGAAACGCTAATATACATTTTTTCTAAATTATTTGTCCTGCCTCACTTTATTGTAATTTTTTTTCAAAAGAAGTCATATCTAATGATGTTGGCGATGCATCACCATTGTGCAATATCAGTTTTTTAATTATGTAATACAGTCAAGCCTGTCTTATGGAACCAATCAAGAGAGGAGCAAAAGTGGCCTTTTAAGACAGGTTGTTGTTGAATACAGGTTAATTCGGCTGAAAGCATATCAATGGGAATTAACAAATGTGGCTGCTTAAGACAAGTTGCTGCTTAATAGAGGTGACCGTCTATACAGGTTTGACTGTATCATTATAATTATCATATAATATCAGTTTTATACATGAACCTAAAACAAAGGTACAGTCCAAGAAGTATCATATGCTAGGCATGGTAATTTTGCACCTATGAAAATTTCACAACACGCACACTCAGGAGATATTTAAACAATATTCATCCCTAGCAATCATAATTATCTTAGTAAAATATCACATACAGTCAAACCTGTCTTAACAAGCCAGTCAAGAGAGGAGCAAAAGTGGCCTTTTCAGACAGGTGTTTGCTTAATACAGAAGGTTAATTAATTCTGAAAGCATGGAAATAGCAAATGTGGCTGTTTAAGACAATTGGCTGCTTAAACAGGTTTGACTGTGCTTGGGCTTTGTCTATTTCTGCACACTGGAGTCACAGACTGTTTGATTTTCACATGCAGAGCTTTTATTGTTCTTCAAGTGTGCCGACCTCCACCCCCTCCTCAATGGGGGGACACACTAATATGTGCATTACAGGTGTAATGGACTAATTGTCTCATTAGAACTTTGTGACTAGGCTCCGCAACAACCATAGAGAAATAAATAGAGGATCTTACATGAGTGCTTGTTTATTATTAAATTAAATTTATTAAATGAGTTGGCCAAAATATATTTTGCAAGGCTCTGAAGATTTACCATGGGTTTGACTGAATATTTACCATAAGATTTCTTGTTATTTTCGTCTGCCATATCTTCACACCATACAGCCAGGACTGTAGAATCAAAGTTCCAGAACACCTCCTTCACCTGTAGACATTATATACATGTATTAGGATGATGTTAATCGGTTAGCTTAAACTAACTAATTTTACATTGATTGTGAATCTATTGTGTCTATCATGGTAGAACCAGCACTAAGCATATGTGAATAAAGTTTTACCCAGGAAGACTTAGAGCATGAATATAGATATTGGTTGAAGTGGGGCAGTAGTGCAGTGGATAGAACATTGGCTGCAGGATGTTGCCAGTTCAATCCACCGCTCAAAACCCTCAGTACTGGTTTAGTGTCAACTGAACAGAAGGTTGTTAGTATTTTCTATCACTACAATATAAGTATAATTATACCAAATCTACAACACTTTACAACAATCTGATATGCAACCACTTGACTTTACACTCCATATTTGATCTCCAATTATTTTTTGCTGTTTAATCTTTCCGACATGTTTACTGTATAATTTAATAAACACTTTGTGGAAAGCCTACATGTATTTAATTAACTCTATGTGGAAAACCTATTTAATGAACACTATGTGGAAATCCTATTTAATGAACTCTAGGCGGAAAACCTATTTAATGAACACTATGTGGAAATCCTATTTAATGAACTCTAGGCGGAAAACCTATTTGATGAACACTATGTGGAAATCCTATTTAATGAACTCTAGGCGGAAAACCTATTTAATGAACACTATGTGGAAATCCTATTTAATGAACTCTAGGCGGAAAACCTATTTAATGAACACTATGTGGAAATCCTATTTAATGAACTCTAGGCGGAAAACCTATTTAATGAACACTTTGTGGAAAGCCTGCATGTATTTAATGAACTCTACGTGGAAAACCTATTTAATGAACACTTTGTGGAAAGCCTCTTTAATGAACTCTACGCAAAAAGCATATATAATGAACACTATGTGGAAATCCTATTTAAGAACACTTTGTGGAAAGCCTACATGTATTTAATGAACTCTACCTGGAAAGCCTATTTAATGTACACTATGTGGAAATCCTATTTTAACAGCATACAAAAAAGACAAACTTCACCTTAACTTGGTTCACTTCAAAAGGTAAGGTAAATTCACCATGCCTCAGTCCATTCTTTTCAAAGAAGGCAATGTCGTGTTTATTTGGACGTCTCTGAGATGTAGCTACCAAACTTCCAGATGGCCTGTAAAAATATCAAATTAAAACAGTTAAAATTCCTGCTGTTTTTTTTTTATTTATTTAATAAAATTGATGACAGAAACAAAAACATTTAAAGAGTTTTAAAAATTATTTCAATTTTTGTTTTTGTTTAAACTATCACCATTTCAAATAATTTTTTTTAAAAAGGAAAGTCAAATATAAAAACAGAATAACTTAATAAAATATTTATTTTGATATATGTTATACAAAAAAGTTCATTGTTTAGCAGATTTGGTAAACAAAAAGTTCAGGATTAACAAGAATTTCAGTAAAAAAAATGGTATTCACAAAAAGGCTGGGAAGTCTGAAATATCTAACATAATTATATAGCAGCAATAATCTTGAAAGAAATTCCAATCAGTATGGATGGAACAAATGTTCATGTACACATGTAATGCCCACAATGTTTCATTTAATTATGGATAAAAATGTTGTGATCACAATATTTTGTGAGTATGAAAATGGGAAATAACTCTTGAAAACATATTTAAACCAAAACAGAATGAACTATTTACATGATTGTGCTCTTACTATTTCACTATATTCAGATAAAAAAAGTAGGAAAATTTACTGTCACAAAATTTTGTGACAAACAAACAGATGTATAATAAATATCTCCATATTTAGAAGGATGGGATATTTATTCATTGAAAATATCACCTTGTCTGGCATCTATACAAATTACTGTCATATACATGTGTACTTACAGTTTATGACAAAAATCTATCTTACCGCCACGATAATGCCTGTTCAATGCCATCTACATTTTCACTAGTTGAATGGTGCACTCCCTCCCTGTTCCAAACACACATTTTACGAGCACCTACATTAAAGCATTTTTAACATGTTTATTGGCATGATTTTCTAAGAAAAAAAATTATTATATAAAACATGTACAGTCGTAACTCGTTATCTTGATATTGGAGGGAATGTAAAAAAAAAAAATTGGCATAACAAAATATCGACACAGATTTTGTCTCAAGGTAAATTATTATTTTCATCATCTGATGAGTGTCGTCTGCCATATGTCATTTGTGCATTAGCTTTCATATTATGGTCCGTGTAGAAAAATTACACTGTTGTGATAATATTCTTATCATATATATACATTGTCTTCAAGAATAAAATGAACAAATTCAAGTAATATTTTCATACGCGACAAAGCAATGCTGGTATTGATTCACCACATAAAACAATCTCACTGATACCTATTTAGAGAAGCACTTACCTCTTTCAACTTCTATGTATGTTCAAAGTTACAAAATACAAAAATACGTTTTAAAAAGTATGTACTTTATTAATCGTGCCATTTGTCCAATATTTTGTGATGGGACAATATAGATAACACAA